>CM060954.1:85480241-86000241 GCA_030765055.1 Mantis religiosa | reverse complement strand
GTACAGGATGGTAAGTGATTGACCACTTGACAGTCTGCATTTGGACCACAAGTTCCTGGACAGGGATCTTTACATTTGTTGCCTATGCAAGCTTGATTAGAAGGACAGTCTGTATTTAGGGTACATTCAGGTCGGCAGCCTTCATATGGATTTCCAATATAGTCAGGGAGACAAGTGCATGAGCCTGCTCCATTTTGTTCTCTACAAACTGCATTTGATCCACAAGGAGATGGTACACATGGAGTGGGTCTCTCTTCCAACACAGGAGCTGCAAATTATTTATACTCATGTTATACTCACTGAAACAACAGATTCAACAAAAATCAACAAGTAATACATGTTTACATTGATACCATACCTCGTTGAGGAATGCATTGTGTGAAAGGATCACCAGTCATTCCAGATGGACACACACAGTTGGGCGTGTGACTTACTACACGGCATTCTGCATTAGTTCCACAAGAACCTGGACAGGGATCTCTACATTTGAGATTGATACAAGCCAAATGACTAACACATTCACCATTGCTGACACATTCTGGTCTGCAATTTGGCGGTGAACCAGTGTACTCTGGTAGACATGAGCATGATGGACTTTCTCCAACCACTTGACAGACTGCATTTGGTCCACAAGGAGATGGCTGACATGGATTAACTGGAGTACTCACAACAACTGCCTCAGCTGAAAACAACACATTAACATACATACAGTCTGAAGTAAACATTTACTGCAAAACTAAAAAGACATGAAAGAAAAACTAAAACAGATATCTTACGTATGGGCTGACATCTGATGAATGGGTCTCCTGAGAATCTAGGAGGACAGCTGCATATAGGGTTATGGTTAACCACTTCACATCGTGCTCCAATTCCACATGTTCCTGGACAGGGGTTCCTACATTTCTGATTGCTGCATGCTTCATTCTGCACACATTCTGAACTTACTACACATTCTGGTCTACAAGCTGGAGGACTTCCTATGAAACCAGGAACACATGAGCATACAGCTTGTCCATTTATTTCGCGACATTGACTGTTTGGTCCACAAGGTGATGGATTGCATGGTTGTGTCACTGGAGGAGCTGTTTTAACAAAAACAAAACAGGGCACAGGTTATCTATAGTTGTACAGAATGTAGTTACTTATTATGAAACTGTTACAAGCAACAGAATTTAATACTTACGTGGAACAGGTCGACATCCAACAAAAGGATTTCCAGACATTCCTTGAGGACAGCTGCATATTGGAATGTGGTTTACAACATCACATATTGCTCCTTGTCCACATGTTCCAGGACAAGGATCTGTGCATCTGTTTCTAATACAGGCTCTGTTGCGAGGACAATCTGTACTAAGCACACACTCTGGCCTACATCCAGCATAAGGGTCTCCTTGATACTCTGGTAGGCATGTGCACACTCCATCTCTACACTGAGCATTGGCTCCACATGGAGATGGGTTACAAGGATCACTCTGAACAGGTTCAGTTGCTGTGAGAAAACAAATTACGTTAGCAAACATTTAAATATCACACATGAGAACACAGATAAAGTCATTGGAAATTTTACTTACGAGGTGGAGGGGCTGGGAAGCAGTTGGTGAAAGGGTCTCCTGTGTAGCCTTCTGGGCAAGTACATACAGGAGTATGATTGATGACATTGCATTGTGCTCCTGCACCACAGGATCCTGGACAGGGATCTCTGCATTTCTCTCTCATACATGCCAAATTACTAGAACACTCAGAGCTTATGACACATTCTGGACGGCAATTTGGTGGACTTCCTAAGTAGTTTGGCAAACAGGAACATGAAGGAGAACCTCCTATATCTCTGCACTGTGAATTTGGACCACATGGTGATGGTACACATGGATTTACATATGCAGGTCTTTCGGGTGGTGCTGGTGGAGCTAGAGGAGGAAAAACAAAAAATGTTTCATGAAGTACAACTAATGATGTAGTTATTATCATCTGCATAATTTTAATAGTTAGGCTATTGTCAAAGTATAAAGATGTGCTAATGGAATAAATAAACAAATTTTTATTAACTACACTGAATACAATGACAATTTATACATATTACAATTTTCCTTTGATTGTAATTTAATTAATATTATAGTCCCATAGAAATGAATAATGTGGTCATGGTGTGCATCGTGACCCTTGTCCACTTCCAATTTCCTTTTGGGTATGTTTATTTTCTACTTTTCCCCTAATTTGTCCTTCTTCCACTTTTCCTTTCAATTTCCCCCTTATTTTAGAACTTTCTTTATTCATTTTACCTTTTCCTCAGCTTATCTTCTCGGCTTAGCATTTATTGGACTTTTATTATACCTGCTCTAATCTTCTCTACCAATACTGCATTTCTTCAAGATAAGCTTCCTTCCATGTCTATCTTCTAAAATTTATCAAAGTGTTTGTCTTTCCCTGACTAAAAGATATTACCTCTTATTATATCAGTATTTCTAACTCACTCTCTTATTAATTTATTTTTAAATTTCATTCTCTTTACTATACCAGTTTATTCCCTTTGTTTCTCTCTTTTCTTCTTGATTGAAGTATACTTTGCAGTACACTTTTGATATACTCATCACCCCTTTCCCTTTCCACTTTGAGCAAAACATTTTTCCCCATTTGCTTTGTGTAATCACAGAGCATATTGCTTCGAATTTCCATGCAGCCCTTCACTCCTTGTAGATTAACACCATTCCCCTTTTCAATTTGCCATTCACCTTTTTCAGTCTGTATTCTTATACATCTTAGCTTTCATATTTATGAAAGCTAAATATAGCTGAGGATGTAGAGGTCAACTAAAATATTGCTTGAAACTGCTTTTCACTTCACTGTTTTGTCACTTTTTCACATATTACTCTCAGCTTTTATCTAATAAAATTATTTTTTGGAATTATTTCTTTCCAGATGAGACTTCATTTGCTCAAATGGTGCACAAGTGTGAAAAGTGAGAATAGTACTCTGTGTAAATCTCATTGGACTCCATAAGAACGTGAAAATTAGGGTCAATGTGCATTTTGCATTACTAACCTCCTGAGTTTCTAATTTATTTTGTATCCATTGAAATCATTTCAGAATGTTCTTACCTCTTCTCTTAGAGGAACTAAAACTAAGGTTTTATGAAAATGTGCTTCAGTGATTGCTTAGTGTACTTTGCACAAAGATTAGATTAGATTATTTATTGAGCATATTCCAAGATTTTACAATTTACAACTAGCGCAAACTGGATGTTAAGAACAAATTCTTAAATTAGTGTATAAGTGAGATGATGCTTTCAGATGGCGAGCTCAATGTATCAACACGGTACTCTTTAATTTCTCATTCTTTTCTTTCTTGTTTCATTTTCCTCTCACATGCACATGAAAGGAAAAACAAATCAGTGTCCATTATATGGGTGCATTTACCAGTAGTCTTGAAAATACTGCAGTAAGTTAGTTTCTTTACTTGTTATTTAACATCCCCCAATGTAAGTCATATTGTCGCACATATGTTGAGTGAGACTTAGGAAGTTACCAAATTCTAGAATCATGTCATTTAATATTCACTTCCAGTGCCGTGACTTTGGCACAGTATACACTTTCTGAATAGGTATCAATTTTTTCTGGCTCACGAAAACATGTAACCAAAGTTACTAAAATTAGGCAAATGAGTCAATCTTGTATATACTTTTCTCCACTTACAAGTTTTTTGATGAAGACTAGTTTCTGGGAACCTCTTCCCTATCGTCAGTTCTGTGGTTAATTGATGATGCATCTGGTGTCTGCATCTGGCTTGGTGTTGTGCTGCCATCTAATGTCCTGGTAAGTTTGATGACGTCATCTACATTTGCCTAATTTTAGTAACAATGGCACTCCACTTTCTGAAATACTTCTTTTTATTCTATATAATGAAACCAAAGATTTCACACGACTCTAGACTATGGCATCAGCTTCCTGCTGACTCATGTCAACCACATACAGGTGGCTGGACACATGTGCTTTGCTGAATGAGCGCAATCTGAGTAACGTAGATTCTGATTGGCGGCCACAATATTTTTGCAAATGTGATCATGCTTAGCATAGCTGAGCTACTCCTCTAAATAGGAAATGCTGACTTAGCTGTTAGCTGCCATTTTGGAGGAACCTATATTTACGGCTGGTTAAGCAGCGCACACAGGGTTGTTGTTCAGAGTGAATCTGAGATTAGACAGAGAGTCAATGTGTTACAGTATCCAAACATTGATTGTCAGCCAACAAGAACCTCAACCAATCAGACATTGCATCACCAAGGTATGTGAGCACCATTAACACAATGTATCTAATATTTCATTTGCAACCCTGATCTCTTCAAGATCCAGGAAGTGCCTTGTACTTACGTTAAGCACTTAAAATATACTTAACAGACTGAGCTTGACTTTAAGTATTGTCTCTCTCTCTCTCTCTCTCTCTCTCTCTCTCTCTCTCTCTCTCTCTCTCTCTCTCTCTCTCTCTCTCTCTCTCTCTCTCTCTCTACCATCCTATGCCTCCTGATTCCCTGCAGTTACATCCCCTGTTGTAGTATAGGTTGTAAGTAACCACCATCACTATCTCCCTTACAAACATATATGTAACACTATCGGACGATGAACGAAATAGGTAAAATGAAACTCAAATGAATGCATGGCCCATATTGCAGTAAACATACTATATATACTTGTGACAAGCTCACAATATAACCACAATTATTCTAAATATATCCTTAATGAAATCTGTTAAAATGGTACATAAACAAGATTGGAAACAGGAAACAGTGATTTGAGTCCCATCAGTGATGCAAAGTTCTATAACATGAACCTACATTTATATAAATAAATGGCATTATTTTGGTTTAATATAATTTAAAACAAGAATTGCATAATAAATAACATTGCAGCCAGAGTTCTTCTAAGATTGCAGCATGAACAAACATATTTGATAGATTCCAATGTGTAAGGAATACGATACAATGAAGCACAAAATTATATTATATTTGATAGAGCTCAGTGAAAAAATACAAACTAATTGATTCTACTTCCATTGCACAATAAACTATACTATTATATGATTTTTCTATGGAAATCTCTACAGTGAATATACAAAATAAATATAGTGTAATACTTACGAGGTATAGGGGAACATCTTGAGAATGGATCCCCAGTATATCCAGCTTGACAGCTACAGATTGGGCTATGATTTATCACTTCACACCTTGCATTTAAACCACAAGTGCCAGGACATGGATCTGCACATTTCTGATTGATACAGGCTCTATTTTGTGCACATTCTGAGCTTACTACACACTCTGGCCTGCAACCTGGTGGACTTCCAATATAATTAGGCAGACAAGAACAAACTGCTTGGCCATTTACATTCCTACACTGACTGTTTGGTCCACAAGGTGATGGTACACATGGATCTCCTGGTTCTCGAACAGCTAAGAGGAAATCATAATATTTATTAATTCACATCTTACTGATATTTTATCGCAACATTTGTACAGTAGCTAATACGCATGATACTTACGTTCAGGTGGCTGAACATTGCAGTATCTGAATGGATCTCCAGTATAACCTGGCCTGCAGGTACAGGATGGTAAGTGATTGACCACTTGACAGTCTGCATTTGGACCACAAGTTCCTGGACAGGGATCTTTACATTTGTTGCCTATGCAAGCTTGATTAGAAGGACAGTCTGTATTTAGGGTACATTCAGGTCGGCAGCCTTCATATGGATTTCCAATATAGTCAGGGAGACAAGTGCATGAGCCTGCTCCATTTTGTTCTCTACAAACTGCATTTGATCCACAAGGAGATGGTACACATGGAGTGGGTCTCTCTTCCAACACAGGAGCTGCAAATTATTTATACTCATGTTATACTCACTGAAACAACAGATTCAACAAAAATCAACAAACACTTCATGTTTACGTTGATACCATACCTCGTTGAGGAATGCATTGTGTGAAAGGATCACCAGTCATTCCAGATGGACACACACAGTTGGGCGTGTGACTTACTACACGGCATTCTGCATTAGTTCCACAAGAACCTGGACAGGGATCTCTACATTTGAGATTGATACAAGCCAAATGACTAGCACATTCACCATTGCTGACACATTCTGGTCTGCAATTTGGCGGTGAACCAGTGTACTCTGGTAGACATGAGCATGATGGACTTTCTCCAACCACTTGACAGACTGCATTTGGTCCACAAGGAGATGGCTGACATGGATTAACTGGAGTACTCACAACAACTGCCTCAGCTGAAAACAACACATTAACATACATACAGTCTGAAGTAAACATTTACTGCAAAACTAAAAAGACATGAAAGAAAAACTAAAACAGATATCTTACGTATGGGCTGACATCTGATGAATGGGTCTCCTGAGAATCTGGGAGGACAGCTGCATATAGGGTTATGGTTAACCACTTCACATCGTGCTCCAATTCCACATGTTCCTGGACAGGGGTTCCTACATTTCTGATTGCTGCATGCTTCATTCTGCACACATTCTGAACTTACTACACATTCTGGTCTACAAGCTGGAGGACTTCCTATGAAACCAGGAACACATGAGCATACAGCTTGTCCATTTATTTCGCGACATTGACTGTTTGGTCCACAAGGTGATGGATTGCATGGTTGTGTCACTGGAGGAGCTGTTTTAACAAAAACAAAACAGGGCACAGGTTAGCTATAGTTGTACAGAATGTAGTTACTTATTATGAAACTGTTATAAGCAACAGAATTTAATACTTACGTGGAGCAGGTCGACATTCAACAAAAGGATTTCCAGACATTCCTTGAGGACAGCTGCATATTGGAATGTGGTTTACAACATCACATATTGCTCCTTGTCCACATGTTCCAGGACAAGGATCTGTGCATCTGTTTCTAATACAGGCTCTGTTGCGAGGACAATCTGTACTAAGCACACACTCTGGCCTACATCCAGCATAAGGGTCTCCTTGATACTCTGGTAGGCATGTGCACACTCCATCTCTACACTGAGCATTGGCTCCACATGGAGATGGGTTACAAGGATCACTCTGAACAGGTTCAGTTGCTGTGAGAAAAACAAATTACGTCAGCAAACATTTAAATATCACACATGAGAACACAGATAAAGTCATTGGAAATTTTACTTACGAGGTGGAGGAGCTGGGAAGCAGTTGGTGAAAGGGTCTCCTGTGTAGCCTTCTGGGCAAGTACATACAGGAGTATGATTGATGACATTGCATTGTGCTCCTGCACCACAGGATCCTGGACAGGGATCTCTGCATTTCTCTCTCATACATGCCAAATTACTAGAACACTCAGAGCTTATGACACATTCTGGACGGCAATTTGGTGGACTTCCTAAGTAGTTTGGCAAACAGGTACATGAAGGAGAACCTCCTATATCTCTGCACTGTGAATTTGGACCACATGGTGATGGTACACATGGATTTACATACGCAGGTCTTTCAGGTGGTGCTGGTGGAGCTAGAGGAGGAAAAACAGAATAATAATTGATGAAGTATAATTAATGTTGTAGTTATCAGAAAACACTCTCCATCTGCATATTTTAGTAGTTACGTTACTGTCAGAAAGTAAAGCATTTGTTAATAAGAAACATAACGCATATTTGCTACATTTACATAGTTTTTCTCCATAAATTGTTTTTCCAAATCCTTAGTAAGAATGTTTAATTATTACAAAACATTTTTATTAGACATTACATTAGTATACAAGAATATATTGTTGATCAAAGTGATGGCAGTGAATTTCTTTAAAATGAGATTATACTTATAATGGGTTATACAAATACACTTTATACTGAAGCAGCTTATAGGCTATTCCCCAGATATGTATTTTATTTAGCATGAAAATATGAACATATGGAATTTTTGTCAAAGATTTTGATGGAAATTTTTAGGAAAAAAATATAATGAAAATGAACAGTTTTAGGTTGAGGAAGTTTCTTGAAAATCTCCATGTAATCTCTTAAGAAGATGCTAAATGCAAATGCCATGGTTGATATATAACTGGCTTTACTTATTTTGTTTGTCATATACATGCACACACATGTGCACGCACACATGCACGCACGCGCGTGCATGCACACGCACACAAACACACAGGCCTCCTTTTTAGGGAAGGGCAGTTTTCACAGAGCATAAAGACATATATTTCTGATGAACTTCCAATTGAATATTTGGGTGTATTACGCTATACTTCCTCTGTTAACTATAACTGAATAGTAGTAAAGTAAACAACAACTGTAAATCTTAACTGCTTAGAAAAAATACCTTCATCCAAAAAATCTGGAATTAGATATTAAAAATGTGACAAACACACATGGGAAAAAGCAAATGAACATTGCATTTAGTGTCAAAGAATGCTTGAGTGACAACTTATACAAAATGCACAGAAAAATCATGGATACCAACACACATTTAGAACCATAATCACAATAAAGACAGCACATATTTAAAATTTGAAACATGTATAACTGAGAGGACTAAACAAATGAGAGACAGCTTTATGAAGTTTGAAATTCCTGCTGTCGAAGTCAACCTTTAGTATAAGTTTATTAGATATATAGCAGAATAACTTCAGGAATTCATGTATAACATTAGAAATACTCTGAAAGGTGAATATACCTGAATAAATAGACAATATATCTGTATAATAGGCTTTGGATTGAAATTCAATGTCAGAATCAACTCAAATAGTGCTTAGAACACCTATTTCACTTCATTATACATTAGTCACAGTTCTTATCAAGTGAATAATTTGTCAGAATTAATTTTTACAGAAGAAGCTTAATTTCCACATCAAGGTGTACGAGTTTGAAAAACGAAAATAGTGCTCTTTGTTAGACCCTTAGAGCACCATGAGAATGATCACAAAATCATCTATCAACATGTGGTGTGGTATTATAGTCCTTCTAGGCTACCAACATTTTTAGCATTGATTAAATGGTGCATGAATCTTCAATATGTTTTTATCTCTTCTCATGGAAGAAATAGTAGTGGAAGCTTTTATGTCAATGCACTTCAGTGACTGCTTAATACACTTTTCACACAAAAACAGAAAAGAGATTTAAGGTCAATCTCACAAATTAGTGGATGAAATAAGATGATCCAATGAAATGGCCTGCTCAATATACCAGTTACATTTGTTTTCTTTCTTATTTTCTTTCAGATGCACATGAAAGGAAACACCAACAGGTGTCTATTACATGCATTAAGATTAGGATTACTACAGAAGGAATTCAACACCGAAATCTGTGGTTTATTGTACCTAAGCCCCAAGTGGGGCATCCTTGGGAGGAAGGATGAGGCAAGAGGAGGTAGAGTGTGGCCAACCCAAGGTGCCGAAACACCCGCCAACACCTCTACCCTGAAAGAGACCAGCAGAAGAGAGATGAAGTGAAATAATAATGGAGATGAAATAGAGGGACAGGAAATTCGAGGGATGTAATTAACCTAACCATCATTTGCCTGGCAACCCAGAAAACAACCCTGAAAAAACCCATGGGTCAGGTAGGTCGGCCAGAGGAATCAAACCCAGGCCTCCTGAATGTGAGCCAAAGACAAAAGCACCTGAGTCATCCTGCTCGGTCTGTTACATGCATGCTTTTGCCTATAGCCTTGAATATACCACAATAAGAACAATATATTTATTAACAACATGTGAACTGCAATTCAATAATGTAACCATGTAACCTAAGTGAAATAGGACAAAATAGTATATACCCAACTGCGAACAAGAATATGTGGTTTGAGTCCCACAAATGACACAAAGTTCTTAAGTTGGATTCTATATTTCTATAAATAATATTATTTCATTTTCAATACAATTTAGAATCATAGATTAAGTATAAATAGCATTCCAAAAAGAATACTTCTAAGAATGAGGAGTTAACAGACACATTTTAATAGATTTTCTAAGAGTAAGGATTCTGATACAATGAAACACAAAATTAATATAACTCTGAATCAAACTAGTATCCAATGCTCCATATATTGATAGTATTTACCTAGAACAGGTTTCATCAGGACCTTCCTAACATCCTCAGCAAATATCAACATTAGCGAGGTTATTAGGAAGGTTCTAACGAAACGTGTACTAGGTAAATACTATAAATATATGGAGAACTGAGTACTAGTTCAACTCTAAATTAAATTTACATTTGATAGAGTTCGGTGATAAATAAAAACAATTTGGTTGTATTTCCATAGCACAGTATTGTCGACATTTATATGATTTTTCTATGCAACAGAGTACACTGAACACTCAAAATGCATACAGTGTAATACTTACGAGGTATAGGGTAACATCTTGAGAATGGATCCCCAGTATGTCCTGCTTGACAGCTACAGATTGGGCTATGATTAATCACTTCACACCTAGCATTTAAACCACATGTGCCAGGACATGGATCTGCACATTTCTGATTGATACAGGCTCTATTTTGTGCACATTCTGAGCTCACTACACACTCCGGCCTGCATCCTGGTGGACTTCCAATATAATTAGGCAGACAAGAACAAACTGCTTGGCCATTTACATTCCTACACTGACTGTTTGGTCCACAAGGTGATGGTACACATGGATCTCCTGGTTCTCGAACAGCTAAGAGGAAATCATAATATTTATTAATTCACATCTTACTGATATTTTATCACAACATTTGTACAGTAGCTAATACGCATGATACTTACGTTCAGGTGGCTGAACATTGCAGTATCTGAATGGATCTCCAGTATAACCTGGCCTGCAGGTACATGATGGTAAGTGATTGACCACTTGACAGTCTGCATTTGGACCACAAGTTCCTGGACAGGGATCTTTACATTTGTTGCCTATGCAAGCTTGATTAGAAGGACAGTCTGTATTTAGGGTACATTCAGGTCGGCAGCCTTCATATGGATTTCCAATGTAGTCAGGGAGACAAGTGCATGAGCCTGCTCCATTTTGTTCTCTACAAACTGCATTTGATCCACAAGGAGATGGTACACATGGAGTGGGTCTCTCTTCCAACACAGGAGCTGCAAATTATTTATACTCATGTTATACTCACTGAAACAACAGATTCAATAAAAATCAACAAACACTTCATGTTTACGTTGATACCATACCTCGTTGAGGAATGCATTGTGTGAAAGGATCACCAGTCATTCCAGATGGACACACACAGTTGGGCGTGTGACTTACTACACGGCATTCTGCATTAGTTCCACAAGAACCTGGACAGGGATCTCTACATTTGAGATTGATACAAGCCAAATGACTAGCACATTCACCATTGCTGACACATTCTGGTCTGCAATTTGGCGGTGAACCAGTGTACTCTGGTAGACATGAGCATGATGGACTTTCTCCAACCACTTGACAGACTGCATTTGGTCCACAAGGAGATGGCTGACATGGATTAACTGGAGTACTCACAACAACTGCCTCAGCTGAAAACAACACATTAACATACATACAGTCTGAAGTAAACATTTACTGCAAAACTAAAAAGACATGAAAGAAAAACTAAAACAGATATCTTACGTATGGGCTGACATCTGATGAATGGGTCTCCTGAGAATCTGGGAGGACAGCTGCATATAGGGTTATGGTTAACCACTTCACATCGTGCTCCAATTCCACATGTTCCTGGACAGGGGTTCCTACATTTCTGATTGCTGCATGCTTCATTCTGCACACATTCTGAACTTACTACACATTCTGGTCTACAAGCTGGAGGACTTCCTATGAAACCAGGAACACATGAGCATACAGCTTGTCCATTTATTTCGCGACATTGACTGTTTGGTCCACAAGGTGATGGATTGCATGGTTGTGTCACTGGAGGAGCTGTTTTAACAAAAACAAAACAGGGCACAGGTTAGCTATAGTTGTACAGAATGTAGTTACTTATTATGAAACTGTTATAAGCAACAGAATTTAATACTTACGTGGAGCAGGTCGACATTCAACAAAAGGATTTCCAGACATTCCTTGAGGACAGCTGCATATTGGAATGTGGTTTACAACATCACATATTGCTCCTTGTCCACATGTTCCAGGACAAGGATCTGTGCATCTGTTTCTAATACAGGCTCTGTTGCGAGGACAATCTGTACTAAGCACACACTCTGGCCTACATCCAGCATAAGGGTCTCCTTGATACTCTGGTAGGCATGTACACACTCCATCTCTACACTGAGCATTGGCTCCACATGGAGATGGGTTACAAGGATCACTCTGAACAGGTTCAGTTGCTGTGACAAAAACAAATTACGTTAGCAAACATTTAAATATCACACATGAGAACACAGATAAAGTCATTGGAAATTTTACTTACGAGGTGGAGGGGCTGGGAAGCAGTTGGTGAAGGGGTCTCCTGTGTAGCCTTCTGGGCAAGTACATACAGGAGTATGATTGATGACATTACATTGTGCTCCTGCACCACATGATCCTGGACAGGGATCTCTGCATTTCTCTCTCATACATGCCAAATTACTAGAACACTCAGAGCTTATGACACATTCTGGACGGCAATTTGGTGGACTTCCTAAGTAGTTTGGCAAACAGGAACATGAAGGAGAACCTCCTATATCTCTGCACTGTGAATTTGGGCCACAGGGTGATGGTACACATGGATTTATAATTGATATTGGTTTTGTTTCAGCGGGCGGAGCTACAAAAGAAAAGAGTAATGAAGCATTTTGGTGATTATGAAATCCAAAACTGCATTTGCATATGCAAATTAGATTACAAAGTTTCCCTTGTCATTCTTTTAGTTTGTATTTTGTTATTATTTAATATTATCCTTACTCAAGATATAAACAGCTTGAATAAAAAAGTAATTTACATTTATTATTCACTTTTTGAGATTTGAAAGGCTAATATATTCTTTCCTCTATTTTTAAGTGAAGCTATTCTTCTCAAGCAGATCAAAGAAACTGTATATATTTATAAGTAGCATTACTTGAATGCATACTTACGTGGAATTGTATAACATCTTGCAAATGGATCTCCTGTATATCCTGAATTGCAACTGCAGATGGGACTGTGATTTATAACTTCACAGCGAGAATTTATTCCACATGCACCTGGACAAGGATCTACACACTTTTGATTGACACATGCCTTATTCTGTGGACACTCTGAGCTGACCACACACTCAGGTCTACAGCCAGGTGGGCTTCCTATATAATTGGGCAGGCAAGAACACACACCCTGTCCATTTATGTTTCTACACTGACTGTTTGGACCACAAGGTGATGGTACACATGGATCTCCTGGTTCTCGAACAGCTAAGAGGAAATCATAATATTTATTAGTTCACATCTTATGATATTTTATCGCAACATTTGTACAGTAGCTAATAGGTATAATGCTTACGTTCGGGTGGTTGAACATTGCAGTATCTGAATGGATCTCCAGTATAACTTGGCCTGCAGGTACACGATGGTAAGTGATTAACCACTTGACAGTCTGCATTTGGACCACAAGTTCCTGGACAGGGATCTTTACATTTGTTGCCTATGCAAGCTTGATTAGAAGGACAGTCTGTATTTAGTATACATTCAGGTCGACAGCCTTCATATGGATTTCCAATGTAGTCAGGGAGACATGTACAGGAGCCTGCTCCATTTTGCTCCCTACATATGGCATTTGCACCGCAGGGTGATGGTACACAAGGTGTTGGTCTTTCCTGAGACACTGGTGTTACTGAAAATATATTCAGAATTTATCATTTGTATTTCATGTAGAAGACAAACTAATTTGAGCATACAATATGTATTAGATAAAGCACAGTACTTAGTTATTATTATTTAGAGAACAATAAATATAAGGGTAATAGGTAGACATGTAATAAACTAAATTTTATGAAGCGTACAATAAACAGGCTCATCTTTAAAATATTTCTAACCCTTTAGTACCTACATAAAATGTAAAACAGAACAGCTACTTATGTATTAAAAGAATGAAAAGCTTCGGAAGGAGAAAAATATTCTTCACATTTACGTAAATAATACAATGGAAAGAAAATCTTCACATATACACACACTCTAAGATGCTACAATATGAAAGTAAGGCATTATGAACACATTATACTTTTTGTTATATAAGGTATTTTCAGTTGTAGTTACTCTGCATAAAATTCTCAGAGGTGGATAGCAAGGGTGTCGATACTATCCTCTCAGGATGTAATTCAATGCACAGAAACAAAGAAATATTATAATCAAAGTATAAACTTGAAAGAAGCGTAGGGACAGTGAAGCACAAATTAATACAAAAGTGAATCGAGAATATATTGACACATTGCTTCACTCACACTCACGTCATTGTGAGTGAAGCAATGTGTCAATATATTCACACTGAAGTGAGTGTGAGTGAAGCAATGTGTCAATATATTCTCGATTCACTTTTGTATTAAATATTATAATATTGTATTATTATAAAATTCCTGCTAAAAAGTAAGTAAAAATCAACCTGGTTCAGTGAAGGCCAGATGAACAAGTCCCTTGTGTACTGTACATATTCACTTTTTTACTTTAAGCACAATGTTTAAGTTTAACACTTTCCTTCTGTTTTTGTTTCTTTTTTTTTACTCCTTTTTTTGTTGGGGCTCTGCACATGTTGACTTACTTCCCCATTACTCACCGGATTTATAAGGAAACTGATATTAAAAAAAAAAAAAAAAAAAAAAAAAAAAAAAAAAAACCAGGAAGGGCAAGGAATCCAAACAGAAACTGTCTTTAAAGCCTCAACTCAGGGACCTGGCAGTTCTGGCATACCTGAGGATAAAGTTATGGGTCAGACGGCTTTAGAAATAATCAACTGCACCTAGAGCAGAAACTTCTTTCGGAGGCAGCTAGAAGGAAACTTCAAAAGTTAAAAAGGACTACTCAACCTGACACTGGGAGCTCTAAGCAACTGGGATAGGAAGGACAGTCTCTCTCTATACCTCAGAGAACTGGGGCTGCAAAAATAGCTAGGTCTACAACTGACAATCCACCTAGTGTCAGGCCACACCAAAAGAGACCCAGGGATCCAATGGATCCTAGAGTAAGTTTTAGGGAGGTTTTGGCAACTTATAAAATGTCCTTCATAAAGGAAAAGTACCTGGAGATTAAACTCACAGAAGAGGAAGTCAAGGATATTTTAAAAGAAATACTGAGCAAGATAGACCTTAAGATAATGACTTTACCGTCACTGTACACATACACCAATATCATACACGTTAAAGAAAATCAAAACTTATTTATAAATCGTTCCTCAGTACACAGTTATGACACTCGATGCAAACATAATTTAAATACACCTCACAACCGATTGAGCAAGACCATAAATAGCCACTGTTATCAACAGTTAAAATTATTCTATAAGCTTCCTCTGGAAATAAAAGAACTGCCACAAAACAGATTTGTTATAGTATTAAAAAACTGGTTTAAACAAAAAGCATTTTATACTGTACAAGAATACTAAGAATATAACATATGTGCTAGTGAATTTATGTAAAACTATTGTAAATTATAGTAGTAGGTACCTAATTGTTTAATTTTATTATTACTATAGTAAAGTTTTTAACTTACGATAATTACTACCTTAAGCCATGCAAATAATCTGATTTCACCTAGAATTTTATATGCATTAATTTGTAAACCTTCTGTACTTGTAAATACTTTGTAAATACTTTTTATAACTGATGAAACCTATTGCTTCATGTGAGCTTAATGGTGAATAAAGGGACAGTGAAGGCAAATATCTAGCACTGCTCAGGACTTAACACTCTACGGATGGTGCTCTGATCTGCTATTGTGAGGATGAGAAGAGTGCTGAACAGTTGAGGACAAACCTCAACGGGGTAAAATTAAGAAAATTTTATACTCAGGGTAATTGAAGCTAAGGATCTGCCCAAATCAGAAAAGGTGGCCTTAAGGATCCAGGACTTTATGACTGGAGATCTGAGGGTTCTTCTGCACAGGGTAAGGTCAGTGAATCCTAGACATAAAACTGAATACTAGAAAGTACTGGGCCCGCAAACAGGCTCTGTGGGACAGAGGCTTATACTTCTCATAGACCAGGGGTCAGCCAAGTCGTAAACTATGCCAATATGGCAGCCTACACTGCATTAGACAGGGGTCAATTTAAGATCCCAGTCGACCTAACAAAGTAAGATGAGGCTTAAGCAGTCCAGGAGGATGAGGAACCTGTTGAATCTTTGGCCACTGCGACTACACAGGGGGCCACAGAGACTCAGGGGGCTGAGACTGGACAAGGTAAGTTTTTGGATCTTACATAATCATGGGAGAGTGTCTACAATGCAGATAAATCTTCATCATTGTAAGGCTGCAACTGCTGCTCTTTCTAAAAAGCAGGCAATTGAAAATATTGATATAGCTCTTTTTCAGGAACCCTAGATTTATAAGGGCAAAATAAGAGAAACTTAATAGCAACAGAGGCAGTAATTTGTAATTTATTTCTCATCTTTCCTTTTACATCATCAAATGGAAATAAAAAATCAAGATTACAATTATAAAATCCATACTTGAAAATGCCATATATTCCTAAATCCTGAAAATCCTACCATGTTGCTTGCTTTTGAATACGAATTTGGTCCCCATATACCTAACCCTAGGTTTTTGTGCATTGGAGGCCCTCTACTCCTTTTTTCATATATTGCCATTGCACCTATCCTGTTCTACATTTTTCTCTTATTTGTTTTTAGCCATCTCTCTTTAAATTTCCCTATATTTCTCCTGTTCTTTTCCCCTTTTACTGACAATTTTTTTCTAATTACTACTTTGCCCCCTAAATTGTCCCATTTTCGTAGCCAGGCCTGCTCTCTCCATATCTTTGTTTGACTACAGTATAGCATACAAAGGAAATCTGCATTCTCTTCCCCACACAATGGACATTTATCTAGCTCTAGCGAAACAATTATTAAATTATAGATGAGTCATATATATTACACATCAGCTTCACTTTAATAATATACCTTTCAGGATTTTCACTCCTGTTCTTGCCCAAGCAAAACCTTCTCGCCCTTTACACATGTCCATATATCCTTCCCTCCCCCCGGTTGTTTTTATTTCTCTATATAACCTCAGTGAGCTTTAGTCACTTGTACCGGCAAAACTGTCTTGTTTGTCAATATCTTCTAATCTTAACTTCTTTCCAGAAGCCTCTATACCCATACTCTGCATTTATCCAAGAATGACCCATACCTATCTTCTTCAACACGACATTAATTTTATGTGCCCAAGATCCTCCCCAGTTACTTCTCCTTTGAGTATGAAAACATTCATTAATAATATTGCCATCTTTCAAGTTAGCAATTCTGTTTAAATATTTAATTGCCCTTGGCAAGATTTTAATTTCAGTAGAATGCCTGCCCAGTTCAAATTGTGCCGCCCCATTAGGTGATGCTATCGATAATCCCAATATGTATATATTTACAAAAGGATCTATGTACTTTATCAGTGTCTCTCCAAGCGTTATCTACACCCCATACCTCTGATCCATGTAACATTCCATTTTCTACTACTGCCGTATAAATCCTCTCCAACCATTTGACATTTATATCTGGCAGTTAAGTTTAGCATGATGTTATCACGCTCATGACCATTTTACATTTTACCTTTTGCCACAGACACCTGTTTTTGTTCTTTTCAGCTACCATCTGTACTCAACCAGTTCCCCAAATAATCAAATCTCCTTACCACCTCTATTTCTCTTCTATTAACCTCCCATTTCTCATCCTTACTCAACCTGTATCCTTTTATGAAGACAATAATCTTGGTTTTGTTTTCATTCACTTTCAAACCCCATTTATTGCAATAAGAATTGGCTACCTCGATTGCTCTACTCAGCCCTCCATTTGATATAGACCGAACTACTAGGTCGTCTGCAAACAGTAGCCCCGGGATTTCTTTATTATTAATAACTGGTGAATGTACCCTACAATTTGGTATCTCCTCTAAAATACCATTGATATATAGGTTAAATAATACTGGACTAAGTTTACATCCCTGCTTTACTCCTATCTTACTCAATTGTTGTCTGGTAGTTTTATACATAACTTGTTCTCCTGGCATATCTTCTTAATTACTTCTATAAATGCATGACTTATCCCCTTACTGCTTAATTTTATCCACAATGCTTCTAACAGAGGCAGTATAATTAGTCGTGTGGATCTGGGCAATCCTAGGACCTGTATGCATATAAGGAACTGGGTTCAAGCAATTCTGGTAATAAGATTTTGTTCCAGAGACATAACAACTGTAACAACCGTGAGGGTGGATGGACAAAGAAGAGCAGTTTTATGGGCTCTGTCTATTTCCCCTATGAGGAAGAGGACCCAATATTGTACAGTAAGAGACCTCATTAAATATGGATGGACTTCTGGGAAGGAGCTTGTACTCGGATGTGATGCCTATGTACACCACACAATTTGGGGGAGCACTGACATCAACAGAAGAGGGGAACTTTTAATGAAATATTTGGTAAGTACAAACCTAAATATTCTTAGTAGAGATAATGAAGCAACCTTTGTTACCATACAACGGAAAGAGGTCATAAATCTTACACTCGGGACTCGTTTCATTGAGAAAATGGTGAAAAATTGTCATGTATCATCTGATATTTCCTTATCAGACCATAGATACATCTGGTTTAAGATAGATCACAGGACTTCAAACTAGTGATATACAGAAACTCTAAGGATACTGACTGAGCTTCACATCAGTAAGACCTTTCAGAACTTATACAGGGTATATCAAGAAGATAAATATAGTGTTGGATTTGGAGCTGGCTGTTGACTAGTTGCAGCAAGCTATCCTCCTATCCTACATTGATAACTGCAAAGCTAAGGTCGCTTCCACACCAAGGAATGTGTCTTGCTGGTCTAAAGGCTAAGTGAACTAAGACATAATTGCAAGAAATTGGTTAACCTGGCTAAACTGACTGGTAATTGGGACTCCTATAGAGCTGAATTGACCAGTTATACCAAAGATATAAGGAAGGCTAAAAGAGCCTCATGGAGGAGGTACTGTGGGAGCATGGAGCATCAAAGATGTTCCTGGTGGTGCTAGACTTGAAAAGGCTCTAGCTAAAGTTGTCGCCAATAAGCTTGGCACAGTTAAGTTACCTAATGGTGACTATACAATG
Source organism: Mantis religiosa (assembly GCA_030765055.1). Lineage (NCBI taxonomy): Eukaryota > Metazoa > Arthropoda > Insecta > Mantodea > Mantidae > Mantis > Mantis religiosa. The sequence continues at coordinate 85,981,070 of CM060954.1, read as the reverse complement.
ACTGGAAAAGAAACTTTAAAACATATGTTTGCAATGCACCTTCCAGGATCTGTAGAGACTGATGAACTGCAAGGTGAACAGGGGCAATCCAACTTGGAGTTCAATCCTAACAGGGACAAGGAAGAGTGGCATCTGGCTAAGGCAATAATCAATCAAACCGAGATCAGATGGGCTATTGACACATTTGAACCATATAAATAGGCTGGGGCCCGCCTAGGTAGCATAGACAGTAGCGTGTCTGCCTCACGTTCAAGAGGTTGCAAAGGGCTTGTGTTCCAATATCTATTTTGAATGGTACTGTGATTAATTGCAAACGGGAGGTGCTTGTGTTTTGTTTTTATGTTCTGTTTTGTTTCTAGGATTATGATTATCTGCCTTGCTTAAGTAAATACATTACTACAAAAGTGAATCGAGAAGATATTGACACATTGCTTCACTCACACTGTTTATTCACAGGACATGTTTCAAGAGCTCTTGCTCCTATCATCAGCTGATAATGTGAATAAACAGTGTGAGTGAAGCAATGTGTCAATATCTTCTCGATTCACTTTTGTACTAATTTGTGCTTCACTGTCCCTACGCTTCTTCCAAGTTTATACTTTGAAATACATTACTGTTTCATTGTTTATTTTGCTGTAAATACTTAATAAACTGGTATGTAGGTAGTACTGATATTAGCTTGTCTAGCACTTAAACACAGTACTGCAGCAAAAAATAAGCTTAACAAAAAGTATTTCAAATAATGTTATCAATAATCTCCCGAGGTTTGTTTGCCTAATTTTGGTACACCTGTATATGTACAGATTTTTCTCTGCATTCTGTCCATCAAGTTATTTGTTTTACTTGAAGAATTGTTATTTTTAATTGCTTGGATGCACTAAAATCATTCCCTCATATACCTTATATAATAATCACCCGTAACTTGAATTAATATGTATAGAAGTATACATAGTTAAAAATATTTGCTCATTAGTTGTACTACAAGCAATCTTGGCAACAAAGGACTATTGTTTACCTGTTGATTATTGGCGATGTACTCTAACAAAACAGTTTATAAAACATGACTATAAAGTTTATTTCTGAACTAAAAATGTATGAAACAATCTACTAGTAACACATACTTTTGCCCTAATAATTTCCATTACATCACTACTTATTTGAAAAGGTTTAGCAGACTGCGTCAGATGATAAATCTAGTTATTATAGTCATCACATATTTATAATACATGAAATATTAATGACATTCTAATGACATATTTTCAAAATGCAACTGTTTAATACCTCTTGCATCTAGATTGTTTACATTTGGTTTTAATGCTTACTTAACATACATATCATAAAGTGCCTATATAATTATTTCAAATAATGCTCAATATGTGATTTTCTTAATTATTTTTAATCATGCAATTTATGTAATTATTTTATAATTTATTAAATGAACATGTTCATTATACATTGCATAATTTATTTCTGAGATACCCCACCCCCAATTTGGTGAAAAAAAAATTTTTTTCAGAAGGCTATGAAAATGAAATATATAAAACAGCAATATTGTGGATAGCAAGTAATCTTTTCGCAGGTAATGAAGGATTATGGTTTAGGGGTACACATTTCTGTGTTCTCTATTTCATTTTTTGTAATCAACTTTAGTAAGATAAATGCATTTTATCCCACTAAAATGCTGAAAGTCTCAATAAATATCAATACTGCATACAGCTTTCTATAAGTCAAAAACTTATGACAAAGTTTATTTTATGCTAAAAATAAACTCTAAGATACCTATGCTGGAACCTAATTTAAAATTAATATGTATTACGTGCTTAGCAAAATAAATTGTAATAATTCTCATCTAATTAATAATAATCATCATCAAATAAATTGAAATATATGCACTGGCACAAAACAAAATGAATGTGTTATATTGTATATCAGACCAGATTACATTATATGATGAAAACATCTGGGAGAGAAGAGTGACAGAGACAGCAACACTGAGAAAATTGTCCATTGGGCTGTTGATTGGGTCAGAAGAGGTATGCAAATAAGATATAACACCCATTACCATCCCTGATCAATCAACACTATACAGGTCATCTGTCTCACCTCTTTTCCTTCCCAGACATTTACATCAGGATAGCTGACATAAATTATAGGCAGTGGTAAATATTTTAAAGATAACCTAGTGATAGTAGCCACAAACTGTTATGAAATGCCTACATGGGGATACATCATCAGTGTCTGCACAATAATTAAGACAACAATAGATAGAGTCAACATGAAAAATTCAAAGCCATGGCCGGGATATCAACCACGGATCTCCTGGTTTCCGTCCAGTTGCTCCAACCCATTGAGCTACCATGGCCAACGTGCCATCCTGACATTAAATTCTCCATCTGACTCATATATTTCCCCAGTAAATCACTAGATTCTTGCATCTTGAGTCCCAGGCTTCATCATTTAACTCTTATTATTTTAGTTAATTGATGGAAATTAATCATTTCTTCACACTACCCATATATAGTCTTAAGGTTTTTGATAGATAGAGTCAAGTACTTAAGATAGTAAGTTGCCACAAGCGGTGTATCTCGGATGCGAGAGCTCCTAGTGGCTTACTGGGGAAATAGATTAGTCAAATGGAGAATATAATGTCAGGATGGCACGTTGGCCATGGTAGCTCAATGGGTTAGAGCAACTGGACAGAAACCAGGAGATCCGTGGTTCAAATCCCGGCCATCGCATTGAATTTTTCATGTTGACTATATCTATCAAAAACCTTAGCCTATATACGGCTAGCGTGAAGAAATGATTAAAATCCATCAATTAACTAAAAGACAATAATAATTTCATTAGAACGCACAAAGTAGCAGATTTTCAGCAGAAAATTATAGTGTAAGATAAGACACACAAGCTCCATTAGGTAATTAAGAAGTGAACTAAATTCAGGTAATCTGAAAGCTAAATCTATATGTATTTATAGATAGCCGATTTTCAGTTTTGGAAGAGCAATTATAATTTAAAATTAAACAGAAATTAATAAGTCCATACACTGGTGTATATTATACACATACAAACATATAATACTCTGAAAATTAATTGTAACCCCTGAATATCAACCAAATGGTAAACTAAAACATTTTTCAGACTGAGATGACCATCAGAATTCAGATAGATGTCTTTCTGTCAGAATCATGAAAGTGCAGCTCATAAATTAAATTCCTGCACTGTAAATAGGCAAAATGTTCCAAGAGGATAAACTAGTCTTATCGAATATTAAAGTGACATAAAACCACTATACAGCTTTTGAACTATCTACACACACTGACCTGTATTCATGTATTTGCCAACACTTATTATTCCTCGCATGAAAATAGAAAAACGAAAAATAAAGTTTTTGTTGAGTTTTTTAGCTTAAAAACACTAGCTTATAAACTATAATAACTGTAGTACCTAAATGCAATTCAACAAAGATATTCATATCAACATCTGAAAAAAGTTGATTAACATATTAGAAACTAGGAAAAATATTATAAACTATAATAGATTTTCACCACAAAATTAGACTTCATAAATTCTTCATTCTGCTATATAATTAAAAAAACTCTCCTCATCATCAACTCCATACAACACAGCCCAATGTATTACAGCTTTAAAATCCCCCTGGTGATACAGTGCTTTCAATAAAGTACTAATAAGAAAATCCAAAAAAAAAAAGCTTACATTGTTGTGCATGGCATTGTATAAAAGGATCTCCAACAAATCCGTTCAAACAAATGCATGTTGGCGTGTGGCTCACCACCCGACACTCAGCATTGGCTGCACATGATCCAGGGCACGGGTCGCGACACTTCAGGTTGATGCATGCCAGGTGACTGGCACACTCGCTATTGCTCACGCACTCCGGGCGACAGTTGGGCGGAGAGCCCGTGTAGTCAGGAAGACAAGAGCAAGAAGGGCTTTCGCCGGCCACCTGGCACACAGCGTTGGGCCCACACGGAGAGGGCTGGCACGGGTTAACAGGCGCCGCCTGCACTGTCGTCTCGGCTGCACACCACAACAAGACACATGCAAAGTCAGAGGTAAAAAGAACAAGATAGAAACAGCAGCAGAATTCACAGTCTAGAATAGATAAACGACAGTATGCACAGAAAAGAAAACAGGCTCTTACGTATGGGTTGACATCTGACGAACGGGTCTCCCGTGAACCGGGGAGGGCAGCTACAGATAGGGTTGTGATTCACCACCTCGCACCTGGCTCCGACGCCACAGGTTCCTGGACAGGGATTCCTACATTTCTGGTTACTGCAAGCCTCATTCTGACCGCACTCCGAACTCACTACGCACTCAGGCCTGCAAGCCGGAGGGCTGCCGATGAAGCCAGGCACGCAAGAGCACACGGCCTGGCCGTTAACTTCGCGGCACTGGCTGTTGGGGCCGCAGGGCGAAGGATTGCAAGGCAGCGTCACGACGGGAGCTACAAAACATGCACGAGACAGAAAGAAAGAAGAACAGTTAGGCAGGCAGAAGGAGAAAAATTGACAAACTCAATGGTTAGCGAACTCATTTCAGTAACAAGCACCAATAAACTGCTACCTACGCGGCACGGGTCTGCATTGGACGAATGGATTGCCAGACGTGCCCTGGGGGCAGCTGCAAATGGGAATGTGGTTCACCACATCACACGTGGCTCCCTGTCCACAGGTGCCTGGACACGGGTCCGTGCATTTGTTGCGGATGCATGCCCTATCCCTCGGGCAGTCAGTACTCAGCACACATTCTGGTCGACATCCGGCGTAAGGATCTCCTTGGTATTCCGGCAAACAAGTGCAAACTCCGTCTTGACACTGGGCGTTGGGGCCGCAAGGGGATGGGTTGCAGGGATCTGATTGTACGGGCTCTGCAGCTGAAACAACAACCTGCGGTAAGCATGGGCACCGCAGCCTACGTATTCTACGATCTAACTTTATCTGAAGTTGATGATGCATCATCAGCTTTCAATTCTCTTTTGTTTTCGCTTACGTGGTGGGGGTGCAGGATAGCAGCTGGTGAAGGGATCTCCAGTGTAGCCTTCCGGACACGTGCACGTGGGCGTGTGATTGATGACACTGCACTGCGCACCAGCACCGCAAGATCCTGGACACGGGTCGCGGCACTTCTCTCGCATGCAAGCCATGTTGCTAGGGCATTCCGAACTGATGGTGCACTCTGGACGGCAGTTGGGAGGGACGCCCATATAGTTGACCAGGCACGAGCACGACGGGGCGCCTCCAATGTCTCGACACTGCGAGTTCGGCCCACACGGGGAGGGCACACAAGGGTCCACAACAACAGGGGCAGCTGGCCGCGGGGGCGGCGCTACAACAGAGGAGCCATCGTAACCGTCAGACCTCACCCCTTGCAATAGAAACCCCAAATCAAAGTCAATCACACGTTGCGAAAGGGGACGGACGGACGCCCGGACCAGCTATCATGCATGCATACTTACATACTCGTACAGACATACATTCGTTCACTCATTGATTCATTCTACACAGGCATATATACAGAGAGATAGAGAGAAAAGCATACATTCATAAGATTTTCGTCCCCCCGCCCTACATTTCCTTGTTTAACCCACACACAAACGCATTCGTGGCTTACGTGGAATGGCGAAGCATCTGCTGAAGGGATCTCCTGTGAAGCCCTGGCGACAGCTACAGATGGGACTGTGGTTTATGACTTCGCAGCGGGCGTTCAGACCGCAAGTGCCGGGACATGGGTCCACGCACTTTTGGTTCACGCAAGCTCTGTTCTGCGGGCATTCTGAGCTCACCACGCACTCGGGCCTACAACCCGGTGGACTTCCGATGTAATTGGGGAGGCAAGAGCACACGCCCTGCCCGTTCACTTCCTTGCACTGGCTGTTCGGTCCGCAAGGTGACGGATTGCAAGGATCTCCGGGCTCTGCTGCCACAGCTGTGGAACCAAACATAGAGTGAGCTGCTAACCTTCTGACCTACACATGATCACGCAATATCATCTCACTCAAAGCAACGGGTGTAGCTTACGTTCTGGAGGTTGGACGTTGCAGAACCTGAAAGGGTCCCCGGTGTAGCCCGGGCGACATGTGCAAGAAGGCAAGTGGTTCACGACCTGGCAATCTGCGTTGGGACCGCAGGTTCCCGGACATGGATCCTGGCACTTGTTGCGTATGCACGCCCGGTTCGAGGCACAGTCCGTATTCAGAATGCACTCTGGACGGCAGCCTTCGTACGGGTTACCAACATAGTCGGGGAGGCAACTGCAGGAACCTGCTCCGTTCTGTTCTCGACAAACTGCGTTCGAGCCGCACGGCGACGGCACGCAGGGAGTCGGCCTTTCCTGAGGTAGATGCTCTGCTGCAAGGCAGGGACACAAAAGGTCAGAAATATCCATTCCCACGGAAATACTGTTCGTCCAGCAGCTCATGTCTCTAGGCAATGTAGGGGAGAGGTCCTGAAGGACCTGACCTTATCTTACGCGCCTCTTCATAAACATTTCCGCAATCGCTTTTATGCTGCAAGTGTTGCGAATGTACCGAATTACTCTCATTTACTCTTTAACCTATACGTAACAGCGCATAGTTGGGCAACTTCTAAGTTCAACTGCAACATCTTGGAATACTGGGTCGAACCTGTCTACCCGTAATGTTCGAAGTAAAGGAAAGAAGAGGGATAGCCTCAGAGAGGCTAGGCCCAGTAAATCGTTAGGAAAATTGTTAAAAGTATGTGACGGGGAAGCCAAGAAGAATATCTTTAAAAACAATTCTACCAAGCCAAGCTAATGCAAGAAAGAGCTCGCCTATATACAAGAGGTTTAGTAGGTACAATTAAAAGGATTGTGAAACGACTGCAAGCTTTAAGTTGGGCGAGTGTGTAGTGTATTCTAACAAGATGCGTACACTTCGTAGTTAAAGTCCATGCTTTCAACGGCTGCGTGATACGAAATACGTATTATGCATGACTTTTACGAACATGAGAAGCGTGTCTGCCTACCAACAATAGTTTGCTGCCTAGTGTGGGAACTACACATATGTATGTATTCTCCATGGAGTCCAAGTTCGCTTTGGAAAGCAATTTAGAGCTGGCCTTCAAATGCCAGGATAAAAGGAAGTTTCTTATAGAACATCCCCACATCATGCCCTGGTTGCATAATTATCGAACGTGGCCAAAGTAGATATACGTACTATGTATGTTGGCGAAAGCCGGGTGGACAGTTAGCTTAACAGTCGGCATCCGCTTGCAACCTTGAGATGAATATACCTTCAATATAAACCCTAATTCAAGGAACACCTAATTACATTCCGTGCGGCCGCTGTAAACCGGTTTCTGCTTCATTCACAGGCGGGGACAACCGCAGAGGACTGCCAACTAGATGAACTTGAAGAGTGACTTTGAGAAAATTGCCTCCTAATGTTCCCTTTCTTGTTCTGGAATGCTATAAGGTGGACAAAACTCCATCTAAGATTCTGTGAATCTAATAGGCATACATGGCTGCAAAGCACTGAGTGCCACAGTCTTATGCCTAAAACAGAACTTTAAAATCTCTAGCAAAGATAAAGAGAACGTGTTTATCGTGGATGCATATTTACTTTCTTTGGGCCATACCGTCGTTCCTTTGCCACCATATATGCGTCATCCGAATGCCATACAACTGGCTCGGGCCAAGCTGAAGCGCATGGTTAGGGAAAGAAATTTAACTGTAACATCGCTCCACAAGTTGCGCAATATAAACCTTGAGGGTATATCGCTTACAGCCCAATCGAACTGGTAGCGTTTTCGCGAATATGAACAGAAGGTTGAAACTAATACCGGATAATGGATGGCACTGTGGCAAAAGTCATCGATAGCATTGTTATTGCACTGGGAGATGACGAATTTCTTCTTCTTCCTCCTCCTCCTACAACCAATTGCGTCGTGCATTTTCGAAGAGGTGGACCACTGCTTAGGGTGAGGGTATCTTTTGTGTCAGCTAAAGGATGCGTGGAACTGAACAAAAGTTAGTTTCGCGATCTTTTTAGCGACTTCTTGGCATTATTCTATTACAAAGTAGGCATCACTACAATAAGCGTAACCGGAAGTGGGAGACCAGCAACGGTTGGCTGGAACTGCTTACTAAACTACTGATTCATTAAATTCCTACCAAGGATCATGAGCTGGTGGATAAACAGTACAACAACCAATCAACACACAGGACCACAGTATTGAACTCAGATCTTACGTTGCTGCACCAGGCATTGCGTAAAAGGGTCTCCAGTGAATCCCGAAGGACACACGCACGTCGGCGTGTGGCTCACCACCCGACACTCAGCATTGGCTCCACATGATCCAGGGCACGGGTCGCGACACTTCAGGTTGATGCATGCCAGGTGACTGGCACACTCGCTATTGCTCACGCACTCCGGGCGACAGTTGGGCGGAGAGCCCGTGTAGTCAGGAAGACAAGAGCAAGAAGGGCTTTCGCCGGCCACCTGGCACACAGCGTTGGGCCCGCACGGAGAGGGCTGGCACGGGTTAACAGGCGCCGCCTGCACTGTCGTCTCGGCTGCACACCACAACAAGACACATGCAAAGTCAGAGGTAAAAAGAACAAGATAGAAACAGCAGCAGAATTCACAGTCTAGAATAGATAAACGACAGTATGCACAGAAAAGAAAACAGGCTCTTACGTATGGGTTGACATCTGACGAACGGGTCTCCCGTGAACCGGGGAGGGCAGCTACAGATAGGGTTGTGATTCACCACCTCGCACCTGGCTCCGACGCCACAGGTTCCTGGACAGGGATTCCTACATTTCTGGTTACTGCAAGCCTCATTCTGACCGCACTCCGAACTCACTACGCACTCAGGCCTGCAAGCCGGAGGGCTGCCGATGAAGCCAGGCACGCAAGAGCACACGGCCTGGCCGTTAACTTCGCGGCACTGGCTGTTGGGGCCGCAGGGCGAAGGATTGCAAGGCAGCGTCACGACGGGAGCTACAAAACATGCACGAGACAGAAAGAAAGAAGAACAGTTAGGCAGGCAGAAGGAGAAAAATTGACAAACTCAATGGTTAGCGAACTCATTTCAGTAACAAGCACCAATAAACTGCTACCTACGCGGCACGGGTCTGCATTGGACGAATGGATTGCCAGACGTGCCCTGGGGGCAGCTGCAAATGGGAATGTGGTTCACCACATCACACGTGGCTCCCTGTCCACAGGTGCCTGGACACGGGTCCGTGCATTTGTTGCGGATGCATGCCCTATCCCTCGTGCAGTCAGTACTCAGCACACATTCTGGTCGACATCCGGCGTAAGGATCTCCTTGGTATTCCGGCAAACAAGTGCAAACTCCGTCTTGACACTGGGCGTTGGGGCCGCAAGGGGATGGGTTGCAGGGATCTGATTGTACGGGCTCTGCAGCTGAAACAACAACCTGCGGTAAGCATGGGCACCGCAGCCTACCTATTCTACGATCTAACTTTATCTGAAGTTGATGATGCATCATCAGCTTTCAATTCTCTTTTGTTTTCGCTTACGTGGTGGGGGTGCAGGATAGCAGCTGGTGAAGGGATCTCCAGTGTAGCCTTCCAGACACGTGCACGTGGGCGTGTGATTGATGACACTGCACTGCGCACCAGCACCGCAAGATCCTGGACACGGGTCGCGGCACTTCTCTCGCATGCAAGCCATGTTGCTAGGGCATTCCGAACTGATGGTGCACTCTGGACGGCAGTTGGGAGGGACGCCCATATAGTTGACCAGGCACGAGCACGACGGGGCGCCTCCAATGTCTCGACACTGCGAGTTCGGCCCACACGGGGAGGGCACACAAGGGTCCACAACAACAGGGGCGGCTGGCCGCGGGGGCGGCGCTACAACAGAGGAGCCATCGTAACCGTCAGACCTCACCCCTTGCAATAGAAACCCCAAATCAAAGTCAATCACACGTTGCGAAAGGGGACGGACGGACGAACGGACCAGCTATCATGCATGCATACTTACATACTCGTACAGACATACATTCGTTCACTCATTGATTCATTCTACACAGGCATATATACAGAGAGATAGAGAGAAAAGCATACATTCATAAGATTTTCGTCCCCCCGCCCTACATTTCCTTGTTTAACCCACACACAAACGCATTCGTGGCTTACGTGGAATGGCGAAGCATCTGCTGAAGGGATCTCCTGTGAAGCCCTGGCGACAGCTACAGATGGGACTGTGGTTTATGACTTCGCAGCGGGCGTTCAGACCGCAAGTGCCGGGACATGGGTCCACGCACTTTTGGTTCACGCAAGCTCTGTTCTGCGGGCATTCTGAGCTCACCACGCACTCGGGCCTACAACCCGGTGGACTTCCGATGTAATTGGGGAGGCAAGAGCACACGCCCTGCCCGTTCACTTCCTTGCACTGGCTGTTCGGTCCGCAAGGTGACGGATTGCAAGGATCTCCGGGCTCTGCTGCCACAGCTGTGGAACCAAACATAGAGTGAGCTGCTAACCTTCTGACCTACACATGATCACGCAATATCATCTCACTAAAAGCAACGGGTGTAGCTTACGTTCTGGAGGTTGGACGTTGCAGAACCTGAAAGGGTCCCCGGTGTAGCCCGGGCGACATGTGCAAGAAGGCAAGTGGTTCACGACCTGGCAATCTGCGTTGGGACCGCAGGTTCCCGGACATGGATCCTGGCACTTGTTGCGTATGCACGCCCGGTTCGAGGCACAGTCCGTATTCAGAATGCACTCTGGACGGCAGCCTTCGTACGGGTTACCAACATAGTCGGGGAGGCAACTGCAGGAACCTGCTCCGTTCTGTTCTCGACAAACTGCGTTCGAGCCGCACGGCGACGGCACGCAGAGAGTCGGCCTTTCCTGAGGTAGATGCTCTGCTGCAAGGCAGGGACACAAAAGGTCAGAAATATCCATTCCCACGGAAATACTGTTCGTCCAGCAGCTCATGTCTCTAGGCAATGTAGGGGAGAGGTCCTGAAGGACCTGACCTTATCTTACGCGCCTCTTCATAAACATTTCCGCAATCGCTTTTATGCTGCAAGTGTTGCGAATGTACCGAATTACTCTCATTTACTCTTTACCCTATACGTAACAGCGCATAGTTGGGCAACTTCTAAGTTCAACTGCAACATCTTGGAATACTGGGTCGAACCTGTCTACCCGTAATGTTCGAAGTAAAGGAAAGAAGAGGGATAGCCTCAGAGAGGCTAGGCCCAGTAAATCGTTAGGAAAATTGTTAAAAGTATGTGACGGGGAAGCCAAGAAGAATATCTTTAAAAACAATTCTACCAAGCCAAGCTAATGCAAGAAAGAGCTCGCCTATATACAAGAGGTTTAGTAGGTACAATTAAAAGGATTGCGAAACGACTGCAAGCTTTAAGTTGGGCGGGTGTGTAGTGTATTCTAACAAGATGCGTACACTTCGTAGTTAAAGTCCATGCTTTCAACGGCTGCGTGATACGAAATACGTATTATGCATGACTTTTACGAACATGAGAAGCGTGTCTGCCTACCAACAATAGTTTGCTGCCTAGTGTGGGAACTACACATATGTATGTATTCTCCATGGAGTCCAAGTTCGCTTTGGAAAGCAATTTAGAGCTGGCCTTCAAATGCCAGGATAAAAGGAAGTTTCTTATAGAACATCCCCACATCATGCCCTGGTTGCATAATTATCGAACGTGGCCAAAGTAGATATACGTACTATGTATGTTGGCGAAAGCCGGGTGGACAGTTAACTTAACAGTCGGCATCCGCTTGCAACCTTGAGATGAATATATACCTTCAATATAAACCCTAATTCAAGGAACACCTAATTACATTCCGTGCGGCCGCTGTAAACCGGTTTCTGCTTCATTCACAGGCGGGGACAACCGCAGAGGACTGCCAACTAGATGAACTTGAAGAGTGACTTTGAGAAAATTGCCTCCTAATGTTCCCTTTCTTGTTCTGGAATGCTATAAGGTGGACAAAACCCCATCTAAGATTCTGTGAATCTAATAGGCATACATGGCTGCAAAGCACTGAGTGCCACAGTCTTATGCCTAAAACAGAACTTTAAAATCTCTAGCAAAGATAAAGAGAACGTGTTTATCGTGGATGCATATTTACTTTCTTTGGGCCATACCGTCGTTCCTTTGCCACCATATATGCGTCATCCGAATGCCATACAACTGGCTCGGGCCAAGCTGAAGCGCATGGTTAGGGAAAGAAATTTAACTGTAACATCGCTCCACAAGTTGCGCAATATAAACCTTGAGGGTATATCGCTTACAGCCCAATCGAACTGGTAGCGTTTTCGCGAATATGAACAGAAGGTTGAAACTAATACCGGATAATGGATGGCACTGTGGCAAAAGTCATCGATAGCATTGTTATTGCACTGGGAGATGACGAATTTCTTCTTCTTCCTCCTACAGCCAATTGCGTCGTGCATTTTCGAAGAGGTGGACCACTGCTTTAGGGTGAGGGTATCTTTTGTGTCAGCTAAAGGATGCGTGGAACTGAACAAAAGTTAGTTTCGCGATCTTTTTAGCGACTTCTTGGCATTATTCTACTACAAAGTAGGCATCACTACAATAAGCGTAACCGGAAGTGGGAGACCAGCAACGGTTGGCTGGAACTGCTTACTAAACTACTGATTCATTAACTTCCTACCAAGGATCATGAGCTGGTGGATAAACAGTACAACAACCAATCAACACACAGGACCACAGTATTGAACTCAGATCTTACGTTGCTGCACCAGGCATTGCGTAAAAGGGTCTCCAGTGAATCCCGAAGGACACACGCACGTCGGCGTGTGGCTCACCACCCGACACTCAGCATTGGCTCCACATGATCCAGGGCACGGGTCGCGACACTTCAGGTTGATGCATGCCAGGTGACTGGCACACTCGCTATTGCTCACGCACTCCGGGCGACAGTTGGGCGGAGAGCCCGTGTAGTCAGGAAGACAAGAGCAAGAAGGGCTTTCGCCGGCCACCTGGCACACAGCGTTGGGCCCGCACGGAGAGGGCTGGCACGGGTTAACAGGCGCCGCCTGCACTGTCGTCTCGGCTGCACACCACAACAAGACACATGCAAAGTCAGAGGTAAAAAGAACAAGATAGAAACAGCAGCAGAATTCACAGTCTAGAATAGATAAACGACAGTATGCACAGAAAAGAAAACAGGCTCTTACGTATGGGTTGACATCTGACGAACGGGTCTCCCGTGAACCGGGGAGGGCAGCTACAGATAGGGTTGTGATTCACCACCTCGCACCTGGCTCCGACGCCACAGGTTCCTGGACAGGGATTCCTACATTTCTGGTTACTGCAAGCCTCATTCTGACCGCACTCCGAACTCACTACGCACTCAGGCCTGCAAGCCGGAGGGCTGCCGATGAAGCCAGGCACGCAAGAGCACACGGCCTGGCCGTTAACTTCGCGGCACTGGCTGTTGGGGCCGCAGGGCGAAGGATTGCAAGGCAGCGTCACGACGGGAGCTACAAAACATGCACGAGACAGAAAGAAAGAAGAACAGTTAGGCAGGCAGAAGGAGAAAAATTGACAAACTCAATGGTTAGCGAACTCATTTCAGTAACAAGCACCAATAAACTGCTACCTACGCGGCACGGGTCTGCATTGGACGAATGGATTGCCAGACGTGCCCTGGGGGCAGCTGCAAATGGGAATGTGGTTCACCACATCACACGTGGCTCCCTGTCCACAGGTGCCTGGACACGGGTCCGTGCATTTGTTGCGGATGCATGCCCTATCCCTCGGGCAGTCAGTACTCAGCACACATTCTGGTCGACATCCGGCGTAAGGATCTCCTTGGTATTCCGGCAAACAAGTGCAAACTCCGTCTTGACACTGGGCGTTGGGGCCGCAAGGGGATGGGTTGCAGGGATCTGATTGTACGGGCTCTGCAGCTGAAACAACAACCTGCGGTAAGCATGGGCACCGCAGCCTACCTATTCTACGATCTAACTTTATCTGAAGTTGATGATGCATCATCAGCTTTCAATTCTCTTTTGTTTTCGCTTACGTGGTGGGGGTGCAGGATAGCAGCTGGTGAAGGGATCTCCAGTGTAGCCTTCCGGACACGTGCACGTGGGCGTGTGATTGATGACACTGCACTGCGCACCAGCACCGCAAGATCCTGGACACGGGTCGCGGCACTTCTCTCGCATGCAAGCCATGTTGCTAGGGCATTCCGAACTGATGGTGCACTCTGGACGGCAGTTGGGAGGGACGCCCATATAGTTGACCAGGCACGAGCACGACGGGGCGCCTCCAATGTCTCGACACTGCGAGTTCGGCCCACACGGGGAGGGCACACAAGGGTCCACAACAACAGGGGCAGCTGGCCGCGGGGGCGGCGCTACAACAGAGGAGCCATCGTAACCGTCAGACCTCACCCCTTGCAATAGAAACCCCAAATCAAAGTCAATCACACGTTGCGAAAGGGGACGGACGGACGCCCGGACCAGCTATCATGCATGCATACTTACATACTCGTACAGACATACATTCGTTCACTCATTGATTCATTCTACACAGGCATATATACAGAGAGATAGAGAGAAAAGCATACATTCATAAGATTTTCGTCCCCCCGCCCTACATTTCCTTGTTTAACCCACACACAAACGCATTCGTGGCTTACGTGGAATGGCGAAGCATCTGCTGAAGGGATCTCCTGTGAAGCCCTGGCGACAGCTACAGATGGGACTGTGGTTTATGACTTCGCAGCGGGCGTTCAGACCGCAAGTGCCGGGACATGGGTCCACGCACTTTTGGTTCACGCAAGCTCTGTTCTGCGGGCATTCTGAGCTCACCACGCACTCGGGCCTACAACCCGGTGGACTTCCGATGTAATTGGGGAGGCAAGAGCACACGCCCTGCCCGTTCACTTCCTTGCACTGGCTGTTCGGTCCGCAAGGTGACGGATTGCAAGGATCTCCGGGCTCTGCTGCCACAGCTGTGGAACCAAACATAGAGTGAGCTGCTAACCTTCTGACCTACACATGATCACGCAATATCATCTCACTCAAAGCAACGGGTGTAGCTTACGTTCTGGAGGTTGGACGTTGCAGAACCTGAAAGGGTCCCCGGTGTAGCCCGGGCGACATGTGCAAGAAGGCAAGTGGTTCACGACCTGGCAATCTGCGTTGGGACCGCAGGTTCCCGGACATGGATCCTGGCACTTGTTGCGTATGCACGCCCGGTTCGAGGCACAGTCCGTATTCAGAATGCACTCTGGACGGCAGCCTTCGTACGGGTTACCAACATAGTCGGGGAGGCAACTGCAGGAACCTGCTCCGTTCTGTTCTCGACAAACTGCGTTCGAGCCGCACGGCGACGGCACGCAGGGAGTCGGCCTTTCCTGAGGTAGATGCTCTGCTGCAAGGCAGGGACACAAAAGGTCAGAAATATCCATTCCCACGGAAATACTGTTCGTCCAGCAGCTCATGTCTCTAGGCAATGTAGGGGAGAGGTCCTGAAGGACCTGACCTTATCTTACGCGCCTCTTCATAAACATTTCCGCAATCGCTTTTATGCTGCAAGTGTTGCGAATGTACCGAATTACTCTCATTTACTCTTTAACCTATACGTAACAGCGCATAGTTGGGCAACTTCTAAGTTCAACTGCAACATCTTGGAATACTGGGTCGAACCTGTCTACCCGTAATGTTCGAAGTAAAGGAAAGAAGAGGGATAGCCTCAGAGAGGCTAGGCCCAGTAAATCGTTAGGAAAATTGTTAAAAGTATGTGACGGGGAAGCCAAGAAGAATATCTTTAAAAACAATTCTACCAAGCCAAGCTAATGCAAGAAAGAGCTCGCCTATATACAAGAGGTTTAGTAGGTACAATTAAAAGGATTGTGAAACGACTGCAAGCTTTAAGTTGGGCGAGTGTGTAGTGTATTCTAACAAGATGCGTACACTTCGTAGTTAAAGTCCATGCTTTCAACGGCTGCGTGATACGAAATACGTATTATGCATGACTTTTACGAACATGAGAAGCGTGTCTGCCTACCAACAATAGTTTGCTGCCTAGTGTGGGAACTACACATATGTATGTATTCTCCATGGAGTCCAAGTTCGCTTTGGAAAGCAATTTAGAGCTGGCCTTCAAATGCCAGGATAAAAGGAAGTTTCTTATAGAACATCCCCACATCATGCCCTGGTTGCATAATTATCGAACGTGGCCAAAGTAGATATACGTACTATGTATGTTGGCGAAAGCCGGGTGGACAGTTAGCTTAACAGTCGGCATCCGCTTGCAACCTTGAGATGAATATACCTTCAATATAAACCCTAATTCAAGGAACACCTAATTACATTCCGTGCGGCCGCTGTAAACCGGTTTCTGCTTCATTCACAGGCGGGGACAACCGCAGAGGACTGCCAACTAGATGAACTTGAAGAGTGACTTTGAGAAAATTGCCTCCTAATGTTCCCTTTCTTGTTCTGGAATGCTATAAGGTGGACAAAACTCCATCTAAGATTCTGTGAATCTAATAGGCATACATGGCTGCAAAGCACTGAGTGCCACAGTCTTATGCCTAAAACAGAACTTTAAAATCTCTAGCAAAGATAAAGAGAACGTGTTTATCGTGGATGCATATTTACTTTCTTTGGGCCATACCGTCGTTCCTTTGCCACCATATATGCGTCATCCGAATGCCATACAACTGGCTCGGGCCAAGCTGAAGCGCATGGTTAGGGAAAGAAATTTAACTGTAACATCGCTCCACAAGTTGCGCAATATAAACCTTGAGGGTATATCGCTTACAGCCCAATCGAACTGGTAGCGTTTTCGCGAATATGAACAGAAGGTTGAAACTAATACCGGATAATGGATGGCACTGTGGCAAAAGTCATCGATAGCATTGTTATTGCACTGGGAGATGACGAATTTCTTCTTCTTCCTCCTCCTCCTACAACCAATTGCGTCGTGCATTTTCGAAGAGGTGGACCACTGCTTAGGGTGAGGGTATCTTTTGTGTCAGCTAAAGGATGCGTGGAACTGAACAAAAGTTAGTTTCGCGATCTTTTTAGCGACTTCTTGGCATTATTCTATTACAAAGTAGGCATCACTACAATAAGCGTAACCGGAAGTGGGAGACCAGCAACGGTTGGCTGGAACTGCTTACTAAACTACTGATTCATTAAATTCCTACCAAGGATCATGAGCTGGTGGATAAACAGTACAACAACCAATCAACACACAGGACCACAGTATTGAACTCAGATCTTACGTTGCTGCACCAGGCATTGCGTAAAAGGGTCTCCAGTGAATCCCGAAGGACACACGCACGTCGGCGTGTGGCTCACCACCCGACACTCAGCATTGGCTCCACATGATCCAGGGCACGGGTCGCGACACTTCAGGTTGATGCATGCCAGGTGACTGGCACACTCGCTATTGCTCACGCACTCCGGGCGACAGTTGGGCGGAGAGCCCGTGTAGTCAGGAAGACAAGAGCAAGAAGGGCTTTCGCCGGCCACCTGGCACACAGCGTTGGGCCCGCACGGAGAGGGCTGGCACGGGTTAACAGGCGCCGCCTGCACTGTCGTCTCGGCTGCACACCACAACAAGACACATGCAAAGTCAGAGGTAAAAAGAACAAGATAGAAACAGCAGCAGAATTCACAGTCTAGAATAGATAAACGACAGTATGCACAGAAAAGAAAACAGGCTCTTACGTATGGGTTGACATCTGACGAACGGGTCTCCCGTGAACCGGGGAGGGCAGCTACAGATAGGGTTGTGATTCACCACCTCGCACCTGGCTCCGACGCCACAGGTTCCTGGACAGGGATTCCTACATTTCTGGTTACTGCAAGCCTCATTCTGACCGCACTCCGAACTCACTACGCACTCAGGCCTGCAAGCCGGAGGGCTGCCGATGAAGCCAGGCACGCAAGAGCACACGGCCTGGCCGTTAACTTCGCGGCACTGGCTGTTGGGGCCGCAGGGCGAAGGATTGCAAGGCAGCGTCACGACGGGAGCTACAAAACATGCACGAGACAGAAAGAAAGAAGAACAGTTAGGCAGGCAGAAGGAGAAAAATTGACAAACTCAATGGTTAGCGAACTCATTTCAGTAACAAGCACCAATAAACTGCTACCTACGCGGCACGGGTCTGCATTGGACGAATGGATTGCCAGACGTGCCCTGGGGGCAGCTGCAAATGGGAATGTGGTTCACCACATCACACGTGGCTCCCTGTCCACAGGTGCCTGGACACGGGTCCGTGCATTTGTTGCGGATGCATGCCCTATCCCTCGTGCAGTCAGTACTCAGCACACATTCTGGTCGACATCCGGCGTAAGGATCTCCTTGGTATTCCGGCAAACAAGTGCAAACTCCGTCTTGACACTGGGCGTTGGGGCCGCAAGGGGATGGGTTGCAGGGATCTGATTGTACGGGCTCTGCAGCTGAAACAACAACCTGCGGTAAGCATGGGCACCGCAGCCTACCTATTCTACGATCTAACTTTATCTGAAGTTGATGATGCATCATCAGCTTTCAATTCTCTTTTGTTTTCGCTTACGTGGTGGGGGTGCAGGATAGCAGCTGGTGAAGGGATCTCCAGTGTAGCCTTCCAGACACGTGCACGTGGGCGTGTGATTGATGACACTGCACTGCGCACCAGCACCGCAAGATCCTGGACACGGGTCGCGGCACTTCTCTCGCATGCAAGCCATGTTGCTAGGGCATTCCGAACTGATGGTGCACTCTGGACGGCAGTTGGGAGGGACGCCCATATAGTTGACCAGGCACGAGCACGACGGGGCGCCTCCAATGTCTCGACACTGCGAGTTCGGCCCACACGGGGAGGGCACACAAGGGTCCACAACAACAGGGGCGGCTGGCCGCGGGGGCGGCGCTACAACAGAGGAGCCATCGTAACCGTCAGACCTCACCCCTTGCAATAGAAACCCCAAATCAAAGTCAATCACACGTTGCGAAAGGGGACGGACGGACGAACGGACCAGCTATCATGCATGCATACTTACATACTCGTACAGACATACATTCGTTCACTCATTGATTCATTCTACACAGGCATATATACAGAGAGATAGAGAGAAAAGCATACATTCATAAGATTTTCGTCCCCCCGCCCTACATTTCCTTGTTTAACCCACACACAAACGCATTCGTGGCTTACGTGGAATGGCGAAGCATCTGCTGAAGGGATCTCCTGTGAAGCCCTGGCGACAGCTACAGATGGGACTGTGGTTTATGACTTCGCAGCGGGCGTTCAGACCGCAAGTGCCGGGACATGGGTCCACGCACTTTTGGTTCACGCAAGCTCTGTTCTGCGGGCATTCTGAGCTCACCACGCACTCGGGCCTACAACCCGGTGGACTTCCGATGTAATTGGGGAGGCAAGAGCACACGCCCTGCCCGTTCACTTCCTTGCACTGGCTGTTCGGTCCGCAAGGTGACGGATTGCAAGGATCTCCGGGCTCTGCTGCCACAGCTGTGGAACCAAACATAGAGTGAGCTGCTAACCTTCTGACCTACACATGATCACGCAATATCATCTCACTAAAAGCAACGGGTGTAGCTTACGTTCTGGAGGTTGGACGTTGCAGAACCTGAAAGGGTCCCCGGTGTAGCCCGGGCGACATGTGCAAGAAGGCAAGTGGTTCACGACCTGGCAATCTGCGTTGGGACCGCAGGTTCCCGGACATGGATCCTGGCACTTGTTGCGTATGCACGCCCGGTTCGAGGCACAGTCCGTATTCAGAATGCACTCTGGACGGCAGCCTTCGTACGGGTTACCAACATAGTCGGGGAGGCAACTGCAGGAACCTGCTCCGTTCTGTTCTCGACAAACTGCGTTCGAGCCGCACGGCGACGGCACGCAGGGAGTCGGCCTTTCCTGAGGTAGATGCTCTGCTGCAACGCAGGGACACAAAAGGTCAGAAATATCCATTCCCACGGAAATACTGTTCGTCCAGCAGCTCATGTCTCTAGGCAATGTAGGGGAGAGGTCCTGAAGGACCTGACCTTATCTTACGCGCCTCTTCATAAACATTTCCGCAATCGCTTTTATGCTGCAAGTGTTGCGAATGTACCGAATTACTCTCATTTACTCTTTACCCTATACGTAACAGCGCATAGTTGGGCAACTTCTAAGTTCAACTGCAACATCTTGGAATACTGGGTCGAACCTGTCTACCCGTAATGTTCGAAGTAAAGGAAAGAAGAGGGATAGCCTCAGAGAGGCTAGGCCCAGTAAATCGTTAGGAAAATTGTTAAAAGTATGTGACGGGGAAGCCAAGAAGAATATCTTTAAAAACAATTCTACCAAGCCAAGCTAATGCAAGAAAGAGCTCGCCTATATACAAGAGGTTTAGTAGGTACAATTAAAAGGATTGCGAAACGACTGCAAGCTTTAAGTTGGGCGGGTGTGTAGTGTATTCTAACAAGATGCGTACACTTCGTAGTTAAAGTCCATGCTTTCAACGGCTGCGTGATACGAAATACGTATTATGCATGACTTTTACGAACATGAGAAGCGTGTCTGCCTACCAACAATAGTTTGCTGCCTAGTGTGGGAACTACACATATGTATGTATTCTCCATGGAGTCCAAGTTCGCTTTGGAAAGCAATTTAGAGCTGGCCTTCAAATGCCAGGATAAAAGGAAGTTTCTTATAGAACATCCCCACATCATGCCCTGGTTGCATAATTATCGAACGTGGCCAAAGTAGATATACGTACTATGTATGTTGGCGAAAGCCGGGTGGACAGTTAACTTAACAGTCGGCATCCGCTTGCAACCTTGAGATGAATATATACCTTCAATATAAACCCTAATTCAAGGAACACCTAATTACATTCCGTGCGGCCGCTGTAAACCGGTTTCTGCTTCATTCACAGGCGGGGACAACCGCAGAGGACTGCCAACTAGATGAACTTGAAGAGTGACTTTGAGAAAATTGCCTCCTAATGTTCCCTTTCTTGTTCTGGAATGCTATAAGGTGGACAAAACCCCATCTAAGATTCTGTGAATCTAATAGGCATACATGGCTGCAAAGCACTGAGTGCCACAGTCTTATGCCTAAAACAGAACTTTAAAATCTCTAGCAAAGATAAAGAGAACGTGTTTATCGTGGATGCATATTTACTTTCTTTGGGCCATACCGTCGTTCCTTTGCCACCATATATGCGTCATCCGAATGCCATACAACTGGCTCGGGCCAAGCTGAAGCGCATGGTTAGGGAAAGAAATTTAACTGTAACATCGCTCCACAAGTTGCGCAATATAAACCTTGAGGGTATATCGCTTACAGCCCAATCGAACTGGTAGCGTTTTCGCGAATATGAACAGAAGGTTGAAACTAATACCGGATAATGGATGGCACTGTGGCAAAAGTCATCGATAGCATTGTTATTGCACTGGGAGATGACGAATTTCTTCTTCTTCCTCCTACAGCCAATTGCGTCGTGCATTTTGGAAGAGGTGGACCACTGCTTTAGGGTGAGGGTATCTTTTGTGTCAGCTAAAGGATGCGTGGAACTGAACAAAAGTTAGTTTCGCGATCTTTTTAGCGACTTCTTGGCATTATTCTACTACAAAGTAGGCATCACTACAATAAGCGTAACCGGAAGTGGGAGACCAGCAACGGTTGGCTGGAACTGCTTACTAAACTACTGATTCATTAACTTCCTACCAAGGATCATGAGCTGGTGGATAAACAGTACAACAACCAATCAACACACAGGACCACAGTATTGAACTCAGATCTTACGTTGCTGCACCAGGCATTGCGTAAAAGGGTCTCCAGTGAATCCCGAAGGACACACGCACGTCGGCGTGTGGCTCACCACCCGACACTCAGCATTGGCTCCACATGATCCAGGGCACGGGTCGCGACACTTCAGGTTGATGCATGCCAGGTGACTGGCACACTCGCTATTGCTCACGCACTCCGGGCGACAGTTGGGCGGAGAGCCCGTGTAGTCAGGAAGACAAGAGCAAGAAGGGCTTTCGCCGGCCACCTGGCACACAGCGTTGGGCCCGCACGGAGAGGGCTGGCACGGGTTAACAGGCGCCGCCTGCACTGTCGTCTCGGCTGCACACCACAACAAGACACATGCAAAGTCAGAGGTAAAAAGAACAAGATAGAAACAGCAGCAGAATTCACAGTCTAGAATAGATAAACGACAGTATGCACAGAAAAGAAAACAGGCTCTTACGTATGGGTTGACATCTGACGAACGGGTCTCCCGTGAACCGGGGAGGGCAGCTACAGATAGGGTTGTGATTCACCACCTCGCACCTGGCTCCGACGCCACAGGTTCCTGGACAGGGATTCCTACATTTCTGGTTACTGCAAGCCTCATTCTGACCGCACTCCGAACTCACTACGCACTCAGGCCTGCAAGCCGGAGGGCTGCCGATGAAGCCAGGCACGCAAGAGCACACGGCCTGGCCGTTAACTTCGCGGCACTGGCTGTTGGGGCCGCAGGGCGAAGGATTGCAAGGCAGCGTCACGACGGGAGCTACAAAACATGCACGAGACAGAAAGAAAGAAGAACAGTTAGGCAGGCAGAAGGAGAAAAATTGACAAACTCAATGGTTAGCGAACTCATTTCAGTAACAAGCACCAATAAACTGCTACCTACGCGGCACGGGTCTGCATTGGACGAATGGATTGCCAGACGTGCCCTGGGGGCAGCTGCAAATGGGAATGTGGTTCACCACATCACACGTGGCTCCCTGTCCACAGGTGCCTGGACACGGGTCCGTGCATTTGTTGCGGATGCATGCCCTATCCCTCGGGCAGTCAGTACTCAGCACACATTCTGGTCGACATCCGGCGTAAGGATCTCCTTGGTATTCCGGCAAACAAGTGCAAACTCCGTCTTGACACTGGGCGTTGGGGCCGCAAGGGGATGGGTTGCAGGGATCTGATTGTACGGGCTCTGCAGCTGAAACAACAACCTGCGGTAAGCATGGGCACCGCAGCCTACGTATTCTACGATCTAACTTTATCTGAAGTTGATGATGCATCATCAGCTTTCAATTCTCTTTTGTTTTCGCTTACGTGGTGGGGGTGCAGGATAGCAGCTGGTGAAGGGATCTCCAGTGTAGCCTTCCGGACACGTGCACGTGGGCGTGTGATTGATGACACTGCACTGCGCACCAGCACCGCAAGATCCTGGACACGGGTCGCGGCACTTCTCTCGCATGCAAGCCATGTTGCTAGGGCATTCCGAACTGATGGTGCACTCTGGACGGCAGTTGGGAGGGACGCCCATATAGTTGACCAGGCACGAGCACGACGGGGCGCCTCCAATGTCTCGACACTGCGAGTTCGGCCCACACGGGGAGGGCACACAAGGGTCCACAACAACAGGGGCAGCTGGCCGCGGGGGCGGCGCTACAACAGAGGAGCCATCGTAACCGTCAGACCTCACCCCTTGCAATAGAAACCCCAAATCAAAGTCAATCACACGTTGCGAAAGGGGACGGACGGACGCCCGGACCAGCTATCATGCATGCATACTTACATACTCGTACAGACATACATTCGTTCACTCATTGATTCATTCTACACAGGCATATATACAGAGAGATAGAGAGAAAAGCATACATTCATAAGATTTTCGTCCCCCCGCCCTACATTTCCTTGTTTAACCCACACACAAACGCATTCGTGGCTTACGTGGAATGGCGAAGCATCTGCTGAAGGGATCTCCTGTGAAGCCCTGGCGACAGCTACAGATGGGACTGTGGTTTATGACTTCGCAGCGGGCGTTCAGACCGCAAGTGCCGGGACATGGGTCCACGCACTTTTGGTTCACGCAAGCTCTGTTCTGCGGGCATTCTGAGCTCACCACGCACTCGGGCCTACAACCCGGTGGACTTCCGATGTAATTGGGGAGGCAAGAGCACACGCCCTGCCCGTTCACTTCCTTGCACTGGCTGTTCGGTCCGCAAGGTGACGGATTGCAAGGATCTCCGGGCTCTGCTGCCACAGCTGTGGAACCAAACATAGAGTGAGCTGCTAACCTTCTGACCTACACATGATCACGCAATATCATCTCACTCAAAGCAACGGGTGTAGCTTACGTTCTGGAGGTTGGACGTTGCAGAACCTGAAAGGGTCCCCGGTGTAGCCCGGGCGACATGTGCAAGAAGGCAAGTGGTTCACGACCTGGCAATCTGCGTTGGGACCGCAGGTTCCCGGACATGGATCCTGGCACTTGTTGCGTATGCACGCCCGGTTCGAGGCACAGTCCGTATTCAGAATGCACTCTGGACGGCAGCCTTCGTACGGGTTACCAACATAGTCGGGGAGGCAACTGCAGGAACCTGCTCCGTTCTGTTCTCGACAAACTGCGTTCGAGCCGCACGGCGACGGCACGCAGGGAGTCGGCCTTTCCTGAGGTAGATGCTCTGCTGCAAGGCAGGGACACAAAAGGTCAGAAATATCCATTCCCACGGAAATACTGTTCGTCCAGCAGCTCATGTCTCTAGGCAATGTAGGGGAGAGGTCCTGAAGGACCTGACCTTATCTTACGCGCCTCTTCATAAACATTTCCGCAATCGCTTTTATGCTGCAAGTGTTGCGAATGTACCGAATTACTCTCATTTACTCTTTACCCTATACGTAACAGCGCATAGTTGGGCAACTTCTAAGTTCAACTGCAACATCTTGGAATACTGGGTCGAACCTGTCTACCCGTAATGTTCGAAGTAAAGGAAAGAAGAGGGATAGCCTCAGAGAGGCTAGGCCCAGTAAATCGTTAGGAAAATTGTTAAAAGTATGTGACGGGGAAGCCAAGAAGAATATCTTTAAAAACAATTCTACCAAGCCAAGCTAATGCAAGAAAGAGCTCGCCTATATACAAGAGGTTTAGTAGGTACAATTAAAAGGATTGCGAAACGACTGCAAGCTTTAAGTTGGGCGGGTGTGTAGTGTATTCTAACAAGATGCGTACACTTCGTAGTTAAAGTCCATGCTTTCAACGGCTGCGTGATACGAAATACGTATTATGCATGACTTTTACGAACATGAGAAGCGTGTCTGCCTACCAACAATAGTTTGCTGCCTAGTGTGGGAACTACACATATGTATGTATTCTCCATGGAGTCCAAGTTCGCTTTGGAAAGCAATTTAGAGCTGGCCTTCAAATGCCAGGATAAAAGGAAGTTTCTTATAGAACATCCCCACATCATGCCCTGGTTGCATAATTATCGAACGTGGCCAAAGTAGATATACGTACTATGTATGTTGGCGAAAGCCGGGTGGACAGTTAACTTAACAGTCGGCATCCGCTTGCAACCTTGAGATGAATATATACCTTCAATATAAACCCTAATTCAAGGAACACCTAATTACATTCCGTGCGGCCGCTGTAAACCGGTTTCTGCTTCATTCACAGGCGGGGACAACCGCAGAGGACTGCCAACTAGATGAACTTGAAGAGTGACTTTGAGAAAATTGCCTCCTAATGTTCCCTTTCTTGTTCTGGAATGCTATAAGGTGGACAAAACCCCATCTAAGATTCTGTGAATCTAATAGGCATACATGGCTGCAAAGCACTGAGTGCCACAGTCTTATGCCTAAAACAGAACTTTAAAATCTCTAGCAAAGATAAAGAGAACGTGTTTATCGTGGATGCATATTTACTTTCTTTGGGCCATACCGTCGTTCCTTTGCCACCATATATGCGTCATCCGAATGCCATACAACTGGCTCGGGCCAAGCTGAAGCGCATGGTTAGGGAAAGAAATTTAACTGTAACATCGCTCCACAAGTTGCGCAATATAAACCTTGAGGGTATATCGCTTACAGCCCAATCGAACTGGTAGCGTTTTCGCGAATATGAACAGAAGGTTGAAACTAATACCGGATAATGGATGGCACTGTGGCAAAAGTCATCGATAGCATTGTTATTGCACTGGGAGATGACGAATTTCTTCTTCTTCCTCCTACAGCCAATTGCGTCGTGCATTTTCGAAGAGGTGGACCACTGCTTTAGGGTGAGGGTATCTTTTGTGTCAGCTAAAGGATGCGTGGAACTGAACAAAAGTTAGTTTCGCGATCTTTTTAGCGACTTCTTGGCATTATTCTACTACAAAGTAGGCATCACTACAATAAGCGTAACCGGAAGTGGGAGACCAGCAACGGTTGGCTGGAACTGCTTACTAAACTACTGATTCATTAACTTCCTACCAAGGATCATGAGCTGGTGGATAAACAGTACAACAACCAATCAACACACAGGACCACAGTATTGAACTCAGATCTTACGTTGCTGCACCAGGCATTGCGTAAAAGGGTCTCCAGTGAATCCCGAAGGACACACGCACGTCGGCGTGTGGCTCACCACCCGACACTCAGCATTGGCTCCACATGATCCAGGGCACGGGTCGCGACACTTCAGGTTGATGCATGCCAGGTGACTGGCACACTCGCTATTGCTCACGCACTCCGGGCGACAGTTGGGCGGAGAGCCCGTGTAGTCAGGAAGACAAGAGCAAGAAGGGCTTTCGCCGGCCACCTGGCACACAGCGTTGGGCCCGCACGGAGAGGGCTGGCACGGGTTAACAGGCGCCGCCTGCACTGTCGTCTCGGCTGCACACCACAACAAGACACATGCAAAGTCAGAGGTAAAAAGAACAAGATAGAAACAGCAGCAGAATTCACAGTCTAGAATAGATAAACGACAGTATGCACAGAAAAGAAAACAGGCTCTTACGTATGGGTTGACATCTGACGAACGGGTCTCCCGTGAACCGGGGAGGGCAGCTACAGATAGGGTTGTGATTCACCACCTCGCACCTGGCTCCGACGCCACAGGTTCCTGGACAGGGATTCCTACATTTCTGGTTACTGCAAGCCTCATTCTGACCGCACTCCGAACTCACTACGCACTCAGGCCTGCAAGCCGGAGGGCTGCCGATGAAGCCAGGCACGCAAGAGCACACGGCCTGGCCGTTAACTTCGCGGCACTGGCTGTTGGGGCCGCAGGGCGAAGGATTGCAAGGCAGCGTCACGACGGGAGCTACAAAACATGCACGAGACAGAAAGAAAGAAGAACAGTTAGGCAGGCAGAAGGAGAAAAATTGACAAACTCAATGGTTAGCGAACTCATTTCAGTAACAAGCACCAATAAACTGCTACCTACGCGGCACGGGTCTGCATTGGACGAATGGATTGCCAGACGTGCCCTGGGGGCAGCTGCAAATGGGAATGTGGTTCACCACATCACACGTGGCTCCCTGTCCACAGGTGCCTGGACACGGGTCCGTGCATTTGTTGCGGATGCATGCCCTATCCCTCGGGCAGTCAGTACTCAGCACACATTCTGGTCGACATCCGGCGTAAGGATCTCCTTGGTATTCCGGCAAACAAGTGCAAACTCCGTCTTGACACTGGGCGTTGGGGCCGCAAGGGGATGGGTTGCAGGGATCTGATTGTACGGGCTCTGCAGCTGAAACAACAACCTGCGGTAAGCATGGGCACCGCAGCCTACCTATTCTACGATCTAACTTTATCTGAAGTTGATGATGCATCATCAGCTTTCAATTCTCTTTTGTTTTCGCTTACGTGGTGGGGGTGCAGGATAGCAGCTGGTGAAGGGATCTCCAGTGTAGCCTTCCGGACACGTGCACGTGGGCGTGTGATTGATGACACTGCACTGCGCACCAGCACCGCAAGATCCTGGACACGGGTCGCGGCACTTCTCTCGCATGCAAGCCATGTTGCTAGGGCATTCCGAACTGATGGTGCACTCTGGACGGCAGTTGGGAGGGACGCCCATATAGTTGACCAGGCACGAGCACGACGGGGCGCCTCCAATGTCTCGACACTGCGAGTTCGGCCCACACGGGGAGGGCACACAAGGGTCCACAACAACAGGGGCAGCTGGCCGCGGGGGCGGCGCTACAACAGAGGAGCCATCGTAACCGTCAGACCTCACCCCTTGCAATAGAAACCCCAAATCAAAGTCAATCACACGTTGCGAAAGGGGACGGACGGACGCCCGGACCAGCTATCATGCATGCATACTTACATACTCGTACAGACATACATTCGTTCACTCATTGATTCATTCTACACAGGCATATATACAGAGAGATAGAGAGAAAAGCATACATTCATAAGATTTTCGTCCCCCCGCCCTACATTTCCTTGTTTAACCCACACACAAACGCATTCGTGGCTTACGTGGAATGGCGAAGCATCTGCTGAAGGGATCTCCTGTGAAGCCCTGGCGACAGCTACAGATGGGACTGTGGTTTATGACTTCGCAGCGGGCGTTCAGACCGCAAGTGCCGGGACATGGGTCCACGCACTTTTGGTTCACGCAAGCTCTGTTCTGCGGGCATTCTGAGCTCACCACGCACTCGGGCCTACAACCCGGTGGACTTCCGATGTAATTGGGGAGGCAAGAGCACACGCCCTGCCCGTTCACTTCCTTGCACTGGCTGTTCGGTCCGCAAGGTGACGGATTGCAAGGATCTCCGGGCTCTGCTGCCACAGCTGTGGAACCAAACATAGAGTGAGCTGCTAACCTTCTGACCTACACATGATCACGCAATATCATCTCACTCAAAGCAACGGGTGTAGCTTACGTTCTGGAGGTTGGACGTTGCAGAACCTGAAAGGGTCCCCGGTGTAGCCCGGGCGACATGTGCAAGAAGGCAAGTGGTTCACGACCTGGCAATCTGCGTTGGGACCGCAGGTTCCCGGACATGGATCCTGGCACTTGTTGCGTATGCACGCCCGGTTCGAGGCACAGTCCGTATTCAGAATGCACTCTGGACGGCAGCCTTCGTACGGGTTACCAACATAGTCGGGGAGGCAACTGCAGGAACCTGCTCCGTTCTGTTCTCGACAAACTGCGTTCGAGCCGCACGGCGACGGCACGCAGGGAGTCGGCCTTTCCTGAGGTAGATGCTCTGCTGCAAGGCAGGGACACAAAAGGTCAGAAATATCCATTCCCACGGAAATACTGTTCGTCCAGCAGCTCATGTCTCTAGGCAATGTAGGGGAGAGGTCCTGAAGGACCTGACCTTATCTTACGCGCCTCTTCATAAACATTTCCGCAATCGCTTTTATGCTGCAAGTGTTGCGAATGTACCGAATTACTCTCATTTACTCTTTACCCTATACGTAACAGCGCATAGTTGGGCAACTTCTAAGTTCAACTGCAACATCTTGGAATACTGGGTCGAACCTGTCTACCCGTAATGTTCGAAGTAAAGGAAAGAAGAGGGATAGCCTCAGAGAGGCTAGGCCCAGTAAATCGTTAGGAAAATTGTTAAAAGTATGTGACGGGGAAGCCAAGAAGAATATCTTTAAAAACAATTCTACCAAGCCAAGCTAATGCAAGAAAGAGCTCGCCTATATACAAGAGGTTTAGTAGGTACAATTAAAAGGATTGCGAAACGACTGCAAGCTTTAAGTTGGGCGGGTGTGTAGTGTATTCTAACAAGATGCGTACACTTCGTAGTTAAAGTCCATGCTTTCAACGGCTGCGTGATACGAAATACGTATTATGCATGACTTTTACGAACATGAGAAGCGTGTCTGCCTACCAACAATAGATTGCTGCCTAGTGTGGGAACTACACATATGTATGTATTCTCCATGGAGTCCAAGTTCGCTTTGGAAAGCAATTTAGAGCTGGCCTTCAAATGCCAGGATAAAAGGAAGTTTCTTATAGAACATCCCCACATCATGCCCTGGTTGCATAATTATCGAACGTGGCCAAAGTAGATATACGTACTATGTATGTTGGCGAAAGCCGGGTGGACAGTTAACTTAACAGTCGGCATCCGCTTGCAACCTTGAGATGAATATATACCTTCAATATAAACCCTAATTCAAGGAACACCTAATTACATTCCGTGCGGCCGCTGTAAACCGGTTTCTGCTTCATTCACAGGCGGGGACAACCGCAGAGGACTGCCAACTAGATGAACTTGAAGAGTGACTTTGAGAAAATTGCCTCCTAATGTTCCCTTTCTTGTTCTGGAATGCTATAAGGTGGACAAAACCCCATCTAAGATTCTGTGAATCTAATAGGCATACATGGCTGCAAAGCACTGAGTGCCACAGTCTTATGCCTAAAACAGAACTTTAAAATCTCTAGCAAAGATAAAGAGAACGTGTTTATCGTGGATGCATATTTACTTTCTTTGGGCCATACCGTCGTTCCTTTGCCACCATATATGCGTCATCCGAATGCCATACAACTGGCTCGGGCCAAGCTGAAGCGCATGGTTAGGGAAAGAAATTTAACTGTAACATCGCTCCACAAGTTGCGCAATATAAACCTTGAGGGTATATCGCTTACAGCCCAATCGAACTGGTAGCGTTTTCGCGAATATGAACAGAAGGTTGAAACTAATACCGGATAATGGATGGCACTGTGGCAAAAGTCATCGATAGCATTGTTATTGCACTGGGAGATGACGAATTTCTTCTTCTTCCTCCTACAGCCAATTGCGTCGTGCATTTTCGAAGAGGTGGACCACTGCTTTAGGGTGAGGGTATCTTTTGTGTCAGCTAAAGGATGCGTGGAACTGAACAAAAGTTAGTTTCGCGATCTTTTTAGCGACTTCTTGGCATTATTCTATTACAAAGTAGGCATCACTACAATAAGCGTAACCGGAAGTGGGAGACCAGCAACGGTTGGCTGGAACTGCTTACTAAACTACTGATTCATTAAATTCCTACCAAGGATCATGAGCTGGTGGATAAACAGTACAACAACCAATCAACACACAGGACCACAGTATTGAACTCAGATCTTACGTTGCTGCACCAGGCATTGCGTAAAAGGGTCTCCAGTGAATCCCGAAGGACACACGCACGTCGGCGTGTGGCTCACCACCCGACACTCAGCATTGGCTCCACATGATCCAGGGCACGGGTCGCGACACTTCAGGTTGATGCATGCCAGGTGACTGGCACACTCGCTATTGCTCACGCACTCCGGGCGACAGTTGGGCGGAGAGCCCGTGTAGTCAGGAAGACAAGAGCAAGAAGGGCTTTCGCCGGCCACCTGGCACACAGCGTTGGGCCCGCACGGAGAGGGCTGGCACGGGTTAACAGGCGCCGCCTGCACTGTCGTCTCGGCTGCACACCACAACAAGACACATGCAAAGTCAGAGGTAAAAAGAACAAGATAGAAACAGCAGCAGAATTCACAGTCTAGAATAGATAAACGACAGTATGCACAGAAAAGAAAACAGGCTCTTACGTATGGGTTGACATCTGACGAACGGGTCTCCCGTGAACCGGGGAGGGCAGCTACAGATAGGGTTGTGATTCACCACCTCGCACCTGGCTCCGACGCCACAGGTTCCTGGACAGGGATTCCTACATTTCTGGTTACTGCAAGCCTCATTCTGACCGCACTCCGAACTCACTACGCACTCAGGCCTGCAAGCCGGAGGGCTGCCGATGAAGCCAGGCACGCAAGAGCACACGGCCTGGCCGTTAACTTCGCGGCACTGGCTGTTGGGGCCGCAGGGCGAAGGATTGCAAGGCAGCGTCACGACGGGAGCTACAAAACATGCACGAGACAGAAAGAAAGAAGAACAGTTAGGCAGGCAGAAGGAGAAAAATTGACAAACTCAATGGTTAGCGAACTCATTTCAGTAACAAGCACCAATAAACTGCTACCTACGCGGCACGGGTCTGCATTGGACGAATGGATTGCCAGACGTGCCCTGGGGGCAGCTGCAAATGGGAATGTGGTTCACCACATCACACGTGGCTCCCTGTCCACAGGTGCCTGGACACGGGTCCGTGCATTTGTTGCGGATGCATGCCCTATCCCTCGGGCAGTCAGTACTCAGCACACATTCTGGTCGACATCCGGCGTAAGGATCTCCTTGGTATTCCGGCAAACAAGTGCAAACTCCGTCTTGACACTGGGCGTTGGGGCCGCAAGGGGATGGGTTGCAGGGATCTGATTGTACGGGCTCTGCAGCTGAAACAACAACCTGCGGTAAGCATGGGCACCGCAGCCTACGTATTCTACGATCTAACTTTATCTGAAGTTGATGATGTATCATCAGCTTTCAATTCTCTTTTGTTTTCGCTTACGTGGTGGGGGTGCAGGATAGCAGCTGGTGAAGGGATCTCCAGTGTAGCCTTCCGGACACGTGCACGTGGGCGTGTGATTGATGACACTGCACTGCGCACCAGCACCGCAAGATCCTGGACACGGGTCGCGGCACTTCTCTCGCATGCAAGCCATGTTGCTAGGGCATTCCGAACTGATGGTGCACTCTGGACGGCAGTTGGGAGGGACGCCCATATAGTTGACCAGGCACGAGCACGACGGGGCGCCTCCAATGTCTCGACACTGCGAGTTCGGCCCACACGGGGAGGGCACACAAGGGTCCACAACAACAGGGGCAGCTGGCCGCGGGGGCGGCGCTACAACAGAGGAGCCATCGTAACCGTCAGACCTCACCCCTTGCAATAGAAACCCCAAATCAAAGTCAATCACACGTTGCGAAAGGGGACGGACGGACGCCCGGACCAGCTATCATGCATGCATACTTACATACTCGTACAGACATACATTCGTTCACTCATTGATTCATTCTACACAGGCATATATACAGAGAGATAGAGAGAAAAGCATACATTCATAAGATTTTCGTCCCCCCGCCCTACATTTCCTTGTTTAACCCACACACAAACGCATTCGTGGCTTACGTGGAATGGCGAAGCATCTGCTGAAGGGATCTCCTGTGAAGCCCTGGCGACAGCTACAGATGGGACTGTGGTTTATGACTTCGCAGCGGGCGTTCAGACCGCAAGTGCCGGGACATGGGTCCACGCACTTTTGGTTCACGCAAGCTCTGTTCTGCGGGCATTCTGAGCTCACCACGCACTCGGGCCTACAACCCGGTGGACTTCCGATGTAATTGGGGAGGCAAGAGCACACGCCCTGCCCGTTCACTTCCTTGCACTGGCTGTTCGGTCCGCAAGGTGACGGATTGCAAGGATCTCCGGGCTCTGCTGCCACAGCTGTGGAACCAAACATAGAGTGAGCTGCTAACCTTCTGACCTACACATGATCACGCAATATCATCTCACTAAAAGCAACGGGTGTAGCTTACGTTCTGGAGGTTGGACGTTGCAGAACCTGAAAGGGTCCCCGGTGTAGCCCGGGCGACATGTGCAAGAAGGCAAGTGGTTCACGACCTGGCAATCTGCGTTGGGACCGCAGGTTCCCGGACATGGATCCTGGCACTTGTTGCGTATGCACGCCCGGTTCGAGGCACAGTCCGTATTCAGAATGCACTCTGGACGGCAGCCTTCGTACGGGTTACCAACATAGTCGGGGAGGCAACTGCAGGAACCTGCTCCGTTCTGTTCTCGACAAACTGCGTTCGAGCCGCACGGCGACGGCACGCAGGGAGTCGGCCTTTCCTGAGGTAGATGCTCTGCTGCAAGGCAGGGACACAAAAGGTCAGAAATATCCATTCCCACGGAAATACTGTTCGTCCAGCAGCTCATGTCTCTAGGCAATGTAGGGGAGAGGTCCTGAAGGACCTGACCTTATCTTACGCGCCTCTTCATAAACATTTCCGCAATCGCTTTTATGCTGCAAGTGTTGCGAATGTACCGAATTACTCTCATTTACTCTTTACCCTATACGTAACAGCGCATAGTTGGGCAACTTCTAAGTTCAACTGCAACATCTTGGAATACTGGGTCGAACCTGTCTACCCGTAATGTTCGAAGTAAAGGAAAGAAGAGGGATAGCCTCAGAGAGGCTAGGCCCAGTAAATCGTTAGGAAAATTGTTAAAAGTATGTGACGGGGAAGCCAAGAAGAATATCTTTAAAAACAATTCTACCAAGCCAAGCTAATGCAAGAAAGAGCTCGCCTATATACAAGAGGTTTAGTAGGTACAATTAAAAGGATTGCGAAACGACTGCAAGCTTTAAGTTGGGCGGGTGTGTAGTGTATTCTAACAAGATGCGTACACTTCGTAGTTAAAGTCCATGCTTTCAACGGCTGCGTGATACGAAATACGTATTATGCATGACTTTTACGAACATGAGAAGCGTGTCTGCCTACCAACAATAGTTTGCTGCCTAGTGTGGGAACTACACATATGTATGTATTCTCCATGGAGTCCAAGTTCGCTTTGGAAAGCAATTTAGAGCTGGCCTTCAAATGCCAGGATAAAAGGAAGTTTCTTATAGAACATCCCCACATCATGCCCTGGTTGCATAATTATCGAACGTGGCCAAAGTAGATATACGTACTATGTATGTTGGCGAAAGCCGGGTGGACAGTTAACTTAACAGTCGGCATCCGCTTGCAACCTTGAGATGAATATATACCTTCAATATAAACCCTAATTCAAGGAACACCTAATTACATTCCGTGCGGCCGCTGTAAACCGGTTTCTGCTTCATTCACAGGCGGGGACAACCGCAGAGGACTGCCAACTAGATGAACTTGAAGAGTGACTTTGAGAAAATTGCCTCCTAATGTTCCCTTTCTTGTTCTGGAATGCTATAAGGTGGACGAAACCCCATCTAAGATTCTGTGAATCTAATAGGCATACATGGCTGCAAAGCACTGAGTGCCACAGTCTTATGCCTAAAACAGAACTTTAAAATCTCTAGCAAAGATAAAGAGAACGTGTTTATCGTGGATGCATATTTACTTTCTTTGGGCCATACCGTCGTTCCTTTGCCACCATATATGCGTCATCCGAATGCCATACAACTGGCTCGGGCCAAGCTGAAGCGCATGGTTAGGGAAAGAAATTTAACTGTAACATCGCTCCACAAGTTGCGCAATATAAACCTTGAGGGTATATCGCTTACAGCCCAATCGAACTGGTAGCGTTTTCGCGAATATGAACAGAAGGTTGAAACTAATACCGGATAATGGATGGCACTGTGGCAAAAGTCATCGATAGCATTGTTATTGCACTGGGAGATGACGAATTTCTTCTTCTTCCTCCTACAGCCAATTGCGTTGTGCATTTTCGAAGAGGTGGACCACTGCTTTAGGGTGAGGGTATCTTTTGTGTCAGCTAAAGGATGCGTGGAACTGAACAAAAGTTAGTTTCGCGATCTTTTTAGCGACTTCTTGGCATTATTCTATTACAAAGTAGGCATCACTACAATAAGCGTAACCGGAAGTGGGAGACCAGCAACGGTTGGCTGGAACTGCTTACTAAACTACTGATTCATTAACTTCCTACCAAGGATCATGAGCTGGTGGATAAACAGTACAACAACCAATCAACACACAGGACCACAGTATTGAACTCAGATCTTACGTTGCTGCACCAGGCATTGCGTAAAAGGGTCTCCAGTGAATCCCGAAGGACACACGCACGTCGGCGTGTGGCTCACCACCCGACACTCAGCATTGGCTCCACATGATCCAGGGCACGGGTCGCGACACTTCAGGTTGATGCATGCCAGGTGACTGGCACACTCGCTATTGCTCACGCACTCCGGGCGACAGTTGGGCGGAGAGCCCGTGTAGTCAGGAAGACAAGAGCAAGAAGGGCTTTCGCCGGCCACCTGGCACACAGCGTTGGGCCCGCACGGAGAGGGCTGGCACGGGTTAACAGGCGCCGCCTGCACTGTCGTCTCGGCTGCACACCACAACAAGACACATGCAAAGTCAGAGGTAAAAAGAACAAGATAGAAACAGCAGCAGAATTCACAGTCTAGAATAGATAAACGACAGTATGCACAGAAAAGAAAACAGGCTCTTACGTATGGGTTGACATCTGACGAACGGGTCTCCCGTGAACCGGGGAGGGCAGCTACAGATAGGGTTGTGATTCACCACCTCGCACCTGGCTCCGACGCCACAGGTTCCTGGACAGGGATTCCTACATTTCTGGTTACTGCAAGCCTCATTCTGACCACACTCCGAACTCACTACGCACTCAGGCCTGCAAGCCGGAGGGCTGCCGATGAAGCCAGGCACGCAAGAGCACACGGCCTGGCCGTTAACTTCGCGGCACTGGCTGTTGGGGCCGCAGGGCGAAGGATTGCAAGGCAGCGTCACGACGGGAGCTACAAAACATGCACGAGACAGAAAGAAAGAAGAACAGTTAGGCAGGCAGAAGGAGAAAAATTGACAAACTCAATGGTTAGCGAACTCATTTCAGTAACAAGCACCAATAAACTGCTACCTACGCGGCACGGGTCTGCATTGGACGAATGGATTGCCAGACGTGCCCTGGGGGCAGCTGCAAATGGGAATGTGGTTCACCACATCACACGTGGCTCCCTGTCCACAGGTGCCTGGACACGGGTCCGTGCATTTGTTGCGGATGCATGCCCTATCCCTCGGGCAGTCAGTACTCAGCACACATTCTGGTCGACATCCGGCGTAAGGATCTCCTTGGTATTCCGGCAAACAAGTGCAAACTCCGTCTTGACACTGGGCGTTGGGGCCGCAAGGGGATGTGTTGCAGGGATCTGATTGTACGGGCTCTGCAGCTGAAACAACAACCTGCGGTAAGCATGGGCACCGCAGCCTACCTATTCTACGATCTAACTTTATCTGAAGTTGATGATGCATCATCAGCTTTCAATTCTCTTTTGTTTTCGCTTACGTGGTGGGGGTGCAGGATAGCAGCTGGTGAAGGGATCTCCAGTGTAGCCTTCCGGACACGTGCACGTGGGCGTGTGATTGATGACACTGCACTGCGCACCAGCACCGCAAGATCCTGGACACGGGTCGCGGCACTTCTCTCGCATGCAAGCCATGTTGCTAGGGCATTCCGAACTGATGGTGCACTCTGGACGGCAGTTGGGAGGGACGCCCATATAGTTGACCAGGCACGAGCACGACGGGGCGCCTCCAATGTCTCGACACTGCGAGTTCGGCCCACACGGGGAGGGCACACAAGGGTCCACAACAACAGGGGCAGCTGGCCGCGGGGGCGGCGCTACAACAGAGGAGCCATCGTAACCGTCAGACCTCACCCCTTGCAATAGAAACCCCAAATCAAAGTCAATCACACGTTGCGAAAGGGACGGACGGACGAACGGACCAGCTATCATGCATGCATACTTACATACTCGTACAGACATACATTCGTTCACTCATTGATTCATTCTACACAGGCATATATACAGAGAGATAGAGAGAAAAGCATACATTCATAAGATTTTCGTCCCCCCGCCCTACATTTCCTTGTTTAACCCACACACAAACGCATTCGTGGCTTACGTGGAATGGCGAAGCATCTGCTGAAGGGATCTCCTGTGAAGCCCTGGCGACAGCTACAGATGGGACTGTGGTTTATGACTTCGCAGCGGGCGTTCAGACCGCAAGTGCCGGGACATGGGTCCACGCACTTTTGGTTCACGCAAGCTCTGTTCTGCGGGCATTCTGAGCTCACCACGCACTCGGGCCTACAACCCGGTGGACTTCCGATGTAATTGGGGAGGCAAGAGCACACGCCCTGCCCGTTCACTTCCTTGCACTGGCTGTTCGGTCCGCAAGGTGACGGATTGCAAGGATCTCCGGGCTCTGCTGCCACAGCTGTGGAACCAAACATAGAGTGAGCTGCTAACCTTCTGACCTACACATGATCACGCAATATCATCTCACTAAAAGCAACGGGTGTAGCTTACGTTCTGGAGGTTGGACGTTGCAGAACCTGAAAGGGTCCCCGGTGTAGCCCGGGCGACATGTGCAAGAAGGCAAGTGGTTCACGACCTGGCAATCTGCGTTGGGACCGCAGGTTCCCGGACATGGATCCTGGCACTTGTTGCGTATGCACGCCCGGTTCGAGGCACAGTCCGTATTCAGAATGCACTCTGGACGGCAGCCTTCGTACGGGTTACCAACATAGTCGGGGAGGCAACTGCAGGAACCTGCTCCGTTCTGTTCTCGACAAACTGCGTTCGAGCCGCACGGCGACGGCACGCAGGGAGTCGGCCTTTCCTGAGGTAGATGCTCTGCTGCAAGGCAGGGACACAAAAGGTCAGAAATATCCATTCCCACGGAAATACTGTTCGTCCAGCAGCTCATGTCTCTAGGCAATGTAGGGGAGAGGTCCTGAAGGACCTGACCTTATCTTACGCGCCTCTTCATAAACATTTCCGCAATCGCTTTTATGCTGCAAGTGTTGCGAATGTACCGAATTACTCTCATTTACTCTTTACCCTATACGTAACAGCGCATAGTTGGGCAACTTCTAAGTTCAACTGCAACATCTTGGAATACTGGGTCGAACCTGTCTACCCGTAATGTTCGAAGTAAAGGAAAGAAGAGGGATAGCCTCAGAGAGGCTAGGCCCAGTAAATCGTTAGGAAAATTGTTAAAAGTATGTGACGGGGAAGCCAAGAAGAATATCTTTAAAAACAATTCTACCAAGCCAAGCTAATGCAAGAAAGAGCTCGCCTATATACAAGAGGTTTAGTAGGTACAATTAAAAGGATTGCGAAACGACTGCAAGCTTTAAGTTGGGCGAGTGTGTAGTGTATTCTAACAAGATGCGTACACTTCGTAGTTAAAGTCCATGCTTTCAACGGCTGCGTGATACGAAATACGTATTATGCATGACTTTTACGAACATGAGAAGCGTGTCTGCCTACCAACAATAGTTTGCTGCCTAGTGTGGGAACTACACATATGTATGTATTCTCCATGGAGTCCAAGTTCGCTTTGGAAAGCAATTTAGAGCTGGCCTTCAAATGCCAGGATAAAAGGAAGTTTCTTATAGAACATCCCCACATCATGCCCTGGTTGCATAATTATCGAACGTGGCCAAAGTAGATATACGTACTATGTATGTTGGCGAAAGCCGGGTGGACAGTTAACTTAACAGTCGGCATCCGCTTGCAACCTTGAGATGAATATATACCTTCAATATAAACCCTAATTCAAGGAACACCTAATTACATTCCGTGCGGCCGCTGTAAACCGGTTTCTGCTTCATTCACAGGCGGGGACAACCGCAGAGGACTGCCAACTAGATGAACTTGAAGAGTGACTTTGAGAAAATTGCCTCCTAATGTTCCCTTTCTTGTTCTGGAATGCTATAAGGTGGACAAAACCCCATCTAAGATTCTGTGAATCTAATAGGCATACATGGCTGCAAAGCACTGAGTGCCACAGTCTTATGCCTAAAACAGAACTTTAAAATCTCTAGCAAAGATAAAGAGAACGTGTTTATCGTGGATGCATATTTACTTTCTTTGGGCCATACCGTCGTTCCTTTGCCACCATATATGCGTCATCCGAATGCCATACAACTGGCTCGGGCCAAGCTGAAGCGCGTGGTTAGGGAAAGAAATTTAACTGTAACATCGCTCCACAAGTTGCGCAATATAAACCTTGAGGGTATATCGCTTACAGCCCAATCGAACTGGTAGCGTTTTCGCGAATATGAACAGAAGGTTGAAACTAATACCGGATAATGGATGGCACTGTGGCAAAAGTCATCGATAGCATTGTTATTGCACTGGGAGATGACGAATTTCTTCTTCTTCCTCCTACAGCCAATTGCGTCGTGCATTTTCGAAGAGGTGGACCACTGCTTTAGGGTGAGGGTATCTTTTGTGTCAGCTAAAGGATGCGTGGAACTGAACAAAAGTTAGTTTCGCGATCTTTTTAGCGACTTCTTGGCATTATTCTATTACAAAGTAGGCATCACTACAATAAGCGTAACCGGAAGTGGGAGACCAGCAACGGTTGGCTGGAACTGCTTACTAAACTACTGATTCATTAACTTCCTACCAAGGATCATGAGCTGGTGGATAAACAGTACAACAACCAATCAACACACAGGACCACAGTATTGAACTCAGATCTTACGTTGCTGCACCAGGCATTGCGTAAAAGGGTCTCCAGTGAATCCCGAAGGACACACGCACGTCGGCGTGTGGCTCACCACCCGACACTCAGCATTGGCTCCACATGATCCAGGGCACGGGTCGCGACACTTCAGGTTGATGCATGCCAGGTGACTGGCACACTCGCTATTGCTCACGCACTCCGGGCGACAGTTGGGCGGAGAGCCCGTGTAGTCAGGAAGACAAGAGCAAGAAGGGCTTTCGCCGGCCACCTGGCACACAGCGTTGGGCCCGCACGGAGAGGGCTGGCACGGGTTAACAGGCGCCGCCTGCACTGTCGTCTCGGCTGCACACCACAACAAGACACATGCAAAGTCAGAGGTAAAAAGAACAAGATAGAAACAGCAGCAGAATTCACAGTCTAGAATAGATAAACGACAGTATGCACAGAAAAGAAAACAGGCTCTTACGTATGGGTTGACATCTGACGAACGGGTCTCCCGTGAACCGGGGAGGGCAGCTACAGATAGGGTTGTGATTCACCACCTCGCACCTGGCTCCGACGCCACAGGTTCCTGGACAGGGATTCCTACATTTCTGGTTACTGCAAGCCTCATTCTGACCGCACTCCGAACTCACTACGCACTCAGGCCTGCAAGCCGGAGGGCTGCCGATGAAGCCAGGCACGCAAGAGCACACGGCCTGGCCGTTAACTTCGCGGCACTGGCTGTTGGGGCCGCAGGGCGAAGGATTGCAAGGCAGCGTCACGACGGGAGCTACAAAACATGCACGAGACAGAAAGAAAGAAGAACAGTTAGGCAGGCAGAAGGAGAAAAATTGACAAACTCAATGGTTAGCGAACTCATTTCAGTAACAAGCACCAATAAACTGCTACCTACGCGGCACGGGTCTGCATTGGACGAATGGATTGCCAGACGTGCCCTGGGGGCAGCTGCAAATGGGAATGTGGTTCACCACATCACACGTGGCTCCCTGTCCACAGGTGCCTGGACACGGGTCCGTGCATTTGTTGCGGATGCATGCCCTATCCCTCGGGCAGTCAGTACTCAGCACACATTCTGGTCGACATCCGGCGTAAGGATCTCCTTGGTATTCCGGCAAACAAGTGCAAACTCCGTCTTGACACTGGGCGTTGGGGCCGCAAGGGGATGGGTTGCAGGGATCTGATTGTACGGGCTCTGCAGCTGAAACAACAACCTGCGGTAAGCATGGGCACCGCAGCCTACCTATTCTACGATCTAACTTTATCTGAAGTTGATGATGCATCATCAGCTTTCAATTCTCTTTTGTTTTCGCTTACGTGGTGGGGGTGCAGGATAGCAGCTGGTGAAGGGATCTCCAGTGTAGCCTTCCGGACACGTGCACGTGGGCGTGTGATTGATGACACTGCACTGCGCACCAGCACCGCAAGATCCTGGACACGGGTCGCGGCACTTCTCTCGCATGCAAGCCATGTTGCTAGGGCATTCCGAACTGATGGTGCACTCTGGACGGCAGTTGGGAGGGACGCCCATATAGTTGACCAGGCACGAGCACGACGGGGCGCCTCCAATGTCTCGACACTGCGAGTTCGGCCCACACGGGGAGGGCACACAAGGGTCCACAACAACAGGGGCAGCTGGCCGCGGGGGCGGCGCTACAACAGAGGAGCCATCGTAACCGTCAGACCTCACCCCTTGCAATAGAAACCCCAAATCAAAGTCAATCACACGTTGCGAAAGGGGACGGACGGACGCCCGGACCAGCTATCATGCATGCATACTTACATACTCGTACAGACATACATTCGTTCACTCATTGATTCATTCTACACAGGCATATATACAGAGAGATAGAGAGAAAAGCATACATTCATAAGATTTTCGTCCCCCCGCCCTACATTTCCTTGTTTAACCCACACACAAACGCATTCGTGGCTTACGTGGAATGGCGAAGCATCTGCTGAAGGGATCTCCTGTGAAGCCCTGGCGACAGCTACAGATGGGACTGTGGTTTATGACTTCGCAGCGGGCGTTCAGACCGCAAGTGCCGGGACATGGGTCCACGCACTTTTGGTTCACGCAAGCTCTGT
The DNA here is from genome assembly GCA_030765055.1 of Mantis religiosa. NCBI lineage: Eukaryota > Metazoa > Arthropoda > Insecta > Mantodea > Mantidae > Mantis > Mantis religiosa. The sequence goes on along the minus strand of CM060954.1, from coordinate 85,939,158 downwards.
TCTGCGGGCATTCTGAGCTCACCACGCACTCGGGCCTACAACCCGGTGGACTTCCGATGTAATTGGGGAGGCAAGAGCACACGCCCTGCCCGTTCACTTCCTTGCACTGGCTGTTCGGTCCGCAAGGTGACGGATTGCAAGGATCTCCGGGCTCTGCTGCCACAGCTGTGGAACCAAACATAGAGTGAGCTGCTAACCTTCTGACCTACACATGATCACGCAATATCATCTCACTCAAAGCAACGGGTGTAGCTTACGTTCTGGAGGTTGGACGTTGCAGAACCTGAAAGGGTCCCCGGTGTAGCCCGGGCGACATGTGCAAGAAGGCAAGTGGTTCACGACCTGGCAATCTGCGTTGGGACCGCAGGTTCCCGGACATGGATCCTGGCACTTGTTGCGTATGCACGCCCGGTTCGAGGCACAGTCCGTATTCAGAATGCACTCTGGACGGCAGCCTTCGTACGGGTTACCAACATAGTCGGGGAGGCAACTGCAGGAACCTGCTCCGTTCTGTTCTCGACAAACTGCGTTCGAGCCGCACGGCGACGGCACGCAGGGAGTCGGCCTTTCCTGAGGTAGATGCTCTGCTGCAACGCAGGGACACAAAAGGTCAGAAATATCCATTCCCACGGAAATACTGTTCGTCCAGCAGCTCATGTCTCTAGGCAATGTAGGGGAGAGGTCCTGAAGGACCTGACCTTATCTTACGCGCCTCTTCATAAACATTTCCGCAATCGCTTTTATGCTGCAAGTGTTGCGAATGTACCGAATTACTCTCATTTACTCTTTACCCTATACGTAACAGCGCATAGTTGGGCAACTTCTAAGTTCAACTGCAACATCTTGGAATACTGGGTCGAACCTGTCTACCCGTAATGTTCGAAGTAAAGGAAAGAAGAGGGATAGCCTCAGAGAGGCTAGGCCCAGTAAATCGTTAGGAAAATTGTTAAAAGTATGTGACGGGGAAGCCAAGAAGAATATCTTTAAAAACAATTCTACCAAGCCAAGCTAATGCAAGAAAGAGCTCGCCTATATACAAGAGGTTTAGTAGGTACAATTAAAAGGATTGCGAAACGACTGCAAGCTTTAAGTTGGGCGGGTGTGTAGTGTATTCTAACAAGATGCGTACACTTCGTAGTTAAAGTCCATGCTTTCAACGGCTGCGTGATACGAAATACGTATTATGCATGACTTTTACGAACATGAGAAGCGTGTCTGCCTACCAACAATAGTTTGCTGCCTAGTGTGGGAACTACACATATGTATGTATTCTCCATGGAGTCCAAGTTCGCTTTGGAAAGCAATTTAGAGCTGGCCTTCAAATGCCAGGATAAAAGGAAGTTTCTTATAGAACATCCCCACATCATGCCCTGGTTGCATAATTATCGAACGTGGCCAAAGTAGATATACGTACTATGTATGTTGGCGAAAGCCGGGTGGACAGTTAACTTAACAGTCGGCATCCGCTTGCAACCTTGAGATGAATATACCTTCAATATAAACCCTAATTCAAGGAACACCTAATTACATTCCGTGCGGCCGCTGTAAACCGGTTTCTGCTTCATTCACAGGCGGGGACAACCGCAGAGGACTGCCAACTAGATGAACTTGATGAGTGACTTTGAGAAAATTGCCTCCTAATGTTCCCTTTCTTGTTCTGGAATGCTATAAGGTGGACAAAACCCCATCTAAGATTCTGTGAATCTAATAGTCATACATGGCTGCAAAGCACTGAGTGCCACAGTCTTATGCCTAAAACAGAACTTTAAAATCTCTAGCAAAGATAAAGAGAACGTGTTTATCGTGGATACATATTTACTTTCTTTGGGCCATACCGTCGTTCCTTTGCCACCATATATGCGTCATCCGAATGCCATACAACTGGCTCGGGCCAAGCTGAAGCGCATGGTTAGGGAAAGAAATTTAACTGTAACATCGCTCCACAAGTTGCGCAATATAAACCTTGAGGGTATATCGCTTACAGCCCAATCGAACTGGTAGCGTTTTCGCGAATATGAACAGAAGGTTGAAACTAATACCGGATAATGGATGGCACTGTGGCAAAAGTCATCGATAGCATTGTTATTGCACTGGGAGATGACGAATTTCTTCTTCCTCCTCCTACAGCCAATTGCGTCGTGCATTTTCGAAGAGGTGGACCACTGCTTTAGGGTGAGGGTATCTTTTGTGTCAGCTAAAGGATGCGTGGAACTGAACAAAAGTTAGTTTCGCGATCTTTTTAGCGACTTCTTGGCATTATTCTATTACAAAGTAGGCATCACTACAATAAGCGTAACCGGAAGTGGGAGACCAGCAACGGTTGGCTGGAACTGCTTACTAAACTACTGATTCATTAACTTCCTACCAAGGATCATGAGCTGGTGGATAAACAGTACAACAACCAATCAACACACAGGACCACAGTATTGAACTCAGATCTTACGTTGCTGCACCAGGCATTGCGTAAAAGGGTCTCCAGTGAATCCCGAAGGACACACGCACGTCGGCGTGTGGCTCACCACCCGACACTCAGCATTGGCTCCACATGATCCAGGGCACGGGTCGCGACACTTCAGGTTGATGCATGCCAGGTGACTGGCACACTCGCTATTGCTCACGCACTCCGGGCGACAGTTGGGCGGAGAGCCCGTGTAGTCAGGAAGACAAGAGCAAGAAGGGCTTTCGCCGGCCACCTGGCACACAGCGTTGGGCCCGCACGGAGAGGGCTGGCACGGGTTAACAGGCGCCGCCTGCACTGTCGTCTCGGCTGCACACCACAACAAGACACATGCAAAGTCAGAGGTAAAAAGAACAAGATAGAAACAGCAGCAGAATTCACAGTCTAGAATAGATAAACGACAGTATGCACAGAAAAGAAAACAGGCTCTTACGTATGGGTTGACATCTGACGAACGGGTCTCCCGTGAACCGGGGAGGGCAGCTACAGATAGGGTTGTGATTCACCACCTCGCACCTGGCTCCGACGCCACAGGTTCCTGGACAGGGATTCCTACATTTCTGGTTACTGCAAGCCTCATTCTGACCGCACTCCGAACTCACTACGCACTCAGGCCTGCAAGCCGGAGGGCTGCCGATGAAGCCAGGCACGCAAGAGCACACGGCCTGGCCGTTAACTTCGCGGCACTGGCTGTTGGGGCCGCAGGGCGAAGGATTGCAAGGCAGCGTCACGACGGGAGCTACAAAACATGCACGAGACAGAAAGAAAGAAGAACAGTTAGGCAGGCAGAAGGAGAAAAATTGACAAACTCAATGGTTAGCGAACTCATTTCAGTAACAAGCACCAATAAACTGCTACCTACGCGGCACGGGTCTGCATTGGACGAATGGATTGCCAGACGTGCCCTGGGGGCAGCTGCAAATGGGAATGTGGTTCACCACATCACACGTGGCTCCCTGTCCACAGGTGCCTGGACACGGGTCCGTGCATTTGTTGCGGATGCATGCCCTATCCCTCGGGCAGTCAGTACTCAGCACACATTCTGGTCGACATCCGGCGTAAGGATCTCCTTGGTATTCCGGCAAACAAGTGCAAACTCCGTCTTGACACTGGGCGTTGGGGCCGCAAGGGGATGGGTTGCAGGGATCTGATTGTACGGGCTCTGCAGCTGAAACAACAACCTGCGGTAAGCATGGGCACCGCAGCCTACCTATTCTACGATCTAACTTTATCTGAAGTTGATGATGCATCATCAGCTTTCAATTCTCTTTTGTTTTCGCTTACGTGGTGGGGGTGCAGGATAGCAGCTGGTGAAGGGATCTCCAGTGTAGCCTTCCGGACACGTGCACGTGGGCGTGTGATTGATGACACTGCACTGCGCACCAGCACCGCAAGATCCTGGACACGGGTCGCGGCACTTCTCTCGCATGCAAGCCATGTTGCTAGGGCATTCCGAACTGATGGTGCACTCTGGACGGCAGTTGGGAGGGACGCCCATATAGTTGACCAGGCACGAGCACGACGGGGCGCCTCCAATGTCTCGACACTGCGAGTTCGGCCCACACGGGGAGGGCACACAAGGGTCCACAACAACAGGGGCAGCTGGCCGCGGGGGCGGCGCTACAACAGAGGAGCCATCGTAACCGTCAGACCTCACCCCTTGCAATAGAAACCCCAAATCAAAGTCAATCACACGTTGCGAAAGGGACGGACGGACGAACGGACCAGCTATCATGCATGCATACTTACATACTCGTACAGACATACATTCGTTCACTCATTGATTCATTCTACACAGGCATATATACAGAGAGATAGAGAGAAAAGCATACATTCATAAGATTTTCGTCCCCCCGCCCTACATTTCCTTGTTTAACCCACACACAAACGCATTCGTGGCTTACGTGGAATGGCGAAGCATCTGCTGAAGGGATCTCCTGTGAAGCCCTGGCGACAGCTACAGATGGGACTGTGGTTTATGACTTCGCAGCGGGCGTTCAGACCGCAAGTGCCGGGACATGGGTCCACGCACTTTTGGTTCACGCAAGCTCTGTTCTGCGGGCATTCTGAGCTCACCACGCACTCGGGCCTACAACCCGGTGGACTTCCGATGTAATTGGGGAGGCAAGAGCACACGCCCTGCCCGTTCACTTCCTTGCACTGGCTGTTCGGTCCGCAAGGTGACGGATTGCAAGGATCTCCGGGCTCTGCTGCCACAGCTGTGGAACCAAACATAGAGTGAGCTGCTAACCTTCTGACCTACACATGATCACGCAATATCATCTCACTAAAAGCAACGGGTGTAGCTTACGTTCTGGAGGTTGGACGTTGCAGAACCTGAAAGGGTCCCCGGTGTAGCCCGGGCGACATGTGCAAGAAGGCAAGTGGTTCACGACCTGGCAATCTGCGTTGGGACCGCAGGTTCCCGGACATGGATCCTGGCACTTGTTGCGTATGCACGCCCGGTTCGAGGCACAGTCCGTATTCAGAATGCACTCTGGACGGCAGCCTTCGTACGGGTTACCAACATAGTCGGGGAGGCAACTGCAGGAACCTGCTCCGTTCTGTTCTCGACAAACTGCGTTCGAGCCACACGGCGACGGCACGCAGGGAGTCGGCCTTTCCTGAGGTAGATGCTCTGCTGCAAGGCAGGGACACAAAAGGTCAGAAATATCCATTCCCACGGAAATACTGTTCGTCCAGCAGCTCATGTCTCTAGGCAATGTAGGGGAGAGGTCCTGAAGGACCTGACCTTATCTTACGCGCCTCTTCATAAACATTTCCGCAATCGCTTTTATGCTGCAAGTGTTGCGAATGTACCGAATTACTCTCATTTACTCTTTACCCTATACGTAACAGCGCATAGTTGGGCAACTTCTAAGTTCAACTGCAACATCTTGGAATACTGGGTCGAACCTGTCTACCCGTAATGTTCGAAGTAAAGGAAAGAAGAGGGATAGCCTCAGAGAGGCTAGGCCCAGTAAATCGTTAGGAAAATTGTTAAAAGTATGTGACGGGGAAGCCAAGAAGAATATCTTTAAAAACAATTCTACCAAGCCAAGCTAATGCAAGAAAGAGCTCGCCTATATACAAGAGGTTTAGTAGGTACAATTAAAAGGATTGCGAAACGACTGCAAGCTTTAAGTTGGGCGGGTGTGTAGTGTATTCTAACAAGATGCGTACACTTCGTAGTTAAAGTCCATGCTTTCAACGGCTGCGTGATACGAAATACGTATTATGCATGACTTTTACGAACATGAGAAGCGTGTCTGCCTACCAACAATAGTTTGCTGTCTAGTGTGGGAACTACACATATGTATGTATTCTCCATGGAGTCCAAGTTCGCTTTGGAAAGCAATTTAGAGCTGGCCTTCAAATGCCAGGATAAAAGGAAGTTTCTTATAGAACATCCCCACATCATGCCCTGGTTGCATAATTATCGAACGTGGCCAAAGTAGATATACGTACTATGTATGTTGGCGAAAGCCGGGTGGACAGTTAACTTAACAGTCGGCATCCGCTTGCAACCCTGAGATGAATATACCTTCAATATAAACCCTAATTCAAGGAACACCTAATTACATTCCGTGCGGCCGCTGTAAACCGGTTTCTGCTTCATTCACAGGCGGGGACAACCGCAGAGGACTGCCAACTAGATGAACTTGAAGAGTGACTTTGAGAAAATTGCCTCCTAATGTTCCCTTTCTTGTTCTGGAATGCTATAAGGTGGACAAAACCCCATCTAAGATTCTGTGAATCTAATAGGCATACATGGCTGCAAAGCACTGAGTGCCACAGTCTTATGCCTAAAACAGAACTTTAAAATCTCTAGCAAAGATAAAGAGAACGTGTTTATCGTGGATGCATATTTACTTTCTTTGGGCCATACCGTCGTTCCTTTGCCACCATATATGCGTCATCCGAATGCCATACAACTGGCTAGGGCCAAGCTGAAGCGCATGGTTAGGGAAAGAAATTTAACTGTAACATCGCTCCACAAGTTGCGCAATATAAACCTTGAGGGTATATCGCTTACAGCCCAATCGAACTGGTAGCGTTTTCGCGAATATGAACAGAAGGTTGAAACTAATACCGGATAATGGATGGCACTGTGGCAAAAGTCATCGATAGCATTGTTATTGCACTGGGAGATGACGAATTTCTTCTTCTTCCTCCTACAGCCAATTGCGTCGTGCATTTTCGAAGAGGTGGACCACTGCTTTAGGGTGAGGGTATCTTTTGTGTCAGCTAAAGGATGCGTGGAACTGAACAAAAGTTAGTTTCGCGATCTTTTTAGCGACTTCTTGGCATTATTCTATTACAAAGTAGGCATCACTACAATAAGCGTAACCGGAAGTGGGAGACCAGCAACGGTTGGCTGGAACTGCTTACTAAACTACTGATTCATTAAATTCCTACCAAGGATCATGAGCTGGTGGATAAACAGTACAACAACCAATCAACACACAGGACCACAGTATTGAACTCAGATCTTACGTTGCTGCACCAGGCATTGCGTAAAAGGGTCTCCAGTGAATCCCGAAGGACACACGCACGTCGGCGTGTGGCTCACCACCCGACACTCAGCATTGGCTCCACATGATCCAGGGCACGGGTCGCGACACTTCAGGTTGATGCATGCCAGGTGACTGGCACACTCGCTATTGCTCACGCACTCCGGGCGACAGTTGGGCGGAGAGCCCGTGTAGTCAGGAAGACAAGAGCAAGAAGGGCTTTCGCCGGCCACCTGGCACACAGCGTTGGGCCCGCACGGAGAGGGCTGGCACGGGTTAACAGGCGCCGCCTGCACTGTCGTCTCGGCTGCACACCACAACAAGACACATGCAAAGTCAGAGGTAAAAAGAACAAGATAGAAACAGCAGCAGAATTCACAGTCTAGAATAGATAAACGACAGTATGCACAGAAAAGAAAACAGGCTCTTACGTATGGGTTGACATCTGACGAACGGGTCTCCCGTGAACCGGGGAGGGCAGCTACAGATAGGGTTGTGATTCACCACCTCGCACCTGGCTCCGACGCCACAGGTTCCTGGACAGGGATTCCTACATTTCTGGTTACTGCAAGCCTCATTCTGACCGCACTCCGAACTCACTACGCACTCAGGCCTGCAAGCCGGAGGGCTGCCGATGAAGCCAGGCACGCAAGAGCACACGGCCTGGCCGTTAACTTCGCGGCACTGGCTGTTGGGGCCGCAGGGCGAAGGATTGCAAGGCAGCGTCACGACGGGAGCTACAAAACATGCACGAGACAGAAAGAAAGAAGAACAGTTAGGCAGGCAGAAGGAGAAAAATTGACAAACTCAATGGTTAGCGAACTCATTTCAGTAACAAGCACCAATAAACTGCTACCTACGCGGCACGGGTCTGCATTGGACGAATGGATTGCCAGACGTGCCCTGGGGGCAGCTGCAAATGGGAATGTGGTTCACCACATCACACGTGGCTCCCTGTCCACAGGTGCCTGGACACGGGTCCGTGCATTTGTTGCGGATGCATGCCCTATCCCTCGGGCAGTCAGTACTCAGCACACATTCTGGTCGACATCCGGCGTAAGGATCTCCTTGGTATTCCGGCAAACAAGTGCAAACTCCGTCTTGACACTGGGCGTTGGTGCCGCAAGGGGATGGGTTGCAGGGATCTGATTGTACGGGCTCTGCAGCTGAAACAACAACCTGCGGTAAGCATGGGCACCGCAGCCTACCTATTCTACGATCTAACTTTATCTGAAGTTGATGATGCATCATCAGCTTTCAATTCTCTTTTGTTTTCGCTTACGTGGTGGGGGTGCAGGATAGCAGCTGGTGAAGGGATCTCCAGTGTAGCCTTCCGGACACGTGCACGTGGGCGTGTGATTGATGACACTGCACTGCGCACCAGCACCGCAAGATCCTGGACACGGGTCGCGGCACTTCTCTCGCATGCAAGCCATGTTGCTAGGGCATTCCGAACTGATGGTGCACTCTGGACGGCAGTTGGGAGGGACGCCCATATAGTTGACCAGGCACGAGCACGACGGGGCGCCTCCAATGTCTCGACACTGCGAGTTCGGCCCACACGGGGAGGGCACACAAGGGTCCACAACAACAGGGGCAGCTGGCCGCGGGGGCGGCGCTACAACAGAGGAGCCATCGTAACCGTCAGACCTCACCCCTTGCAATAGAAACCCCAAATCAAAGTCAATCACACGTTGCGAAAGGGGACGGACGGACGAACGGACCAGCTATCATGCATGCATACTTACATACTCGTACAGACATACATTCGTTCACTCATTGATTCATTCTACACAGGCATATATACAGAGAGATAGAGAGAAAAGCATACATTCATAAGATTTTCGTCCCCCCGCCCTACATTTCCTTGTTTAACCCACACACAAACGCATTCGTGGCTTACGTGGAATGGCGAAGCATCTGCTGAAGGGATCTCCTGTGAAGCCCTGGCGACAGCTACAGATGGGACTGTGGTTTATGACTTCGCAGCGGGCGTTCAGACCGCAAGTGCCGGGACATGGGTCCACGCACTTTTGGTTCACGCAAGCTCTGTTCTGCGGGCATTCTGAGCTCACCACGCACTCGGGCCTACAACCCGGTGGACTTCCGATGTAATTGGGGAGGCAAGAGCACACGCCCTGCCCTTTCACTTCCTTGCACTGGCTGTTCGGTCCGCAAGGTGACGGATTGCAAGGATCTCCGGGCTCTGCTGCCACAGCTGTGGAACCAAACATAGAGTGAGCTGCTAACCTTCTGACCTACACATGATCACGCAATATCATCTCACTAAAAGCAACGGGTGTAGCTTACGTTCTGGAGGTTGGACGTTGCAGAACCTGAAAGGGTCCCCGGTGTAGCCCGGGCGACATGTGCAAGAAGGCAAGTGGTTCACGACCTGGCAATCTGCGTTGGGACCGCAGGTTCCCGGACATGGATCCTGGCACTTGTTGCGTATGCACGCCCGGTTCGAGGCACAGTCCGTATTCAGAATGCACTCTGGACGGCAGCCTTCGTACGGGTTACCAACATAGTCGGGGAGGCAACTGCAGGAACCTGCTCCGTTCTGTTCTCGACAAACTGCGTTCGAGCCGCACGGCGACGGCACGCAGGGAGTCGGCCTTTCCTGAGGTAGATGCTCTGCTGCAAGGCAGGGACACAAAAGGTCAGAAATATCCATTCCCACGGAAATACTGTTCGTCCAGCAGCTCATGTCTCTAGGCAATGTAGGGGAGAGGTCCTGAAGGACCTGACCTTATCTTACGCGCCTCTTCATAAACATTTCCGCAATCGCTTTTATGCTGCAAGTGTTGCGAATGTACCGAATTACTCTCATTTACTCTTTACCCTATACGTAACAGCGCATAGTTGGGCAACTTCTAAGTTCAACTGCAACATCTTGGAATACTGGGTCGAACCTGTCTACCCGTAATGTTCGAAGTAAAGGAAAGAAGAGGGATAGCCTCAGAGAGGCTAGGCCCAGTAAATCGTTAGGAAAATTGTTAAAAGTATGTGACGGGGAAGCCAAGAAGAATATCTTTAAAAACAATTCTACCAAGCCAAGCTAATGCAAGAAAGAGCTCGCCTATATACAAGAGGTTTAGTAGGTACAATTAAAAGGATTGCGAAACGACTGCAAGCTTTAAGTTGGGCGGGTGTGTAGTGTAATCTAACAAGATGCGTACACTTCGTAGTTAAAGTCCATGCTTTCAACGGCTGCGTGATACGAAATACGTATTATGCATGACTTTTACGAACATGAGAAGCGTGTCTGCCTACCAACAATAGTTTGCTGTCTAGTGTGGGAACTACACATATGTATGTATTCTCCATGGAGTCCAAGTTCGCTTTGGAAAGCAATTTAGAGCTGGCCTTCAAATGCCAGGATAAAAGGAAGTTTCTTATAGAACATCCCCACATCATGCCCTGGTTGCATAATTATCGAACGTGGCCAAAGTAGATATACGTACTATGTATGTTGGCGAAAGCCGGGTGGACAGTTAACTTAACAGTCGGCATCCGCTTGCAACCTTGAGATGAATATACCTTCAATATAAACCCTAATTCAAGGAACACCTAATTACATTCCGTGCGGCCGCTGTAAACCGGTTTCTGCTTCATTCACAGGCGGGGACAACCGCAGAGGACTGCCAACTAGATGAACTTGAAGAGTGACTTTGAGAAAATTGCCTCCTAATGTTCCCTTTCTTGTTCTGGAATGCTATAAGGTGGACAAAACCCCATCTAAGATTCTGTGAATCTAATAGGCATACATGGCTGCAAAGCACTGAGTGCCACAGTCTTATGCCTAAAACAGAACTTTAAAATCTCTAGCAAATATAAAGAGAACGTGTTTATCGTGGATGCATATTTACTTTCTTTGGGCCATACCGTCGTTCCTTTGCCACCATATATGCGTCATCCGAATGCCATACAACTGGCTCGGGCCAAGCTGAAGCGCATGGTTAGGGAAAGAAATTTAACTGTAACATCGCTCCACAAGTTGCGCAATATAAACCTTGAGGGTATATCGCTTACAGCCCAATCGAACTGGTAGCGTTTTCGCGAATATGAACAGAAGGTTGAAACTAATACCGGATAATGGATGGCACTGTGGCAAAAGTCATCGATAGCATTGTTATTGCACTGGGAGATGACGAATTTCTTCTTCTTCCTCCTACAGCCAATTGCGTCGTGCATTTTCGAAGAGGTGGACCACTGCTTTAGGGTGAGGGTATCTTTTGTGTCAGCTAAAGGATGCGTGGAACTGAACAAAAGTTAGTTTCGCGATCTTTTTAGCGACTTCTTGGCATTATTCTATTACAAAGTAGGCATCACTACAATAAGCGGAACCGGAAGTGGGAGACCAGCAACGGTTGGCTGGAACTGCTTACTAAACTACTGATTCATTAAATTCCTACCAAGGATCATGAGCTGGTGGATAAACAGTACAACAACCAATCAACACACAGGACCACAGTATTGAACTCAGATCTTACGTTGCTGCACCAGGCATTGCGTAAAAGGGTCTCCAGTGAATCCCGAAGGACACACGCACGTCGGCGTGTGGCTCACCACCCGACACTCAGCATTGGCTCCACATGATCCAGGGCACGGGTCGCGACACTTCAGGTTGATGCATGCCAGGTGACTGGCACACTCGCTATTGCTCACGCACTCCGGGCGACAGTTGGGCGGAGAGCCCGTGTAGTCAGGAAGACAAGAGCAAGAAGGGCTTTCGCCGGCCACCTGGCACACAGCGTTGGGCCCGCACGGAGAGGGCTGGCACGGGTTAACAGGCGCCGCCTGCACTGTCGTCTCGGCTGCACACCACAACAAGACACATGCAAAGTCAGAGGTAAAAAGAACAAGATAGAAACAGCAGCAGAATTCACAGTCTAGAATAGATAAACGACAGTATGCACAGAAAAGAAAACAGGCTCTTACGTATGGGTTGACATCTGACGAACGGGTCTCCCGTGAACCGGGGAGGGCAGCTACAGATAGGGTTGTGATTCACCACCTCGCACCTGGCTCCGACGCCACAGGTTCCTGGACAGGGATTCCTACATTTCTGGTTACTGCAAGCCTCATTCTGACCGCACTCCGAACTCACTACGCACTCAGGCCTGCAAGCCGGAGGGCTGCCGATGAAGCCAGGCACGCAAGAGCACACGGCCTGGCCGTTAACTTCGCGGCACTGGCTGTTGGGGCCGCAGGGCGAAGGATTGCAAGGCAGCGTCACGACGGGAGCTACAAAACATGCACGAGACAGAAAGAAAGAAGAACAGTTAGGCAGGCAGAAGGAGAAAAATTGACAAACTCAATGGTTAGCGAACTCATTTCAGTAACAAGCACCAATAAACTGCTACCTACGCGGCACGGGTCTGCATTGGACGAATGGATTGCCAGACGTGCCCTGGGGGCAGCTGCAAATGGGAATGTGGTTCACCACATCACACGTGGCTCCCTGTCCACAGGTGCCTGGACACGGGTCCGTGCATTTGTTGCGGATGCATGCCCTATCCCTCGGGCAGTCAGTACTCAGCACACATTCTGGTCGACATCCGGCGTAAGGATCTCCTTGGTATTCCGGCAAACAAGTGCAAACTCCGTCTTGACACTGGGCGTTGGGGCCGCAAGGGGATGGGTTGCAGGGATCTGATTGTACGGGCTCTGCAGCTGAAACAACAACCTGCGGTAAGCATGGGCACCGCAGCCTACCTATTCTACGATCTAACTTTATCTGAAGTTGATGATGCATCATCAGCTTTCAATTCTCTTTTGTTTTCGCTTACGTGGTGGGCGTGCAGGATAGCAGCTGGTGAAGGGATCTCCAGTGTAGCCTTCCGGACACGTGCACGTGGGCGTGTGATTGATGACACTGCACTGCGCACCAGCACCGCAAGATCCTGGACACGGGTCGCGGCACTTCTCTCGCATGCAAGCCATGTTGCTAGGGCATTCCGAACTGATGGTGCACTCTGGACGGCAGTTGGGAGGGACGCCCATATAGTTGACCAGGCACGAGCACGACGGGGCGCCTCCAATGTCTCGACACTGCGAGTTCGGCCCACACGGGGAGGGCACACAAGGGTCCACAACAACAGGGGCAGCTGGCCGCGGGGGCGGCGCTACAACAGAGGAGCCATCGTAACCGTCAGACCTCACCCCTTGCAATAGAAACCCCAAATCAAAGTCAATCACCCGTTGCGAAAGGGGACGGACGGACGCCCGGACCAGCTATCATGCATGCATACTTACATACTCGTACAGACATACATTCGTTCACTCATTGATTCATTCTACACAGGCATATATACAGAGAGATAGAGAGAAAAGCATACATTCATAAGATTTTCGTCCCCCCGCCCTACATTTCCTTGTTTAACCCACACACAAACGCATTCGTGGCTTACGTGGAATGGCGAAGCATCTGCTGAAGGGATCTCCTGTGAAGCCCTGGCGACAGCTACAGATGGGACTGTGGTTTATGACTTCGCAGCGGGCGTTCAGACCGCAAGTGCCGGGACATGGATCCACGCACTTTTGGTTCACGCAAGCTCTGTTCTGCGGGCATTCTGAGCTCACCACGCACTCGGGCCTACAACCCGGTGGACTTCCGATGTAATTGGGGAGGCAAGAGCACACGCCCTGTCCGTTCACTTCCTTGCACTGGCTGTTCGGTCCGCAAGGTGACGGATTGCAAGGATCTCCGGGCTCTGCTGCCACAGCTGTGGAACCAAACATAGAGTGAGCTGCTAACCTTCTGACCTACACATGATCACGCAATATCATCTCACTAAAAGCAACGGGTGTAGCTTACGTTCTGGAGGTTGGACGTTGCAGAACCTGAAAGGGTCCCCGGTGTAGCCCGGGCGACATGTGCAAGAAGGCAAGTGGTTCACGACCTGGCAATCTGCGTTGGGACCGCAGGTTCCCGGACATGGATCCTGGCACTTGTTGCGTATGCACGCCCGGTTCGAGGCACAGTCCGTATTCAGAATGCACTCTGGACGGCAGCCTTCGTACGGGTTACCAACATAGTCGGGGAGGCAACTGCAGGAACCTGCCCCGTTCTGTTCTCGACAAACTGCGTTCGAGCCGCACGGCGACGGCACGCAGGGAGTCGGCCTTTCCTGAGGTAGATGCTCTGCTGCAAGGCACGGACACAAAAGGTCAGAAATATCCATTCCCACGGAAATAATGTTCGTCCAGCAGCTCATGTCTCTAGGCAATGTAGGGGAGAGGTCCTGAAGGACCTGACCTTATTTTACGCGCCTCTTCATAAACATTTCCGCAATCGCTTTTATGCTGCAAGTGTTGCGAATGTACCGAAATACTCTCATTTACTCTTTACCCTATACGTAACAGCGCATAGTTGGGCAACTTCTAAGTTCAACTGCAACATCTTGGAAGACTGGGTCGAACCTGTCTACCAGTAATGTTCGAAGTAAAGGAAAGAAGAGGGATAGCCTCAGAGAGGCTAGGCCCAGTAAATCGTTAGGAAAATTGTTAAAAGTATGTGACGGGGAAGCCAAGAAGAATATCTTTAAAAACAATTCTACCAAGCCAAGCTAATGCAAGAAAGAGCTCGCCTATATACAAGAGGCTTAGTAGGTACAATTAAAAGGATTGCGAAACGACTGCAAGCTTTAAGTTGGGCGGGTGTGTAGTGTATTCTAACAAGATGCGTACACTTCGTAGTTAAAAGTCCATGCTTTCAACGACTGCGTGATACGAAATACGTATATTGCATGACTTTTACGAACATGAGAAGCGTGTCTGCCTACCAACAATAGTTTGCTGCCTAGTGTGGAAACTACACATATGTATGTATTCTCCATGGAGTCCAAGTTCGCTTTGGAAAGCCATTTAGAGCTGGCCTTCAAATGCCAGGATAAAAGGAAGTTTCTTATAGAACATCCCCACATAATGCCCTGGTTGCATAATTATCCAACGCGGCCAAAGTAGATATACGTACTATGTATGTTGGCGAAAGCCGGGTGGACAGTTTACTTAACAATCGGCATCTGCTTGCAACCTTGAGATGAATATACCTTCAATATAAACCCTAATTCAAGGAACACCTAATTACATTCCGTGCGGCCGCTGTAAACCGGTTTCTGCTTCATTCACAGGCGGGGACAACCGCAGAGGACTGCCAACTAGATGAACTTGAAGAGTGACTTTGAGAAAATTGCCTCCTAATGTTCCCTTTCTTGTTCTGGAAAGCTATAAGGTGGACAAAACCCCATCTTCGATTCTGTGAATCTAATACGCATACATGGCTGCAAAGCACTGAGTGCCACAGTCTTATGCCTAAAACAGAACTTTAAAATCTCTAGCAAAGATAAAGAGAACGTGTTTATCGTGGATGCATATTTGCTTTCTTTGGGCCATACCGTCGTTCCTTTGCCACCATATATGCGTCATCCGAATGCCAAACAACTGGCTCGGGCCAAGCTGAAGCGCATGGTTAGGGAAAGAAATTTAACTGTAACATCGCTCCACAAGTTGCGTAATATAAACCTTGAGGGTATATCGCTTACAGCCCAATCTAACTGGTAGCGTTTTCGCGAATATGAACAGAAGGTTGAAACTAATACCGGATAATGGATGGCACTGTGGCAAAAGTCATCGATAGCATTGTTATTGCACTGGGAGATGACGAATTTCTTCTTCTTCCTCCTCCTACAACCAATTGCGTCGTGCATTTTCGAAGAGGTGGACCACTGATTTAGGGTGAGGGTATCTTTTGTGTCAGCTAAAGGATGCGTGGAACTGAACAAAGGTTAGTTTCGCGATCTTTTTAGCGACTTCTTGGCATTATTCTATTACAAAGTAGGCATCACTACAATAAGCGTAACCGGAAGTGGGAGACCAGCAACGGTTGGCTGGAACTGCTTACTAAACTACTGATTCATTAAATTCCTACCAAGGATCATGAGCTGGTGGATAAACAGTACAACAACCAATCAACACACAGGACCACAGTATTGAACTCAGATCTTACGTTGCTGCACCAGGCATTGCGTAAAAGGGTCTCCAGTGAATCCCGAAGGACACACGCACGTCGGCGTGTGGCTCACCACCCGACACTCAGCATTGGCTCCACATGATCCAGGGCACGGGTCGCGACACTTCAGGTTGATGCATGCCAGGTGACTGGCACACTCGCTATTGCTCACGCACTCCGGGCGACAGTTGGGCGGAGAGCCCGTGTAGTCAGGAAGACAAGAGCAAGAAGGGCTTTCGCCGGCCACCTGGCACACAGCGTTGGGCCCGCACGGAGAGGGCTGGCACGGGTTAACAGGCGCCGCCTGCACTGTCGTCTCGGCTGCACACCACAACAAGACACATGCAAAGTCAGAGGTAAAAAGAACAAGATAGAAACAGCAGCAGAATTCACAGTCTAGAATAGATAAACGACAGTATGCACAGAAAAGAAAACAGGCTCTTACGTATGGGTTGACATCTGACGAACGGGTCTCCCGTGAACCGGGGAGGGCAGCTACAGATAGGGTTGTGATTCACCACCTCGCACCTGGCTCCGACGCCACAGGTTCCTGGACAGGGATTCCTACATTTCTGGTTACTGCAAGCCTCATTCTGACCGCACTCCGAACTCACTACGCACTCAGGCCTGCAAGCCGGAGGGCTGCCGATGAAGCCAGGCACGCAAGAGCACACGGCCTGGCCGTTAACTTCGCGGCACTGGCTGTTCGGGCCGCATGGTGTTGGGTTACATGGATTTCGCGGACGCTCTTCTGTTGGAGAAATATTAGCTTACTAGTCAGTGAGTAATTTGCTTTGGAGTGAACACATTGATGACTTTGAATCTGGTTATAAACGCTACATATAAAGAATGTATTTGCTGCTTTTATTAGTCTACTTTTTTTTACCATTTTAGGAATGCTGGATGTAAAAATGTGGGTGTTATTGTTTGTGTGTTTGAATGGAAATAGAAATATCTCTATTTTTCATTATACATTTCATAATGTTTTATTCAATGCTCATTTTAATACTAATTGCTTTTGTATAGATAACGGATATGTGATTCTGAATTTTTTATTCTGGGTGCAGGTTTAATTTACTTTTGTGATGTTTTTGGATTTTTGTGTCATGTATTTGTTAGTTGCCTTTGTTTTCACTGAGAGAATGTTCAAAGCAACTAATATATATCTGAGTTGGTTAATATTTTAAGATGGTGGTACTTTCTAAAATATAGCACAGAAATTTAAGTATTGATGGTATGTAGGTATTATTTTATTGCCAATAAATGTAGTTTTAGATATACTATCATATTAGAAAGAACAGTATAAAGTTATATGCATATCTTTACTTCTCCAGGATCTACTTGTGTTGGGTATAATTTGTATTCTACTTAATAATTTCGTATGTAGAGCTTTCAAGAACTATCTGTGCATGTCGTACAACTCAAAAACACTGAAATGCATAAATAGCAAATTTGGTAATAAAGTTCAGATTTTCCAGTAATTTCACCAGAAGACTGTTAACTGAGACTGAAAAGGTATTTTTTGAAAACTTTGCAGTATGTTTATTCAGTGGCTGTAACTCTGTAACTTTGGTATATTTGTATGGCAAATACGTGTCTCTTGAATTTTCAGGATACAGTTAATGACGTGTTGTTGATTATGAGTGAACTTTATGTACTTTCTTAGCTTATAAACCACGTGGGCAAAAGAATTTAATTCGCATACTAACAGAATTTAGGTATATATAATTATTTTGTGCTTCTTGTTACTCATTGCATTTTCAAATATTTTAAAAATTTTCCTGCAGTGGTATGCTTTCCATTTGCTGTTTCTCATGATCATGTAAATAGCATGTAATTTGGAAGTCAGAATACTGCAAATCACTTTCTAAAGATTATAATCACTTTAGCCTCATGAAATCACCTTACGCAGGAATGAAAATGTTTATTAATATAAAGTAAAAATGATTTGTAGAAGAGTGGGGTAGAAAAATTGTGTGAAATAACAGAGTGCTTTATAGTGTTAACAGATAAGAAGAATCTCTTTTGTTATATTTCTTTCCCTGTATTGGCATTTATTCCCAAAGTATAGAATAACCAGAACAGAAACAACAATGAATTTAGTAATAAGTACAGAAGAAGCAGCATCGAGGTGACTTTTTTCTTTGATATGAATAATAGCAGTAAATATCTAGTAGTCATAGTTAAGGCATAAGTAAAAATAAGTAATAGTAGGTACACAACTGGAATGTTCAAATGTGAAGAAGAGAATGAAGTTGATTTTGAATAACTGCCGAAAGGATAAGGAAAGCTGTGAAGAGAGCATTTGAGCAGAAAATAAAAAGGGTAGACCTGATGAATGAACATAGCATAATGAATAATAATGAACTGGATAATGGGGACCTGGATCACAGGACCAGGAAACTAGAGGCACAGAAGAGGTTCCATAGGAAATAATATAGTAAAGCCAAACAGTAAAATCTATGTAACAGATGTCATTTTATTATAATGTTATTCTTTGCTGCCTTTATATCACTACATTCTCTTGAGCCTCTTGTGACAAACTTGGAAATGGATTGAGCATTTGGAAGTAAATGGCAAATTTTCATTATAGAGAATAAAGGTACTTCATACATTTATCAAAGAAGTAGAATGAGGCTTAAGCAATTCAGTAGGTCAGAGAGACAAGAAATACAATGTGATAACTTGATAAATTTTCTCCTTTAAAAGAAAAATTTGAAACTCCATCCCTTGTTTTTATTTTTAAGTTGCCTTGTGTCTTTAGTTTTGTTCTTGAACTGAAATGAACTCTCACTCCACAATTAAGTTCCTAACCTACAGAACATCTTTTAATTGAATTATTTTAACTTTATTTAAAGCCTGTTAATTACATCCAGCATTCCAGCCTAATAACTGACATACGCCACTGTATATTTTGTATATATTTTTTTTTCACAATGCTTCTTATGCTGCTTAGTCTTATTTTGCTTACAGTGTACGTTTGAGATTGTAAAGCTTTTATAAAGCATAAAAAATAACAATGGGATGCTACCACAATTTCTCGAAACTTGATACTAATACTGATTTTTTAAGCATCAATATTATCTGGAATGCCTATTTCAAAATATTTCCCCATTTCACTCATGTTTTATTCAGTATCAGTGTTGTACACTGATAAAACACATTTATGGGAATTAGTCATATGTGTACCTGTAAGATATGCTTGTGACCTGAGTTTGACTTGCAAAGCATAAACTAAGAAGTGGAAGGAAAGCATAAATATTTTCATGCATTGTGTTATCTCACATCTTTACTTCTTATTTGTTTCTGCTGGATACACAGATTTTGGTCACCTGAGTAGGCAAATGTATGGCTGAAAGTGAGTTATCAACCTAGGCTATTGCAGAAAGTTGATTT
Source organism: Mantis religiosa (assembly GCA_030765055.1). Classification (NCBI taxonomy): domain Eukaryota; kingdom Metazoa; phylum Arthropoda; class Insecta; order Mantodea; family Mantidae; genus Mantis; species Mantis religiosa. The sequence continues at coordinate 85,919,774 of CM060954.1, read as the reverse complement.
AGTGTTAAATCAGCCTTCTTCCCACTTTGTTATCACTCATGTCACATGAGTATCCTACTCCTTTCATGCTTTTGGATGTTTTCATTTAGACACAAGAATCTATGGAATGTTGCATTCATTCACTCACAGAAGATGCAGTCAAGGTCTATGAAAAACTAGGATCCCCCAACTCATTGGGAACACATATGAGATGATAACATGGTCTCAACTCCTTTCATTTCTTATCTAGCATAAAGTTAAATACAAAACTGTCAATATTGCAAAACTCAAAATATTAAAATATGGAAAAAGAATTAAAGATTTATCTACAAGTATAGACATACTTCAATATCACTGAGTATCAAGTGCATCGAGGTATCGAGGTCCCATCCTTTATAAAAAGTCTTTACTTTGTAAACCTTAGGTAGAGAAATTTAAGAATTCTTGCTTAAAAGTGCTGTGCTTACTTGGCTCAAGCCTACAATTGATGAATGGGTTTCCTGTGTAACCATGAGGACAACTACACATAGGAATGTGGTTTATAACCTCACACTTGGCATTCAGACCACAAGTTCCTGGACAAGGGTCGACACATTTATTTCGAATACATGCTCTATTTCTGGGACATTCTGTGCTCAAAACACATTCAGGTCTACATGCTGCATATGGATCCCCTTGATGCTCAGGTAGGCAGGTGCATATTCCATTGTTACATTGTGCATTTGGACCACATGGCGAAGGATTACAGGGATCAGTCTGTACTGGTTCTTGAGCTGCAAGTATTGAAATGCAGACTTAATGATCTGCTCACTTTCGTGAACTCATTCTGAATGCTTATTATAAAGATAGAATCTTACTTGGTTGGGGTGAAGCTACACATTGAGTAAAGGGATCACCCGTAAATCCTGGTTGACATGTGCAAACTGGTATGTGATTCATCACACTGCAAATGGCTCCTATACCACAAGAACCTGGACAAGGATTATTACATCTCTCCCTTATGCAAGCTTTGTTCCTCGGACAGTCTGAGTTTACAACACATTCAGGTCTGCAGTTTGGTGGCATTCCAATGTAATTGGGCAAACAAGAGCAGGAAGGTGTTCCACCTGTGTTTCGACACTGAGAATACAGACCACATGGTGTTGGCATGCAAGGATCTGCAGGCTGTGGTGCTAATGATGATGGTGGTGGTGGTGGTGGAGCTGAAAGACATTGAATGATAATGTTGAAAATAACAGTTAGGACTAGAGTAATAAAAGCATCTGACTTTAGGCAGTAGTTTGATGTAATTGCCTCACATATTCTTATGTTACACGACAGTAACTAAGAACCTTATTTCCAAAACATATCTTTTTCATTTCAGTAAAATGTCAAATAAACAAAAAATGTTGTTAAATATTAAATGCATTACCCAGCTTAGAGAACAGCTAATATTTTGCCATATTTAGTCTGTTTCCATTTTATATGCTTATGAGGTAATTTGACGAATATTGTGTGTCTCAATAGTTGCGTGCCAAATGAGATATTCATTATTAATAGTAGATTGTTTTTGTTACAGGAGAAATAGTATTATAGAGGACTAATATTAACATTGGAACAACATTTGGAGGTGATACTTCTTTGTGATGATCACCATAGAACATCTGAGAAGCTGCAGACAAATTTCATTGCCGCACCCTGACATTGTCAAGCCCTCCCATCACACTGTGAACAGACTGATGAATAAATTTAAATGAACAGGCACAATAGCTGGTGAAATACACAGTGGTCAACCAAAAACAGTCACCAACAAAGATCACAGAGCCAATGTGATTGCCAAACTTACAGTAAGCCCTAACAGATCACCCTGCTAGGTGACCAGAAAAAGCGGTATTAGTAAAGATTCAATACACCGAATATTTAAGTTGGCACATAACCACCCATACAAATTGCAGCATACACACACAATGTCTGATACTGACCTCCCATAAGGAGAATGGAGTACTGTATGCTTAGCAACGAAAGTTTGTTTTTCTTAGATGGTCAATCCCATACACAGAATGCTAGATACTTATCCCCAGTAAACCCACATTGGATGCATACTTCCAATATCCCAGGTGCTCAATGAGTTATGGTATGGTTTGTATCCTATCCAATATTGTGAGCCCGTACTTCTTCAAAGATCATGTAAACTAACACAATTTTGGAAAACTACTTGACACTGTTGTGTTTAACGTTTTAAATGACATGCCATTTGATACCCGGGTAAAGATATGGTTTCAGCTTGATGGAACATTACATTATGCTCTGGCAACTCGCCGAAACTTAAGTAATATGTTTCACAAAAATTGCATAGGACGAGGTGGCCTTCTCAATTGGCCTCCACATTCACCTGATCTTACACCGCTTGATTTTTTCTCTGTGGCTACATAAGCAGCTGTTTCAGACACAGCCTGTAAATCTGGATGTCTTAGATGAAAGAAGCAGCAATACCATAAACAGCATTCCACCAATTACACCTCAGGGGTGATTGATGAAAATTTGGATCATGAAGACATTATCTTAGAGTGAGCAGTGCACATTTTGAATATGAACAATAAGCTTGCGGAGCCATGTGCACATAAACCAATATTCATATTCTTCCCATTTGGCATGTAACTTTTGAGACACACTTATAATGATATTAAAAATATTAATCCTTGTTTTCAGGTATCAATGTTAATGGAATTTCAAAGGAAAACTCTTCCTGTTTTATATCTGGAATCCATTCATGATATGCATCTGGTCTCAACAACTCCATTATGCCACTTAAATGGAATATATATTGTATACTGACACAGAAAACATAAGCACTATACATATAAGATTAATGAAAGGTTTTGAATAAAATCATTTTGCTATCTAACAATTTATTTACTCATATCACTGCACTATTCACCCACCAGATAAGCAATTTTAATGAGTTAGAGCAAGAGTAAATTTGAAATCAAGTTAAGTAAGAGGCAATGGAAGGAATTATCAGGCAGTTTCAACACTTTGTTTCTCCAATTCTGGGACATTATTGAACCAAATTTGTGATAAAAAAAACTTCATTTTAAAAGTTTTGGATAAGAGTCATTTTTAAACAAATGAAATTGGATAATTTTTTAGTTAATTTGGTTTTACTCAACCAATTCATCTCTGTTTTTATTTAAAATGGTCTGAAAAATGATTATGGATGTTTAAATATCTATTTTTGGTTGCATAGGTTTGATAACATGATTAACTGTAAGAGACCCTTGAAGTCTCAGCATCATCATCTTCATAAACAAAGTAAGATAAAAGACAGTGAAGTTAGCATTGAACCCGAAAAGCTTAAACAATTTTCATTCCTGTACTTAAATGAATAAGAAGACATTACATTATCACTTATAAGCAGTGGTTGTATTATAATTTACTAAGTACAAGATATGGTGAAATAATTTAGAACCTATATGTAGACTTTTCACACGCAATATGCCTCAAATTAAAGACAAATGTTCAATAGTTAACATGAGTTCAGAGCATCTGTGACAATAGAATGAGCAGTTTGCATTATACTTAACTTCAGAGAGGATATAAATATGAACACCTGTAATGTCTTGATCAAGTAGTAGTAAATTTAATGAAGGTAAGGAATCCAATGCAAACAAAACTCCTATTTCCTCTTTGGTTACAATATGCAAATAGACAACAGAGCGATTATTTGGATTCGGGAATTCTTGAGCGGACGAACCCAAAGAGTGCGCGTCGGAGATAGATTATCGTCCCCTACCGAAGTTACCTCAGATGTCCCCCAGGGTAGCGTGATCGGGCCGTTGCTTTTCTTAGCATATGTAAATGACTTATGGAAAGGGATAACATCACAAATTCGGCTTTTTGCGGATGATTGTATAATCTATAGAAATATCAAGACCGAAGGTGACGTTAACAATTTACAAGAAGATTTAAACAAAATTCAACTCTGGGCGCAATCCAATCAAATGGAGATAAATCCAAGCAAATGTAAAACAATTATATTTTCAAGGACAAGAACAGAAGAAAATGTGATGTATAAATTGGATAACAAGAGAATACCCAGGGTAAGTAGCACTAGATATCTAGGTGTAATAATAAATGAAAGATTGGAATGGGGGGAACATGTAAACTCGGTCACTGGAAAAGCCTGCAAAGCATTACACTTTGTAATGAGAATATTAAAACGCAGCAATGGGAAATCGCGAAATTTAGCTTACACATCCTTAGTCCGACCAATATTAGAATATAGCGCGGCATGCTGGGATCCATATCGGGTTGGTCAAAAACAAGCACTCGAGAGAGTCCAAAAACGAGCAGCTAAATTTGTTGATAGAGGAATGCGATTTGAAAACCCTACAGGCACTGCTACCTCCTGGGAATCATTGGAGAAACGTAGAAAACGGGCAAGGCTATGTGCAATTTTTAGAGCATATAAGGGGGAACCTGCATGGAAAGATATAACAAAGTGGTTGTTGACACCATCATATAGGGGAAGGAATGATCACTCTAAAAAAATAAGAAATAGGGAACAGAAAACTGATATAGCTAAATTTTCCTTTACCAATAGAACAATTAATGACTGGAACAATTTGACTGCAGAATTACTGGAGACTTTGCCCCCAAATGTAAATAATTTCAAAGAGAGGTTAAAAAGAAATCCTGTATAGTTACCATAGTGCATGAAAGGAATTGTATATATGTTGTAAGGAATTGTATATTATATTGTTACCATAGTTCATAGTCATAGTGCATGAAAGGAATTGTATATATGTTGTAAGGAATTGTATATTATATTGTAAGGAGTTGTATATTATACTGTGAAGAATTGTATATCATACTGTAAAGAATTGTATATTATATTGACAGCGCTGCCACCGGGCCATGCTCTAAGCAGTGAAATAAAATATCTATCTATCTATCTATACTTTGGGGGGGGAGGGAAGGGAAAGATTATACAGTATGGAAAAGTAACACATGAATAGAATATATAATTGATGTACAAATTTACTCATAGCTAATCCTAAATGAGCAAAATTCAGTTGACTAGTACACTCACTCTTATAGGAGGAAAGAAAATATCAGATGATAATAAAATCATTTGGGAGCATTAGCAATGCGGTACACTAACTATGAAAACTTGTAGAAGAATCAACAACGTAATGAGGAGGCTACAATAATCAATAGATCTACAGCTTGGTAACTATGATGTCAAACTTTAGAAAATGTTTTTATTTAGAAAGGTGATTTCATTGCTTTTATTAACGCCTCTTAGATTGTATCTTTTATCTGATGAAAAATCCCCACAGATATTCAAACAAATATTCAGTGATATTGGGTGAAAGGCAAGGATAAAACTTTAATTCAGTAAGATTTTTAGTTCTTAAATTCTTGACTTCTTATAATTAATTGAAGGCACATGAAGCTTGTCACATTTTAGTACAAATTTAAAAGTTGGTAATACATAAGAATTTTATGAAAACTGAGAATTGCTCTGTCTAGGAACACTTTAATAATTTGTAATTATCAGATGCAATTAACCACATACTAATCTGTGAATATAACTTGGAGAAAAATAATTAGGTTTATGTGGTATTTACTATACACATATTTAGAATATACATATGTAGAGGATATTAAAAGAAATTGAAAATTCTTAAGAAGTAATTTGAAAATGTAAAATACTTCTAAGTAGCCTCTAAATGTGGCAGCAGTCAGGGTAAGAACAGGAGAAAATGAAAGCGGAAGTAGACTATGGAGAGACAGCAAGATGGCTCAGACAGTAGGATCTATGGCCCACTTTTGAGAAGTCGTGGGTTTGGCCAACCTTCCTGACCTGTGGGTTTTTGACCTCAGGTCTGGTCATCCTTAGTATCCTCTCACCTCACCCCATCCCTCCTAGCGGCTGCTCGATTAGGAACGTAAGGACATAAAGTGTCATATTTCAGATGCCTTGTCACAGAGTTTTAGAATCATTGTGGAGAGAAGATGTATTAAAGAGAAGTGGTAGTAGGAAGAAAAATCAAATGCATAAGATTTGATAATTAGTAGTAAAGAAGAAGAAAATATATTGAATGAGTTAATATAAGTGACAAAGCTGAAGTGTATGGGATGAAAATATATATAAATAAAACTACAATGGTAACTGGAAGAAATGCAAAGATGATACCTTGACAATTTTGAGATGATGGGTACAATGAATTGTCAAATCTGTATATCTGGAATGTATCATAAGTAAAAATGTGAATATTACAAGATATGGGGTAGCAATAAAGGAAGTTTTTGTTAGGGTAAAAATATCTTTTGTGGATCCCCCTAGAGACAAGGACTACAGATTAGTTAATGGCTTGCGGTATTAGATAATGGAGTGTGGTATTGCATAATACAGAAACTTGGATGTTGTTGAAAGGTTAAACATAGCTATAAAGAAGAGTGGGACATATTAAATGCTTTACTGCAGGAGCAGAATTAAATAGGTGATGACAGACAGTATTAAGGTACATGATACATGTACAGAAACAAAGAAGAAAGCATAAAAGAGAAAAGAATGGAGACTAGATTTGAAAGACATTTTCTCTTGGAAGAAGCTATGAATATTAATGGCAATTAACCTAATAGTGGTTTAACTTTGAAGCCTGGGACGAAGTACTTACAGCATCATAAGTTGCCACAAACAATGTGTATCTCACTTTATATGATAACCCCTAGTGGTTTACTGGGAAAATATGAGTCAGAGAATTTAATGTCATGCTGGTATGTTGGCCATGGTAGCTCAATGATTAAGCAATTGGATGGAAACAAGGATATCCGTGGTTCAGATCTTGGCTATGGCATTCAATTTTTCATTCTATTATATCTATCCAAATTACGAATATGTTTTTTAAATGTTCAAATATTGATCTTTTCTCCTTTTCTTCTCCTTAAATGAATACAGAGAGTATACAGGCTGCAGAATAGTGCATGAATTTTCCAATTATTTGGAATATAATGAGTTAAGTAAAACTAAATGAGTTAAGTTAAATGGTTAATTCTAAAATATTTATATTTTGTTTTTATCATTTAATGCTATACCCTGTATCTACTTTCATAACATTTAGAGCACAATAAAAGGCCATTACAAATGTCTCTTGGCTCTTACTTTAAAATTAAATGTTGCCAAATAAGAAATAAGGTTTTCATTGATAAAATAATTATCTAAACATATTGACTATAGTAGCTTGAAAGTCTTTTGTATGTTTTATGCTAGCTTTTACTACAAGATGAATAACTGAATAACTGCAAATGAATCTAGAATCTTTAGTGATGTTAATTCTTAGGGAAAACCCCAGCTAAGTAACATGGGCCAACCATAGATATTGAACCCATGCTTGCAGCATGAAAGTCAACTGCCACTGTGCTAAATACATGTACAATGTTGTGTGCCTTTATACCCTTACAACAACTTTCAAAAGTAGTCTAGCATATAATGGCTAGGAAGGAGTAATATCTGTTGGAAGAGATATTTGAAATTAAGGAATTTTTATCCTAAATATGAATTTTTAATCATTCCATATTCTCTTATTATCTGAATATCATAAAATTGAAATAAATGTGCAATTGGAAGAGGAAAGAACCTATCTATTAAAATCAGAAATGAAACTTTTTCGCTCTAGATAAGATCGCCAAACTAATTAAGCAGAGCCATGACTAATGTTTGAGTTTTTAAGGGATATTGTTTATATTGGTGGCTGTGTGAATTAATTTCTTTAAGAGAAATTTTCTTTTCTTGCAATAATTGTAATTTATACTAAATAATATTCCTAAAAGTTAAATAAAACTTTATATTTAATCTTATAAAGACTTATTTGTCTTATACATGATTCAAATTTCTATGATCTGATAAAATGGTAGCCTTGTTGGTACTTTTTATGATATATATGTTGCTGTCATCTACAAGCACAGAAACGTAATGTAACCATGGTGTAGCAAGACGGAGCCTGCCAATCCGATTTCCAACCTCATGCCCGCATATGCAAGGAAAGGTGGGCAATCATCCAATCGATATGGGGAGGAGATGAGGTCAGCATCACAGCATCCCCAGCCAGAAATTTGGCTTTCTAGACCAGGTTTCACTACCTAGCATAGCTGTTCAATTTCCTCAATGCTGAATAGGCAGCGGTCCTATACCCGGGACTTAAAATCTGCACCCCCTTGGGGTGGGATCGATCCTGGGTACATTCTTTGGCAGGGAACTAAAGCTCAATGCACACAGATATGTACATTGATGTAAATTGCTTTTTCTAAATGTGTCATGTTTAAATATTAAATGCTTTGCTTTTCATACTGGATGCATACAGATGAACATTGTTTCTGAACTGTCTGGAAAACTATAGCGTATACATACATTTCAATTAGAAGTATTGGTGTGTACACTATGCTTAGTATATTTTACTTTTATTTTAAGTTTTCAATATTTTTATTTGCTTATGAAATAAATAGGAAATTAGCATACAGTGAAAGACAGTATATAGGCATACAGGAGGTTCTCTGGTGTGACTCCCTAACATCTACAACAGTGGAATATGTGAAATTGAGGGATTTGAAATAACTTTATGTCATCTAAACTCTCTTTAAGATTTTATAAACTCTGCATATGAACACCAGAAAGAGCTTTTCTATGATGAAGGAAAATATAAATTTGCTACTGGAACAGCAGCTTTTCTCTCTCTCTCTCGCTCTCTCTCTCTCTCTCTCTCTCTCTCTCTCTCTCTCTCTCTCTCTCTCTCTGTCTCTCTCTCTCTCTCACCCACCCTCTCTCTGTTTCTCTCTCATATGTAAACATCATTTTCATATTTCCTAGAAATTCTTGATAATGCCTTTACCAATAGCTTATTAAGCTCAATCATACCAAGTGAAGAGGAACATTATTTTTTAGAGTGCTTGGTACATAATCTATTAGTTTCATAAGAATATGCTTACGTGGAATGCTAAAGCATCTTGTGAATGGATCTCCAGTAAAACCTTGACGACAGCTACATATAGGACTGTGATTTATAACTTCACAACGAGTGTTCAGGCCACACGGCCCAGGACATGGATCAACACATTTCTGATTCACACATGCTCTGTTTCGAGGGCATTCTGAGCTTGCTACACATTCTGGTCGACAATTTGGTGGGCTGCCAATATAGGTAGGTAAGCAAGAACAGACCCCTTGCCCATTCACATTTCTACATTTGGCATATGGTCCACAAGGTGACGGAGAACAAGGGTCACGATCCACAACAATTGGTGCTATAAGTATATTAGATGTTGGAACATCAGGATGCATGCAACATAAGAATCAAAGACATACATTGTATAAGAACCATGCAAAACATACATAGTAAATCAAGAACATAAATAATACTGTAAGAATCATCCTTACACATACTTCTTGATACAACAGTTATTTAAAGCAATTTCTGCTCCCAGTAAAATTTGCAAGCTAACATGATATGATGTGCTCAACATGTGGCTTAAACTGATACACCTAATCTAGAGTACATACATCTAAACAGTAAATGTCAGCTTAGGAATTAAGTTTATTCCTAAGCAGGCAAGATTTTCCCTGAGACTTTTTTTTTCAGTCAAAATAAATAAATGCCACTTGAGAACCATTATTACTATATTGTATTTATATGCTATTTTAACAGCCTTTCTATAAAAATGCATAATTGAGGTTATGCACTAGGGTATGTTTACAAAAATTTCAGAACCTGTATTTTCATAACACTGGGAAAATAGTACCTGAGGTAGCGTGGCATTTGCATTATCCAATTAAAATAGAATAGTTATGGCTCAGTAGATGTTATATATTTATAGCATGTGCTTTTGTATGATTCATAAGCATTAACTCAGTCAGCTCATCAAGTTCAAATGTGATTTACAGGATTCCTGGTGGAAAAATTCCAGGCCATACAACAATATTTCATTATGTGTATGAGTTTTTGGCCACAGATGTGTTTAGTCTAAGAAAGTAAAAGATGAAAGAAACATTACACAACATTTGGTCATTGTTACCAAAGAATGACAGGAGACATTGGTTGTTGTTTGGAATATTTACCCCAAAACTGCATAGGATCATTCATAACAAATGGACATTTCTTGCACCACTGACTAAAGAGCTACTAAATCAAATATAAAACCTATAAAATAGCTGTGGCAATGCTCCTCGATCAGGTGATTCTACTCATTATTATGTGTTTCAAATGATATGATGTTTGTCTTTGAAAGCTACTAGGTGAGCAACCAGTTGGAGTCCTGTGATGTTTGCATATTGCATTCCCCATAAGAGGTGTGTGACAAGTGCAATTGAACCCATCTCTAATAAATACTATTTGCGCTAAGACAAAAATTCAGATTTTGCAAAGAGTGATCCATGAGGAAGGTAGAGAGTAATGTATCTAACATAAACATAAAAACCCCATTATTTTAGTTAATTGATGGAAATTAATCATTTCTCCACACTAGCCGTATATAGGCTAAGGTTTTTGATAGATAGAGTCAACATGAAAAATTCAATGCCATGGCATTGATCTCCTGGATCCGTGGTTCAATCCCGGCCATGGCATTGAATTTTTCATGTTGACTCTATCTATAAAAACCCCATATTTTCAGCTCAAATAGTTTTTGCAATATAAATGAATAAAGTACCAATATATTTACCGTTGTATCATGCGATAAGCACTATAATGGCTACATTATTGGTTGGTTTGTATGAGTGTACATATATTTGTAATTACTCAGAACTGAAATGTAAACTACTGACATGATGTGCTAAAAGAATTACTCTAAACAAGCCAAGATGTTTGTTCAGTTTGAGAAAAAGCTTCATTTTCTGTTAGCCTGTGGAATGCCATCTCTGCAAAACATGAGGCATCACAGCCATGTTTATGAATGAATGTTGGATAAGCAGTGTTTATTTACTCTGGCGAGTTCAAATCAATATTATTCATTTGTTCTTTAGACAGCAGTAGAGCAAGAGTGAGATCCTGGTGTTGCCCAAGTGTTTGTGTCAACCAGAAAACACATTGGTCCTCCAAAGGAGGTTACAAATTTATGGGACTTTGACAAGGACGTTGTATGCAGATCTGTGTTTGAGTTTTATGAACATGATGAATTTCCAAATTACAGAAAATAACTTGCGCTCTTAAAATTAAAATTTCATATACTGGATCAAAATCATTGACTTTCAGAATTTTGAGAGGGTTAGGGTTCAGATACAGGATGGAGAGGAGTGACAGTGTTGCAGCAAGATTAAAATTCTGACCCAAAATGCATGAAATTAGACATTCTAGCATTACAAGACCTATCTTTAACTTAGATGAGACATAGATAAATAGAAACCACACTCAAAAGTCAATCTGACAAGATTCCTCAAAAAAGGGTGGCCTAACGGTACCTGTTGGAAAAGGCAGTTGGCTCATCATTTGTCATGCAGGATCTCCTAAGGCAGGTTTCCTACCAGAAAGCAAATGGATTTTTGTCTCCAAAACTACCTCAGATTATCATGAAGAGATGATAGCTGATACATTTAAAGAATAGTTTCTTAACAGATTCTTAAATTATTTAAAAGAAGGAAGCATTATTACAATGGATAATGCACTGTATCACTTGATTATTGCAAATAAAATACCAAATTTGACCAGCAGAGAGAACAAAATTGTTGAATGGTTGAAAAAAAGGTGAGTTGAATTTTTGGAAACAGAAACTAAAAATGAGTTATTGCAAAGAGTACTTCCATATAAAACCCAGGAAAAAGTGTATCAGCTGAATCAACTTCTAATTGAAATGGGACATGAGGTATTCCGCCTCCCTCCTTAATACTGCCAATTCAATCCAATTGAGTTGGTGTGGGCTGAAATAAAATTGGGGTTTGCAAACAGAGATAACTTTTAAATTGATGGATGTTCAATGACTTATTCACGAAAAAATTGACAAATTAGCACAACAAGACTGGGAAAACTGTGTAAGACATGCAGAAAACCTACAAGAAGATGATTTTAAGAAAGAAATAGGACATGATGAGATTTTGGAGCTTATTATCATAAATTTGAAAGACTCAGATGATGAAGACAGGCAATGACGAATTGTCACTTGATGTACATATGTAATATTGACAGCAATATGGATGAGCCAATGGCAGTTCCAGTGGATTAGAAAAACAGGTAATTCATAAACTATGATTATAATTATAGCATTTAAAAATATACATAATTTGTGAATATGCTTTTTCCAATTTTGACTTTGGCAACTGTATCATTATAAAAGTTTGGAAAATTCAATTTTGTTTGCCTTATGTCTAGCATCAAGCAGACCTGCACATTCTATGAGTGTGTGAGAAAGAGGGTAACATGAAAAGAGTGGGGGTAACAAGGTGGAATGCTGAGAATGCTAGCGCATCTCATTCTCCATAGTCCAGAACTCTTTCCATTTGAAACACATAATAGTCTGAATAGCACATACATGGAGAATTGGCCCCATAGTTAATATTTATCTAGAATGAAACCGGTTCATGGTTACATACATAGAAATAAGTATTGGAGCTCTGAAAAGTCTGATAACATTTTGAGGTATCCTTCAATTATAAAAAATATTGTGTATGGTTTGCAATGAGTAAAGAAAGAATTAAGGGCAAAATTATTTTGATCAAAAGCTCTGCTCTACAATTTTATCTTACTTGCAATTTTTGTGGAACATACAGACAGATTATTTTGTTCATTTTAACAGAATTCTACCACAATATAAGTATCCCATAGATAAGAACAATTGAAAGTATGCTTACAGAAGACAGAATTATTAGGAATTTGTGACCCCCTTGATAACCTGTCCTAATCCCCTGCAATTTTTAATTCTAGGGTACAATAAAAACAATGTACACAGGGCCCCAAAGAAGATATTAAAACAAAATATGTATATTCCCAAAAAATAACATTATTCAATGTGAACCACAGTAAGTGACTAATATTTTTTTTTTTTTTACTAAAGTGCGAAACATGTGTAGACAAAAAGGTGGGCAGTTTAACTACCTCCTTTCATAATGAAATTCCACTGCCAAAAATATGTATAAAGAGTGTTTATGTTCATGTTCATTTGCACAAAAGAAAAGCATTAAAACGGATTATAAACCACTTTTTGGTTTCACATACCTCATAACAAACACATATGGGTTATAAGCATCGCCCACCATTTTCAAAATATGCACTTTGCAAATGGTGTTCACTGAATTTCTTAAACAAGAGTAATGATAGTAATAGTAACAGTGATGATGATAGCTGTAGAAGTCGTATGAGGGAATACTGAGAAGCAATGCCTCCTTTTTTAGGTTGTTGTGAATATATTAGAGAAATATTTATGGAAAGACAGTTCTGTTCATTTAATTTTTTCCACTCAAGAAGCAAGCTTATTAAGAGTTCTTAACAGCAGAATATATATCCCCAATTGACAATCATCACAGATTGAAGGCAGTATATATTGATCAATATCAACCTGCGGGGTACTGTGAGGATTTTTTATTATTTTTTTATTTTATTTATGGATATTCTTTAACTATAGTTGTTCTCAGCATGCCATTCTATATTGGGCAGAAAGACTGCTTAATTTTGCTCAGATGCCTCTGTATCAGGTTTGACAGTCTTTTATATGCTGTACATATATAATGTGAGAGCATGGCTTTACTTCCCTTTTGAAGTAAACCATGCTAAGGATTTTGAGTTCCAAAAAGATTCATTGCCCTCCACCAGGTTTGAACCTGCAACTTCAGGAACCAGAAATTAGCATGTTACCCCTTGATCATGGAGGACAATGTATTGTGAGATGTTGGTTGGCTTGTATTTGTAAGAATCTTGTGCAACTTTTAACTTGAAAGACAAGGATGCACTATAGGACTCTGTATTGCAACTGATAAAATTCATCAGAACTACGCCAATGAACTCAAACAAGAGAATTATTCATGAATGCAGGAATACCTGTATAGTGTGTCATATTAAGGGAGGTTGTAACAATAACTGCAGAACTGGGATTCTGGAACATTTGCTCGCACAACAGATTCAGTGTCTTGGTTTCGCTGTTGTTGATAATTGTTCATGTAGTCTCAACATGGCACCATTAGATTTTCATCTCTTTTCAAAACTTACAGAACCCTGAGGAGACATTACTTTCACTCTGATGATGTAGTGGGGACAGAAATCAGGCTGTGGCTTCATCACCAAAGTGAAGCCATTAAGAAATTATATTCATTTTCAAATATAAAATTAGGAGGCATTACTTTCCAGCACACTCTCATAGTAATATTAGTAATAACTGTTTGACAATGTGCATGTGTAAGTGCATGTGTATGCCCTTGCATGGATGTGTGTTCACATTGAGGCTGTAATCTTATGTCACTTCATTGTCAATTCTTTACGGCATACCCAGCATGGTATAGCAAGATGTGTGCCTACATCTGATGCAGATTTTTGACACTTTGGTTCAGGTTTGTTCATATTTTATGGGGTTTGGGACATAAATAGGAATTCTCCCTAAGTCAGAAGGTTGCTAACTATTATTCAAACACTATAATGTGCAAGGACAGCAAATTTTCAAATTGATATGCTTGCAATTGCTGGTGAAATTTTATCTATGTCCTCATCACAACTTGCTGAATATTTCATTGCAAAAATATTGACAGTATTATGGTAAAACAAAATGAACTTCATTTTGACTATATTTTTCTTATTGAACCTGTCCCTTTGCTCCCACTTATTTACTTCGTTAATAATAATAATAATGATAATGATAATGATAATGATAATGATAATGATAATGATAATGATAATGATAATGATAATGATAATGATAATGATAATGATAATGATAATGATAATGATAATGATAATGATAATGATTATTATTATTATTATTATTATTATTATTATTATTATTATTATTATTATTATTATTATTATTATTATTATTATTATTATTATTATTATTATTATTATTATTATTATTATTATTATTATTATTATTATTATTATTATTATTATTATTATTATTATTATTATTATTATTATTATTATTATTATTATTATTATTATTATTATTATTATTATTCATATATCTTCTTCTCATCAACTGGTAATTACAAAGTGGGTGATATTTCTGCCTCAGTATGCATGTATACATTTAAAAATAGCAACAAGTTTATTCCTTCATTTCATGCCACACAGTTGGCATTTGCTAATTGACTTTACGAATATAAAATCTGAAGAAGCAATGATATAGCTCATTCAGTGCTCCTCTTTAACTGAATGACTAGTTATGTCTAGTTATAACAATAACTAGTGCACAATGACCTATTGTCATTACTGAATTATGCACTTAAAATGTTTATCATTTTAATGGTGTTTTGTAAGGATAAAAATAGAGCCACATTATTTGCACATCATTATCACAATTTTACACTACACTAATGTACAGAGTTGTTTTAATATATAAATTTATTTTTGTTGTATTTTCTAATACTTGACCACTTTTACATAACATCCAGTTGGAAATCAAGAAGGAGGTGTAAGAATGCAAAGAAATAACAGAATGTTTTGGAAATTGCATGAGATTTAAATGAACAAGATGTTCTACATTCCTTAAATGTTAACATTAGAGCACATGCAGTTCTGTGCAGAAATTAGCATTTGTAGAGAAAAAAAATTAATACTCTTTTTCTTTCTCATGCAAATTCATTCAGCTATACCACATGCTTAAATACAAATTGAAACATGCTATACTTATTGCATTCACACTAAAATAGATAACAAAGAATAAGAAAAATATATCTTAATTAAGAAACAGGTATTAAGAAATTAATGAATGCTTTAGTATGAAACAAGGTATTTGAAACTAATTTCACCAAAGAACACAACTGAAATATAGAAACTAGTAGCATAAGTATGCTTACATTGCTCAGGTTGCAGTCTACATGCTCTGAAGGGGTCTCCAGTATAACCTGGACGACACGTGCAAGATGGCAAATGGTTTACCACCTGACAGTCTGCATTTGCACCACAAGTACCAGGACAAGGATCCTGGCATTTATTACGTATGCATGCCAAATTAGAAGGACAGTCAGAGTTCAACAAACATTCTGGACGGCAACCTTCATAGGGATTGCCAACATATTCCGGCAGGCACGTGCATGATCCTGCTCCATTCTGTTCACGGCATACAGCATTTGAGCCACAAGGGGAAGGCATGCATGGAGTTGGTCTCTGCTGAACAACAGGTTCCGCTGGAAGTGAGTAATGTGTAGTAAGAGACCAGTAATAGCAAGAAAATAGAGAAAATAGAATAGTGACAACTAGGGTTAGTAAATACATTCTAAAGGTTAGCTAAAAAGCAGTAGAAAGGCATTAGTGATTAATTGAAGCAGAGGAAAATGGTGAAGTTTATTTAACTATATTTATAAATATGAACGTAATATCTAAGTTCTCCTTCCAAAAATGGTGTATCCTTGTGGAAGATACTTCTCATTGAAAGCACTGTATCAAATTATCCCTCCCTATCTTACTAATAAACATAATCATTCTACATGATAATTCTCAAATGATGATCAAAATGCAGTAAATTATAAAGAACCACTAGATTACAAAAGAAATTTAATATTTTTGATCTAAGAGAGTATGGCTCATTGAGGAGAGGTACAATCTCTTAGTCAAATAGCATTCTCTACAGTAATCTGTTGTGTTTTAATTTACTGCAGTTTTGACTGTATCCTCTAAGTGGTGCATAAAATGTATAGAATCAATGAAACTTTCTAATCATGAAAAGTTCATTGCAGAACATCTTTAAGTGCCTTTCTGTAAAATTCAGTGTAAGGTATGGGAATTACATACTGCAACAGACAACAACGCTGAAACTACGATCTTGCCAAAAGATGAAGTCTTCTTTCTCCCATATTCTTCACTGAAATAATTTCACATTTGCATTTCATTTTAAATTATCTTTCCTAATTAAATTGCCTATTTATATCTAAAGTTCATAAAAATGTTTGCAGTTTCATTCTAAAGAAAAGATGATTCTTGCTATGCAATTACTGGTTTATTGCCTTTTGCTGATATTTCTCCTAATTACTATTATATCACAATGAAAGCCCAGTTGCAAGAAATAGATTTAATTCTTCTGTTTAGTGCACATATAATAAAGTACTGCTTTAATTCCACAGAAGAGTATCTCAAATATAAGTGTCAGCATTAACTGAAAGGACTATAAATGTATGTTTAGAATAAGGTTTGTACAACACCATTCAAATTAATACCACAAAAACTGTAAATAAGCATAAAGTAATATAAGTATTCAACCAATATGAAGTGTAGTTTGTTTATATTTTGATGTGTCCAGTATTGAATGTACCTAGTACAAATCAGTTCTTTTGGATTATTATCACTGTCATCTTTATATTATTATTAACTTTAAAGAAATCAGCAATGAAAAGAATTTCTTTGAAATTACCACTGAGATTATGTTTATTTCTAACAGCCCTTCTTGAGAAGTTTCTTATGGCATTTACAGTTTTTTATTTGAATCTACGCAGAGTTTCATGAGATGGAACATTAGATACTGTTTAGTTGGGAACTTAATTTGGTTTAAGTGTTTATACACTTAACAATAGTAACTTGAAAACATAATTAAAAAAGCTATTTTATATTTCCAAAATGAAATGCAAATGCGATCTTATGCAGTACAGAATTAGGGAGACGCTGTCCATCGTTGAGGTGGGGGACTCAATTCACCTACCTTTGTTGATGTGAGCCCCCTTCCATGCAACCTGTCAATAAAAGTTTCATACAAATGCATCGTGCATAGAAATTTCATGCACAATTGCATACACATAAAACAAGACATAAGAAGACATACATAAAGAATATACTTTAACATGACAAAACAGGAAAGGACAGGTGTAATAAGGGTTGGAAAATGCAGCGTGCAACATGCTATGAAACATAATTGCTGTTTATAGAATAGTTATATTTTCAGTACTTTGCATAAGAGATTGTAGGTTTGAATGTTCCAAACATTTATTTTGGTTTTATGACACTTATGCCCAATTTCACCAACAGATGTTAAGACTTAAAACGAATTTAGCAATAGTTATAAAAAAAATGCATTTCACCAATAAGTGTTAGCTTAACACTCGTGTTAAATCTCTTGTTAAACTAACAAGCCAAATTTCAGGTGTTAAGTCCTTAACAATTGTAAATAGTCAAGATGGGGGACATAACTCAGCTGTTGATGTCAATTTGCTATATTTAAGACTGTCTAAATGGCATTCGTAATAGAGTACAGCCTATGAGGAGAAATTATTTTGAGGAGCTATCAGAAGAAAATTTTTTACGGAGGTATAGACTGTCAAAACAAGTTGATATGAAGGTTACTGAGGAAGTACCAGAGAGGTTAGAACATGCATCGAAACAAATATGCCGATCTCGCCTTTGCTTCAAATATTATTAACTTTGTGATTTTATACTTCACTGAATTATGTGGATAAATACACTGTCCACCTCCCATCTTAAAACATTCAGGTCACTCGTCACTTGTCCTTCTTCGCTCCTTGTTTTAAATTTATGTAATACTGAGTTAGAATATGCATTGAAAGAAATATGCCAACCTTGCATTTTCTTCAAGTATTAATAACTTTGTGACTTTATAATTCACTGAATTGTGTGGATAATACACTGTCCACCTCCTCTCTTGAAAAGTTTAAGTCACTTGTCACTTGTCCTTTGCACCTCGTTTTAAATTTACGTAATACTGACAAAGTTGTTTCATGCTTGTAATAGTGACACATGCATCTGAATTAAATTCGTTACCAATTTTTTCCCACGTGACATCTTTCTCTTTTAAATTCACCTCATCCGTCCCTAATTTTTCATGATATCCTTATACTTCGTCACAAATTCAATTAACAATTATTTCTTCATTGATGAGAAATTTGTATCACAGCTTTTGTTTATGGTTTTGTTTACCCACCATTTTTTCAGCTGTGTGAAGATTACATGAAAACAAAAGCGCATTGCAGTATGTTCAGAAACTAATACGACTCATCCATAGCCTTCAATAGCTGTAATATTTACAAGTCTCTTGGCGTTAACACATATTTGTTAACATTTTCATAAAAATGGTTGGTGAAATGTAAGAAATTTAATAGTTTTGTTAGCGCTGTAACAATTGTTACGTTACATTTGTTAACGTCGATTTTAACATCTGTTAATGAAATCAGGCATAAAGCAGAGAACTAGGATTCTGAGCATTTCTTTCTTAAATTTTCTTTTCTTATTTTCTTTCTTTCTTTGTTTACTCTAAAAAAAACTGTTAAAATGCTTGTTTCCTGCTCAATTATTATACTCACTAAAATAACTCATATATTGTGCTCACTTATTCTCCAAGGAAATAAGCATTATGAATTGGAGAACACAGGTTTAAAAAAGCAGAAGAATAAGGAATTTGAATAACAATTTTTTAATAACAATGTAAAATATTTTATTGCAGGGCCAAATATTTAAAAAGGTTTGAAAGAAATAGAACATGAATAAATTTGAGGAATGTTTTGAATGAGAAGGGGCTCAAGAGTTCTTGAATTATAAATTGTACTCTTTATTTGAATAAACAGAAAATTATGAAGGTGGTTTGTAAAGTTCTGTTTGTAAAGTCTGAGAATACTGAATAGCAAGGATAGTTCTTAATTGTGGTTCTTTAGGTACAGTAACATGCAATTTCATGCATATGCTTTAATTTCTTGGATATTATAGTACCACACAATAAACAAGTTAAGTCTTTTTTAAATGGATAAAATTGAATTAAATCTAGCAATTATAAACTTGGTATTAAAACTGATCAACTAACTGACCAAAATAAAAAAGAAACTAATTCTACTTTTTTTCATATAGTAAAAGAATGGGCATTCCAATTATGTTCATATAGTGGTTCTGTTATTATATAAATCTACAGTCTCTTGTTCCTAACTTCCCTATCCTTTTTATTCTATAATTTTGTGCATAATTATGAAGTGAATTAGTATAGAATTATAAAAACAAGCACATTAGGATAATATTAGAGCAATATTTTATTATATTTTGACTTAAAGAGACCTTCAGCTGAATTTCTAAAATTGTTTCATATAGGTTTCTTAATATTTGGAAATCTGAACAGTTTATCTTGAACTTAAAACTAATAGTGAGTGCTTTTCATTAATTTCATTTTCTATGCATATACAATGAAGCTTACCAGGAATCATCAGCATCAAAGTAGTAAGTAAAAAGAATAAAGTAGATATAACGTAATGAATGATTTAATACATGAGCACCCAATTATCGCTTGATTAGAAATACAATGATATAATGAGGTGTATACATGTTAAAAGGAGTTTAGTAAAAGTGACTAGTCTGGTGCTTAAGAAAATTAAAAAGGCTAAGTTAAAAAAAATCATTAAGGAAGCAACCACATTCACTAAAAAAAGGACAGCAGCAGCATATTCAGCAGATTAACATATCACCCAAAAATATTTAATAAATTCAATAACATCTTCAAAGAAAACAAAAATCATTTTGGCACCTTCATTGAAAAGAGAATCAGTCAGAATATTACTTAAGAATTAAATAAGCCTCTTACAAAATATGAAAAAATATGAATCCATTTTAAACATACCAAACAAAGAAAACCTTCAAATTTAGAGATAATCCATCAGAATTCATCCAAATTAATCATAATTTATTTAACAGAAGACATAAAGAAATCATATTTATCCGAAAAACAAAACTAGTTAGCCTAAAACAATTAACATCATATTCCCTGACAAAGAATGGTTACAATCAACACAGATGGGCCCTCAACACACAACCACACAGGGCAAGAGTTGTTACATATCCCTTATTTGCATACCAAAATATTACTAGAAGAGATACCAACAATAGAAGTTACATAGTTCTAAAAGAACCAACCAACATTTCAGTTAACAAGTTTACTAAAGCATCAATTTTCTCAGATTCTAGAAGAGTACCATGTTCTTGTATCTCTAATGTACAGGTTTTTGGAGTTCACTCAATCAAAATTCAACAGTTTACGTTAGCTGAGGAGTTAGAAAAGTCCTAATGAAACGTGTTCTAGGTAAAAACTAGCAGTATATGGAGCACAGAGTACTAGTTTGAATCAAAATTATATTAACAATATATAATGCTTGAAAGGATAAGGGAATTGCATCACATATGAAATTATTGATAGCATTTAGCTAAGTATTCTTTAAAGTTTATGATTATGCTTATTTTAGAATTTTCAAAAGTTACCATCAGATTGTATAAATTTATATGCAGACTATAAAGGACTGGACAGGTCATTTTGTGCAGGAAGAGTTAAGCTTACAGCAATGTGTGTGTAATATGTATTTCATTATTTTAACTAAATCAGGAATTAATTAGTTGCTGAATATAATGGGATCCTACAGTTTATGAGAAAATTAATAAAACGTTTAAAATTACTGCCTTTGTAGTCTACTGTATTGACATTTTAGGATTTGTTTTATCTTAATTATCTCCATCAGTAAGATTCTTGAAATGTGTCTTAAAACTGTGATATATACCTAATTATGTTTTTGTAGAGGAATTCACATGCTGCATAGTTGTCTCATTCTATTACAGAACTCACTTATTTTGATTCCTTATATGTTTACCAAATCTTCCGTGTGTCTTCAGCAACTTAATTAAACATGGATTAGTCTGAAGCTTTTAGTAAAGTAGATGTTTCTAATTTATTGTTTCATGGATTATGTAAATAATCACCTGAAAATGTTTTCTATGGCTTTTGGTTTTAATGACAAAAAATGTCTGTAGTTATGAAATAAACTTTTGTACTTTTTTAAAAAGCTTATAATGTATACAACAGTCACTGTTACATTTGCTTATGAACTCTTTTTCCTTCTAATTTCATTTTGTTTGTTCTCAAACAACATTGTGCTCACATTACTTCTGTGAAATATATGACCTCTCACACTGGACTCAACTAATGCCTTTCAAGAAAAGTAAAGTACCACGTTCACATGGATACATTGGAACTACATCACAAGAAACTTTTATAAAAGCAAAGTACTGAAAATATAACAGGAAAAAAAACATATTTCATGCAACAAACAAAAAAACATGCAAAATATTTCCTACCTGGTACAGAGACACAGTTGCTGAATGGATCCCCAGTGAATCCTGGATTACAGGTGCATACCGGTGTGTGATTTACAACACTACAACGCGCGTTAGCTCCACACGAACCCGGACACGGATCACTACACTTTTGATTAATACACGCTAAATTACTTCGGCACTCCGGATTTATAGTACATTCGGGACGACAGTTCGGAGGAACACCGATATAATTTGGCAAACACGAACACGCAGGACTGTCACCACGCACAAGGCATTCTGCATTCGGTCCACACGGTGAAGGCTGACAGGGATTTGCAGGTGTTGTTGGAGTTGGAGTCACTGGAATTAAAAAAAAAAAAAAAAGCAGAACCATTTTAAAATTTTGCAAACACAGGAGAGTGCAGTGAATACAGTTATGGGATATACTTGAAGTGCAGTGAATACAGTTATGGGATATACTTGAAAGCATTGGACAAATTGGACATCTTCAATGTTTTGTGAATTTCAGTTAGTGTAAATGAGAAAGTATTGTTTTACCCTTAGGACATTAGGCACTAGTATTTTGTAGTATAGTACTGAAAGCTTGTGTTAACATACTTGTTTAAGGAGTTCAAGTGTGCAGATTTCATGAGCTGCTAGATCCAAATGGGATGAATAATAAAGTCCCATGGAAATTCATCTATCTTGAAAGATAAAGAAGATCATTGACATTAACTGCACAGTCTGGCAACAGAGTGGTAGTTCAAAGCTGAATACCCTTGTTTTGGTTTGCAGCCAGGCATGCATTCACACCTGCAATGGCTGTTGCTTAAAAGCCAGTTCCCCACATGCGCTGAACTACTGACTGCTTAATTTAGAAGAAACTGAATAAATCTGTTTGGCATGGTGTCATTTTTACAGTTGTTGCTGTAAAAAGAGCGACTGTTCAACTAGCAATTAGATGAATGGTTAAAATTCCTGATTACTAATATACATTTATGATTAGAGAGCCTAAAGTGTTTTTATTTCCATTGTACATGTTTTTAGTCATCCATATCCTACAAGTAGTGCAGTTATGTAAAATATCATACTTTCTGTTATTGACTGGCATGTAGTTTATTGTCTCCATTCTCTCTAATTCAAAATATCACTCTCATAATTTTGAAAAAAACTGATGAACTCAGCAGCATGAAATAATAGGCGAGATTTATTGCAAATATTCATTATACAAAAGAATTATTTTTGTTTTATTTCTAATTCTTAACATGATCACATTTTACAACAGAATACATTTACACTTGAAAGTTGCTAGAAGTTCTTTTTTGTATGAAGTAAATTTACAAATTCCTTTGTTATTTTATTTTCTGACCTTTATAGATTAAGAGAATTCTTGTGTTCCCTTAGTTTTGCTATAATATTTATTTAATTTGAAAAAAGTTTAAGTAAACAAATGAGTTGCATACATTACAAATTAAAAGTTGCTGTAGCTATTTAGTATACTTTATTGCCAATGTAACAAAAATATAACTACAGAGCTGATAATATGTTAATTAGAATTTACTGGCAGTACAGGCAGAACATTTATCTTACTATCAGATAAAAATGCAGTGCATGTATCTAACAGTTTATATGACAATTATAGTGCAGGCCGTTAACCATAAATTTTATTTTTTGTTTTTCTATATATTAGGCTACATATATGATGAACAGTCTCACCTGGTACAGCATAACATCTTGTAAATGGATCTCCTGTTTGACCAGTTGGGCAACTGCAAATTGGATTATGATTCACCACTTGGCAGCGGGCATTAAGACCACATGTTCCTGGACAAGGATCTCGACATTTGCTGGACAGACATGCTTGAGTCAGAGGACACTCTGCACTGACAACACACTCTGGCCGACATGAAGGTGGACTGCCTATTAGACCAGGTTGACAAGAGCAAACAGCATGGTTGTTAACCACATGGCACACACTGTTTGGTCCACAAGGAGATGGTTCACAAGGTCGCGAAGGAGCTGTACAGAGAAAAAAAATTATAAGTAAATGTGAGGCTTGTTTCTTATAATTTACAAACTTATTGTCTGTTTATTCTGTTGATGTTTATGATGACCTCTGTAACTCTAAAACCCTTTTATTTATCACACTATTTTCCTCTCAAATGCATTCTGACAAAAAACTAAATTATATCTGCATCAGTTTTCCCTTCAGATCTTTAAAAATCATTATAGATCTGTTAAAGGGATTGGTATTTGGTGGACAGTTAGCCTTTTAGGTTTGTCCCTGAATCATGTCATCTTGCTTGTTCATGTCTACAGTGCATTTGCATAGTAATTGGACCTTTTCTTGTGACACGCACACAGTAGCTTTATTAGATGCCTATACAGCCTTAGAGCACAACAACTGTCTCTCTCATTCAACATGTGCCAAACAGAGGGCAGTACTGGACTGTTGCCCAGTCTACCTGTTTTTCATTATCTATGGATTGACATCAAAACATTTGCTACTATCATCTATTGTTTATGATTACCATTGTTTTAGACTTAAGGTGAAACTCTGGGATGTGAAGTTAAATATCCGATCCAATATTTCCTTGGCAAATGAAGGAAACCATAATCATATTACTTAGGTCACAGGACTTGAACCCGAAACCTTACAAATGCGGATCACAGATCTTACTGCCTGAGTCATCCTGCTTAGTAGTATGGATATTCATTATTAATGACCAAAGCACTTAAACAGTGTGCATTTTTCCATCTTTTCTCCCTCTCCTCTTTCAATGAGCTTAAGTTGTTTGGAAGATAAACAACTAGGTGACAGAAATATCATTTTCTGTTACTTTGAACTTCATATGTTAGGAGGAGGAAGCAAAATTGTTTTTGAATCAAGAGAACATTACATGTTATAATTGTTCTATCCTTTTTTTAAAGTTTTACTTTTTTAAAAGTATGGTATAGGAAAAAGTATTTTGTAATGATTACTGTCATTTGGCAACCCAACTGAGAAGGTTTTATAACATGATCTGTTTTACAAAAAGACCTCACAACATAATACGAATAAATTATGATCATTACAGTATTTAAAATCATATTATGTGTAATATTATACAAATTTACTGTCCAAAGACACAAATATGTGTTTTAATTATATAAGGAGGGAAAAAAACCTCCTCTACAGCTCTTGCTGTAAAAATCCAAAGAGTGCTTCTTTCTCAAGAATATTAGAAAGCCTAGTACGTACAAGAGAAAAGGAAGATAGTAATTAAGACCATTCTTTCCTCTATCTCATAACAAATGGCTCAATTCTAAAGTAATTATTACTTTTTCTTTTTGACTATTTGTTGTTTCCAATTCCTCTTACTTAGTTCAGTTTTAGTTTCTCTAGCTCCCCATTTTCCTTCAGTATTGGTTTTATAGTTTTTTCCAAAATTTGACACCTTTGTCCCACCCCTCTGTCAAGAGCGGTGTTACTTTGATGTCAGGATTTACAAAGTATGTATCTGCAGGAAATGAAGGAACCAGAATACTCACTACAATGCCTCTTACCCTGTTTATGAATGCCGCCTTTTGTTGGCTAATGGTTACAACCCAGTAACAAAAAAGAGCGGTTCCCTTTGAAAGTTGTGATGTTTTGGCAAAATGTATACTTACCTTCCCCTCTTAAGTATTTCATTTTGATTTTAATTTACTTCCAGATGTTAAACTCTTCTAACTGTGAATATACCGTATACTAGAATCATAAATATTTTCTCTAGGTTATACTAGGTCATGTTTTAAATTTTAATGTCAATTACTGGTTTCATTTCATAGATATAAATAAAACCCTGTGCATAACCTATTCTTCAATTCTCATTTTCAAAGAAGATAAATATTTTTTCTACTTCATTTCTTATAATATTAAGAACTTTATATTGCTTACCAGTAGGGATTTGCATTTGTCTGCACGAAACAAATGGATCTCCTGTAGTACTCTCAGGGCAGCTACATGTAGGAATGTGATTTATGACATCACAATGTGCTCCCTGACCACATGTTCCTGGGCAAGGATCTATGCAACGCTGATTGATGCAAGCTCTATTCCGCGGACAGTCTGAATTCATTGTGCATTCAGGACGACAATTGGTGTATGGATCCCCAAAGTAATTTGGAAGACAAGTACAGACACCATCTTGACACTGTGCATTGGACCCACAAGGTGATGGATTGCATGGATCAGTCTGCACAGGTTCTTTAGCTGCAAATAAAAATGATAGTTTCAATTTATCCTGAAGTTTTATAGTGTTAGTAAGATTCAGCTTTTATTACTGTGAAATATTTTTTATAATACTCTGGTTTTGGGTATCTATCTTTTAAAAACTTCTAGTTTTGATACTTGTATTAGTCTCCTAGAAACTATGTAACATGCATTCTTTGCTTCTGTTTTCAAACAACAAAAAGCTTAATCCTCAGCCTTAAAATAAAATTCTCTGTTTTTGACTCATATATTTCCCGGTAGACCACTAAGGGCTCTCGCATTCGAGATACATCGTTTGTGGTGACTTACTATCGTAAGTACTTTAGTCCCAGGCTTCATCATTTAACTCTTATTATTTGAGTTAATTGATGGAAATTAATTAATGGTAACTCAATGGGTCAGAGCGACTGGACGGAAATCAGGAGATCCTGGTCCAAAACTCTGTTTTAATTGATATATTGCTATTTTTACAGTACCCTATGTGCTATATATGTAATTAGAAAATAGCTATTAAATTCAAAAGGAGAAAAACATTTAATCTGTACTCTCAAGATTTATTAGGAATATTTAAAATGCTGTTTCAGAACCTGAGAACATATTTTAGTGCTGAAAAAACATGTAGTAAAAGTAGTTTATTTTTTGATAAAAAATAAAAAGAAGCAGTTAGAAACTAAACAATTTATCTATATGCACAACAACTTCCTTAATGTGAATTTGGAAGTTAGAGAGCCCCAGTGGATTATCACAAATGCACTGCCTTAAATAAAGATTCCTCATTTATATGTGATTGAAAGAATGTAGAAACTTAATGTTCCCACTTGGTTAATGCAGTTGGATCCTGAACACTTTTTAATAACCACATGGGAAAAGATATTCATAATGAAATAAGAAGGAAAACTGTTCACTTTCGACTCCACCTTTGAAGAGAACCAAACTTAAAGTTCATCAAGATACCAACAGAGAAGGCCCTATTACCTCCAAGGAGTTCATCAAATCAAAATTCAAGAGTTAACATTAGCTGAGGATGTTAGGAAGGTCCTAGTGAAACACGTTTTAGCTAAATACTAGGAATAGATGGAGCATCGAGTACTAGTTTGACTCAAAATTTTATCAATTTTATGCTTCATTGTAGCATAGTCCTTACTCATAAGAGTTTTCATATTTCTTAAATTTTTGCTACCATTCAAATCATGTATAAGGTACCTTAAGAGAGATTAAACCATGGATTCTATAAGTCAAAGAAAAATATTATGTCAACTTACGCAGTTCAGTAGGTGAGCACTGAGTGAAAGGATCTCCTGTGTTTCCAGCCATGCATGTGCATATGGGAACATGGTTCTGCACACGACATTCTGCATTAATTCCACACGATCCTGGACAGGGATCTCTGCACTTATTTGTGATGCATGCCATTGTAGGGTTACAATCTGTGTTAACTACACATTCAGGTCTGCAGTTGGGAGGTGTACCAATATAATTAGGGTGACAAGAACAGGCTGGCTGATCTCCAACAGCACGGCATTCTGAATTAGGTCCACATGGTGAGGGCTGACATGGATTAACAGGAATGTTAACTGGAGGTGGTGGTGGAGGTGGTGGTGGCTGGTAACATCTGCTAAATGGGTCACCAGTCATGCCAGGAGGACAGCTGCAGATGGGATTATGATTTATGACCTCACATCGGGCACCAATACCACAAGATCCTGGACAGGGATCTGCACATTTAAATTTGTAGCATGCACGATTTCCAGGACAGTCATTGTTAATAACACATTCAGGTCGGCAATTTGGTGGTGCACCAATGTACTGCTCTTCACATGAGCATACAGCCTGCCCATTCACATTACGACATCTGCTGTATGGACCACATGGTGATGGTTGGCAGGGATCTGCAACTGTTGCTTCTGTAACAGCTGTGGACAAAAACATAATTTTAACACTGAACCCTAAGTATAAAACAAAAGTAATTGTCTATACAGAAACAGCTCTTAATCTAAGGATGTTATAGTAATGGTGTCAAAATTTAATGCTTATCTGCCTTTAAAACTAAGTTTAAAACTAAGTAGGTAAACAATGAAAATAATAGGTTTGATAGTTAATTGATGGAATTTAATCATCTCTTCACACTAGCCGTATATAGGCTAAGGTTTATGATACAGTCAACATGAAAAATTCAATGCCATGGCCAGGATTTGAACCACGGATCTCCTGGTTTCCGTCCACTCGCTCTTAACCTTTGGGCTACCATGGCCAACGTGCCATTCTGACATTAAATTCTCCATCCGACTCATATATTTCCGCGGTAGACCACTAGGGGCTCTCGCATTCGAGAAACACCGTTTGTGGCGACTTACTATTGTAAGTACTTGAGTCCCAGGCTTCATCATTTAACTCTTATTATTTTAGTTAATTGATGGAATTTAATCATTTCTTCACACTAGCTGTATATAGGCTAAGGTTTTTGATAGATAGAGTCAACATGAAAAATTCAATGCCATATATTGAATTATATACTGATATATGAGTCGGATGGAAAATTTAATGTCAGGATGGCATGTTGGCCATGGTAGCTCAAAGGACGGAAACCAGGAGATCAGTGGTTCAAATCCTGGCCATGGCATTGAATTTTTCATATTGACTCCATCTATCAAAAACCTTAGCATATATACAGCTAGTGTGAAGAAATGATTAAATTCCATCAATTAACTAAAATAATAAGAGTTAAATGATGAAGCCTGGGACTCAAGTACTTATGATAGTAAGTCGCCACAAATGGTGTATCTTGAATGTGAGAACCCCTAGTGGTCTACCGGGGAAATATATGAGTCGGATGGAGAATTTAATCTCAGGACGGCACGTTGGCCATGGTAGCTCAAAGATTAAGAGTGACTGGATGGAAACCAGGAGATCCGTGGTTCAAATCCTGGCCATGGCATTGAATTTTTCATGTTGACTCTATCTAATACGTACAATATTTTGATTTCCAGTTATAATTTAATTAAAATTATACAATGAGTTGACTGATGCACTTCACATACTGCAAATTTTCTTTCAACACACTTCACCTATACTTGAAGGCATTATCAAGAAATTGTCTACAATTGAATAGTGAAGTACAGAGTGTCTCAGCCAACTCATTGTATAATTTTAATTATTACATTACTTCATAGCGTTAATTCCAATTTATAATTTAATGTTACTTAATGTTACTTACGAAGTGTAGGTTGTGGTTGGCATGAAACAAACGGATTTCCCACATATCCCTGAATGCATGTACATGTTGGGATATGGTTCACAACTGTGCACTGAGCAAATTGGGCACACACACCAGGACATGGGTCCTCACATTTATTCCGCACACATGCTTTATCAGATGGACAATCAGAGCTGAGGACACATTCTGGACGACAGCCTTCATATGGATTTCCTTGATAGTCTGGAATGCAACTGCATGCTCCTGCACCATTACGCTGTGTACATACAGCATTAGCTCCACATGGAGAAGGCTCACATGGGTTTATTACTTCTTCTGAAATAAACATAGTTTCCAAGATTATTGTCCATATACTGCTATACACAGCTTTTGACA
This sequence comes from Mantis religiosa, assembly GCA_030765055.1. Taxonomy (NCBI): domain Eukaryota; kingdom Metazoa; phylum Arthropoda; class Insecta; order Mantodea; family Mantidae; genus Mantis; species Mantis religiosa. The sequence goes on along the minus strand of CM060954.1, from coordinate 85,889,800 downwards.
TTCTCAAATTAAACAAATTAAAATATTTAGTTTACAATATATTATAAATAACTATTTCTGCTCCTTCTCTAAATACAACAATTAAAGAACAGGTTACATACATGAGGATGGTTTGTGAAATTCTTGGAATGCAGTAGAAAAAGTGCCTATGTCTCTGAAATCATTTTTATTTTTCAATTTAGTCTCCTTGTAAATTAATGCACTTGCTCCAGCGATGTTTCAGTGCTTTAATCTCATCTCAAAAATGAGATTCCTGTCAACTCCAGCTACTGATTCTTCACTTGAAGTGAATCTTCATCCAACAAGGAGGATTTTCAGCTTCAGAAAGAAATGGAAGTCTCATGAAGCCATATCAAATGAAAAAGGTGGGTTTGGCAACAATTCATATCTTAATGTATATAATTTTGCCACTGTGATGGCACAATGTAGGTGCTCATTGTCTTGGTGAAAGATGACTTTCTTTCTTGGTAAAACTGGCCTTTTCTTGCGTATCTTTTGTTGTAATTGCACGAGGAGGTTAGCATAGTATTCTCCAGTAACTGTTTGTCCAGTGGGGAGATAGTCTACAAACAGAATCCCCTTCACATCTCAAAGCACTGATACCATGACCTTTCTGGCCGAAGGAACTGTCTTTGCTTTCTTTTGTGGCGAAGAGTCAGCATATTTCTATTGCTAAAACTGTTGTTTTGACTCTGGGATAAATAATGAACCCAAGTTTCACCTGTGGTCACAAACTGCGCAAAAAATGTTATTCATTTCTCCTAAAATGGACCAAGCATTATTCAAATGTTTCAATGTTCATGCATTTTTGATTCAGCATAAAGAGTTGCAGCACTCATCTTGCAGATAATTTTTTCATATCTTATTCTTCAGTTAAAATATACCCTTTCAGATGACATCTGGTAAGTTTGAGCAATTTCTCACACTTCCAATCAGCTATTCTCCATGATACTTGTGCACTTTTGTAATGATTTCTGGGGTAGTGACACATATTTTCTGATCATTATGCAGATCACCATCTAAGCTCTACTGACCAAATTTAAATTTGTTTGTCCACCTGACAACAGTTGAATATGAAGAAGCAGAGTTTCCTCAGTGTGTTCTGGAAATTAACATGAATGTTGCTCGCATACCTTCCTTTGCGAAGTTCCATCTTCACTCCTCTCTTTCAATATGTGTTTAAAGGCAGCAGTTTAATGAATACCACATGAGCAAAAGCCCTGACAAGTTGTAATGATTCCAAGAACTTTTCAAGTTACTACCTATTTACATTATATTGCCTTAATTTATACTCTTTTAAACTATAAAATGCATTTTCTAGTAAATATTTTTTTTACAAATGTCAACATTTATTCTTGTTAATTTATTCTATTTCTTTAAGAGCTCACAGAATAGTTTTTTTCATACTTTTTACATCTTGGATGTTTAATGTACCCAAAATTTGTCTATAATATACATTATTGTTTCTCAAATAACATTTATGAATTAAGGCTTCATGGGTGATCAGCCGCGTCAAATTTAAGAAGATCAAACTTTCGGCCATTTTACACTTCATGGCCTTCATCAGTTCCTGATGAAGCTCGATCTTCTTAAATTTGACGCGGCTGATCACCTGTGAAGCCTTAATCAATAATGCTCGCTGCAAAAGCTTCAAGTCTTACAACATTTATGAATATTGCTGAATTTTGCTCCTCTTTATCTATATAATATTTTTTATGCTTTTGCATATATACATAGTAGATTTATGACATAAAGGATCCTTGAGCCTGATAAAGAGATATCTGAGCAAAGTTAAGCAGTCTTTTATGTCCAAATATAGAATAGGATGCAGAGATCACAGCATTATAGAGCTATGTTAAAAAAAATAAGAATGTTATTTATCTACTTTTTCTAAAATTCTAGGTCTACTTTTTGTAACATAAATATCTTTTTCATGTCTATTTCTGTTATATTTCCCCAAAACATAATTCCATAATTAATGTGTGTACTAAACTTACTTATTTTAAAGATAAAAGGAATCTGTTTTAAGAGATGAATGCTAAAATGTTAGAAAGGAACATAAATCTTAAGATCTTGAACTGCATCCTTATGAAATTAATTAATGAAAAGCATTGTGGTGTTTTCAGTGTATTAAAGAATATGATAATTTAATTATTAATTTCAATCCGTATAAATGGACTTTTAAAATTGTATGCTTTATTTGTATGTAGATCTTTATACTTTTCAAAACTACAACACAGTCATACAACTGATGCTTTAAAATATATGCTATTGCATACTGTAGTGGTAAAAATTAAATATACTAAGCATAATTTCTCCATTTACAAGTTATTTATTCATCATAGAAGAGCTACTTACGTTCCTGAGGCATACACTGGACAAATGGGTTGCCAGTGAATCCTGGAGAACAAGTGCAGGACACAGCATGACTGATGACAGTGCATTGTGCATTAACTCCACAAGAACCAGGACATGGATCGCGGCATTTGCTGTTGATGCAAGCTTGCTGAGTTGGGCAGTCAGGGTTGATAACGCATTCAGGGCGACAGTTTGGTGGTGTACCTATATAGTTTTCTAAACATGAACAAGCTGGGCTGCTACCCTTTACTTGACATTGTGAATTTGGTCCACAAGGGCTTGGCACACATGGATTTTTAGGTATATCAGAAATAGGTGGTGGTGCTGTAACAAATGGAAAAAAAAAATTGTATAATTAAAGCTATATGGAAACTATTCAGCAGTGTTAAGTTAAATAAATTAGTTATAAAGAGAGCCTTATTTACCCTTTTAAAGTGACAATTTAGCAATCAATGTGGTTTTCTATTTTAAAGCAAATTTAGTATTTATTTGTTACATATTTCAAAAAGGATTTCATTTCATTTCATCCATATGATCCAAAATACATAGGATACGTCAACATGTTTAACAAATATGCGTACACAACAATATAAAAATAATAAAATAAGCAGAGGGTACATATACTACATAGGCTTTATTTAACCTTTTATACTCATCTAGAGTAGACTGGATTTTCTACGAGGTACTTTTTAATTGCTTTAAGTTTAAACTTTTCTTCTGTTATCTGTTTTATTTGATTCGGTAAATGATTGTACAATTCTTTAGATTTATTTTCTATATTTTTGTTACTTAATGTTCCTCTTAATCTATTTAAGAAATAATTTTGTTTTATTCTTGTGTTGTGTGTATGTATGTACATGTTTTTATTTTGGTTGCTACAATTTTTTGTTACATATTCAATGCACTCATATATATATATATATATATATATATATATATATATATATATATATATATATATATATATATACAATGCTGTAAATGTTAATACATTTAATGTTTTATAAACATTTCTACATGAATCTGTCTTTTTTAGTTTACAAATTATTCTGATGGCATATTTCTGGAGTCTTAATATTCTTATCATTGCTTTTTTCTGCGCATTTCCCCATAATACCACGCCATAGCAAAAATGAGAGTGTATGACTGCATAGTAAATTTGTATCAGAGTTTCTCTATCCATTTGTTGCGCTGCCCGTTTTAAAATATATAGTCCCATATTTATTTTCTTTACTACTTTTTCAATGTGTTGTTTCCAATTTAGTTTGTTATCTATTATTAGTCCAAGGAATTTTATTTTTGTTACTTCTTGTATTGTTTTATTATCTAATGTTAATTGCATATGCGATTGGGTTTCTTTGTTTAATGTGATTTGCATCCATTCTGTTTTACTTGTATTTATTACCATGCCTAGTTTTCCTAACTCACTACTAACTTTTTCAAGTAGAAGATTGGATTTATTTTGTACTTCACTTTCCGTTTTTTCCTTCACTATGATTGTAGTGTCATCAGCATATCCAATGGCCAATCCCCCTGCTTCTACTGTTTATATATATATATATATATATATATATATATATATATATATATATATATATATATATATATAAGGAATAAGTAGGGCCCGAGTTTCGAGCCTTGGGGTACACCGTAAGTTATTTTCTTAAATGAAGATCTAATTTTGTCCAATTTACCATTTGAATTATTATTATTATTATTATTATTATTATTATTATTATTATTATTATTATTATTATTATTATTATTATTATTATTATTATTATTATTATTATTATTATTATTATTATTATTATTATTATTATTATTATTATTATTATTATTATTATTATTATTATTATTATTATTATTATTATTATTATTATTATTATTATTATTATTATTATTATTATTATTATTATTATTATTATTATTATTATTATTATTATTATTATTATTATTATTATTATTATTATTATTATTATTATTATTATTATTATTATTATTATTATTATTATTATTATTATTATTATTATTATTATTATTATTATTATTATTATTATTATTATTATTATTATTATTATTATTATTATTATTATTATTATTATTATTATTATTATTATTATTATTATTATTATTATTATTATTATTATTATTATTATTATTATTATTATTATTATTATTATTATTATTATTATTATTATTATTATTATTATTATTATTATTATTATTATTATTATTATTATTATTATTATTATTATTATTATTATTATTATTATTATTATTATTATTATTATTATTATTATTATTATTATTATTATTATTATTATTATTATTATTATTATTATTATTATTATTATTATTATTATTATTATTATTATTATTATTATTATTATTATTATTATTATTATTATTATTATTATTATTATTATTATTATTATTATTATTATTATTATTATTATTATTATTATTATTATTATTATTATTATTATTATTATTATTATTATTATTATTATTATTATTATTATTATTATTATTATTATTATTATTATTATTATTATTATTATTATTATTATTATTATTATTATTATTATTATTTGATTTCAGCCAATCTAATGGTATGCATAGAAAAACTAAAGTAAAACATTAACAGGGTATATAGTTATCTCATTTACGTCTCTTGTTACCATAATTGTTCTCAAAGAGATAATACAGCACATACAAATGCTGCATAAGTAGCATTGTATGTAGCTCTGAGGTATTTTTCTTTGTTTTGTGGGAACAAACGAGATTTTTTTTGTTGTAATTTACATCCTCCAACATTAAGTCATATCGGACGATGAATGGAAAGGGTGAAATGATGCTCAAATGAGCCCAGGGTCCATAGAGCTTAGAGTTACCCGACATTTATCTTTCAGGATAAGGGAATACCCCAGAAAAACCTTATCCAGGTAAATCACCCTGGCCGAGATTCGAACTCAGGACTTCTTGCACATGAGGCAGACATGCTACCACCACGCTAACGAAGCGGGCACAAACGAGAAAGGAAATCACATTTCATTATCTTTGCAAAAACATCAATTTCTTTCTAACATCAACATTTTGCTTCTGTTAATATTTGTTGTTGATTTGCTTTACTGGAATAGAAATGTTTAAAAACAGGTTGTATGTAGCAAATTTAAAAGCAGCTCAAAGAATACAATAGACAATACTGAGTACTATATAGAATAAAAAGATGTATTTCAGAAAGTGGAGTGCCATTATTACTAAAATTAGGCAAATGAGTCAACCTTGTATACACTTTCCTCCACTTAAGTTTTTTAATGAAGACTAGTTTCTGGGAACTTCTTCCCTATCCTCAGTTCGCAGTTCCTCGGTGGTTACCCACCATGGATGAAGTCATTAAACTTACCAGATTATCAGATGGCAGCACAACACCAAGCCAGACACAGACATCGGTTGCACCATCAGACAACCACAGAACTGAGGATAGGGAAGAAGTTCCCAGAAACTAGTCTTCATTAAAAAACTTGTAAGTGAAGAAAAGTGTATACAAAGTTGACTCATTTGCCTAATTTTAGTAATACTGAGTACTGCTTTTAATTTGATTAATTTATTCACTCTGTATAAGCCTAATCTTAAAATTGGTCTGCACATAAGGAAACTGATATCTGTAGATGTTATCTGACTGCTATTGGTAGAATTTTAATGTGTCATTTCAGCAACAAGTGATAAAGCAACATTTGTATAAGACTTTATTAAGTTTGTGCATTCATGTAGTTTGGTAAAAGGCTATATATATAGGTAACAGCTAGTCATTGGAATCTCATTTTAACATATAATGGGATTGACAATACATACCTGGTATATCCATACATCTAGCGAAAGGATCCCCTGTTTGTCCTGCAGGGCAACTACATATAGGACTATGGTTGATTACTTCACACCGAGCACCAATTCCACATGATCCACGACAAGGATTTGTGCACTTCTGATTAACACAGGCCTGAGTAAGAGGACATTCTGCACTGACTACGCATTCAGGTCGACATGAAGGTGGAGCACCCACATAACCTTGAAGGCATGAGCATACAGCATGGTCGTCTGATGTTCTGCATTGACTGTTTGGTCCACAGGGTGAAGGTTGACATGGATTGCGCTGAGACTCTGGTGTCTCTATAATTACACATATTTTATGAGTATTAACTTTATTTTTAAAAAATGTTGATGCTCATTTACATGTGATTTGTAACTATTCAGTGTATTTGCTGTTTCTTTTTTTCCCATAATACATATTTAGTTAGTTCTTCTAACCACTGTTTAACTGAAGCATTGATCTGTGGAAGCTTCGCTTTCCTATTTCATAGTAACCTCTTGCCAAATTCTCTTTGATAATGCTTATTTTTTATTTCTCAGCTTCTGGTCAATGGTGCAAAGCAACAATTTATGAAAATATGTTGGATATCTACTCAAAGGTTTTGTTTTGTATACTATTTATAGTTTCTCTTTTCTGTTCATGAGGTTAACTTTGTTTAATACAGGAGAAAAATATGGGATAAGAAATGGGACAGTGTAAGTAAAGAGATATTGGTGGTACACATGCTATTGGGGATGGGAGAAAAGAAAAACAGATGTATAGGAGATTTCTTATATAGGATAAGAGAAAAGTGGATTAGGGTAAAAGAAGCAAAGGTGAAGAAGAAATGACATCAAGCTGCTCAGGAAAACCAAAGGCTTATAGCCAGGGGACCTGAGTCAGCGAGTAAATCTTAGGGTCAGCAATTTTATGTATTTGTACAGGAGGTATAATACAGCAACTTCGTTTAAATGAATTCACCTATTTGTACCTGTGGCAACATATGGTTCTGGTAAATTATCAAAAGCTTTAAGGGGAGAAACTGTAAAGTAGTAATAGATAAACAACATGAATGTAAAGAGGGAACTTATACCTATTGGCATTCTAATTGTGTAGAGCATGATTAACAAAATGGATTGCTACACAAAGGAGCACATGTGCAAATAAAGTACAAAAGTATGCCAAATGTTTGTAATAACAATGGTTAGGAACATCTTAAGGAAAATGAATTCCTCATACCCAAATACCTTGAAAACCATGAAATGTTCCATTCTACATTAAAAAATAAAAACAATTAGAATTATACAAGACTATCCAGGAGAACTCTAGATAAAGCAATTATGTATATTAATTTATCTGCATAGGTATTTCATTTGTTACTTACTATACTAATAAGTTATGTTCATGCATTTTCAAGATATTTAAAAAGTAATGGTTTCATAGCTATTAGAAAGAATAAAACCCAAAATTTCTGCAAGAGAAACTTACAAAAGTACTACTTCTAGAGCACTTGTTTTAGAAGAACTAACTACTTGTTTTAGAAGACTTTTTCCCAATGCAGACTTAATGTTTTTTATTAAGGTTTATTCAAACCCGTCACTCTACAATGAAAATATTGAAATGGGCTTATATAAATACATATAACCATGAAAAAATAAGCATAAAAGTTCTGGAGATTGTGATAAAGAAATTACACAAAAAGTTAATTTAAAAATGTTCTTACCTTGCACAGCTTGTCTGCAGTTTGAAAACGGATCACCAGTAAAACCTGGAGGACAAGAACAAGTAGGGATATGGTTGACTACATCACATCTGGCATTCTGACCACAAGTTCCTGGACAAGGGTCCACACACTTGTTACGGATACAAGCTTGGTTACGATTGCATTCTGTGTTCAATATGCATTCAGGGCGACAAGCCTCATATGGATTCCCAAGATATTCTGGCAAACATTCACATACTCCTCCAGGCCTAAATTAAGAGAGTAAAAAATAATATTTATGAAATTTTCATATAATAAAATAAAGTAGGTATCTCACTTCACTATAAATATTATGTACGTGCCTCAAACTATGAGTATCCAATGTGTTTATGGTTCTGTCAGTTTATATTTCTATTGAAAAATATCATAAAGTGAATGATAGATTAATAAATTTATTCATTCAATGCATGAGGAAAGATTTGTCATGCATTCAAAGTTATGCTTGACTAGGCTAAGGAATGCACCTTATGAGAAAGTATTTGTGATTGAATATTTATAAAAAACTGAAAAAGAAAGGAAAACACAGAAAATCAATTGGATGCATCTACAAATTTAGTAAAACCAATGAAGTGCCTACATATATCATCAAACTAGTCACTGGTTTATATTTATAAATACTTTAACCTGGAAAAGCCATGCATTGTGCTGAGATTAAACTGCATCATATTGTACTGCATGAATCTATTGATAAACAAATCAAATATACCAAAAAAGAAGAAAACAGAGGATACAAGTATGAAACAGAAATCAGTTGATATACTGTACAACTGTTTCTATGACATAATTAATAGAATCTGTTAAAGTATAAACTTGAAAGAAGCGTAGGGACAGTGAAGCACAAATTAGAAGGGAGACAATGGGTTGCCCATAGCTAGGGCAATAGGTTGCCCAACTTTCACAACTTACAGAAATTTGTATCAATCAAAATTTTGTCAGCTTTAATGGACAGATCTATAGACAAATAACGGGCCTAGCTATGGGCAACCCATTGTCTCCCTTCTTGGCAGATTTATTTATGAGTGCTTTTGAAACACATATCACAAAAACTTTTCCAAATTATTTCAAAGTTTGGTATCGGTACATTGACATTTTTGCAATAGTATCTAAAAAACTCATACAAGATGGTCTTAGACTTTTGAATATACAAAATCCAGCTATAAAATTTACATTAGAAACAGAAGAGGATGGTGTGCTTCCCTATTTGGACATCAAGATCAAAAAAATGAACAAAAAACTCACTTTTGGTATTTACAGGAAACCGACACACACAGATAATTATATTAAGAACAACAGTTTCAACCCAAAACAACACCAACATGCCATTTTCAACAGTTTAATCTTTCGGATGATCAACTTTCCACTTAACAGAGAAGATTATCAAGAAGAATACCTACACATAAAAAAAGTAGCTATATCCAACGGTTTCAACCCAAATTTAGTAGACAAAACAGTTAACAGACTCAACAAAGCTAAGGAAATAAAAGAAACCACCACCCTAGAACCTACAGGAGAAAAAGAGAAAAAACTTTTTAAAAAATTCACCTTCCATCCATCAGCCTATAATAAATTCCAAAAAATCTTCTCAAAACACAACATAACTCTTGCACCTTGTCAGAAATTTGTTAAAAGGCCCTCCCAAAAATTCAATCACTACCAAAGTAAAACCAGGAATCTATGAGATCAAATGTGAAACTTGCCCTAAAATTTATATAGGAAAAACAAAAAGAAGTATTAACATCAGAACTAAAGAACATATAAGAAACATTAAAAATGGTGAAACAGAAAAATCAGCAGTGGCTTTTCATTTTTTGAATACTAGACATAACATCAACTTGGAAACATCTCTAATAAAATACATTAATCACCCCATAGACCTTTCCGTATGAGAAAAAATCTTCATTAACAAAAATCATCATAGTGTCATGAATTTTGAAACTCCACCACCGGACATCTTTGACAAGTACATCACGCCATCTATTGACGATACGGAGAACGAGGAAACCACTACAACTTACACTAATCGAGTACCAGCTGATGATAAGAGCAAAAGCTCTTGAAACGTCCTGTGAATAAACAGTGTGAGTGAAGCAATGTGTCAATATCTTCTCGATTCACTTTTGTGCTAATAGAAATCTGTATTCTAAAATTTTACGATGACAACTATTAATAATGCTGAGTTGCTCACTAAATGTTTTTAATAGAGTGTATTTCATGAAGATATTAGAATTAAGGCAATGCACTTTGACATTGGTGAACATCGGGAAAATGCAAAAATTGAATTTTTGTTTGCTATATATTTATAACCCATACTTTCATTAGGTACCTTTGAGTTACTAATATCAGCAATATTTAATTCTTTGTGTGGCCTATGCAATATTCCTGATATGAAATTCATAAAATAAAAAAATGCATAAATGCAGAAGTGGAAATCATTCTTTCTGACACAGCTTCACTTGCATTTAAAAAAACGTTCCAAAATGTGGTTCTCTAAAGGCAATATAAAATTCTGAACAATGTGCAACAAACCATTTGACACATGAAATATTTTTAATTAGCACACTTAAATTAATTATATCCATAACAGAAGCAATCTCTGAAACAAACACAATACCTGAGTGAACTTTTGTATGTGGTCTGTATATTACATTACCATACCGTGATAACAAGTTTGATCACTCAAATGAAAACTGGAATTTGCATGTTTTCTGCAGATGCATTATCATAAAAATAACTGAATTAAACTAGTATGAAGAACTTATTATACATACTCAATAGTAAGACTTATTGTTTTAAGTGACTGCAATTATTCATTGAAGCTTAAAAAATGGAAGGCTGAAAAATATATTTTTATAAAAATATTAATATAATATTATAAATTATAAAAATAATTTACTTATAATAAGATATTTTTAATTCTCATTCAATTTACCTGCAAACAGCATTTGGTCCACATGGTGAAGGGTTGCAGGGATCTGCCTCAACAGGTGCAACAGTTGTTGGTGGAATTAAATTACACTGTGTGAATGGATCACCAGTATACCCATCATTACATAGACATACTGGAATGTGGTTGAGAACTCTACAATTGGCATTATAACCACATGATCCTGGACAGGGATCTCTGCAGCGTTGGTTAATGCAAGACAACTGACTGGGACACTCTGCACTTAGAACACACTCTGGTCTGCAGTTAGGAGGTGACCCTATGTAATCTGGAAGACATGAACATGCAGGATTTCCAGCCACTATTTGGCATTGTGAGTTTGGACCACAAGGTGATGGATAGCAAGATGGTGGTCTTTCAGTTGGTAGTGGAGTTGGTGGTACAGCTGTAAATAACACAAAAAATGTAATTATTTGGTTGTATGCTTTTTGTATTTACTTTTAAAATACCAACTTGTCTTTCTATTCTTTTTCTTTACTCACAATTCCTTTTCTTAATTTATGTATTACTTTAGTCATTCCACTTGAAATATTTACGTTTTATAGTATACTGCTTTAAGTTTATTTGCTAAATAATGAAGATTGATAAGAAAATACTTCAGTGTTGTCAAAACTCAAGCTTTATTTTACTTGATTAGTGTTGTCCTCAGTTTAATGTATAGAATATACAGTATAAACAGAAAGTGTTACCTCTTATTTACTAAACAATATATGTTAAAGAGATGAAAGCAGAACTGTACTATTTCTTTTCAATAAATCTGTAGTCTCTAGTTTCATGACATAATGTTGTGTACTAACAACATTTTACTAGCAAAATAATTCATTGAGACCAATGAAGATACTGGGAATAAAATAGACGGTTAGAATCTCCAACACTGCATTACCACAAAGGACATTAACAACAGACGTAGCACTAAGAAACTGAATTGGAAATGGGGAGGTCACATCGCAAGTTAAAGGACGACACATGAACTTACAAGGTCATGGTTTGGGACCCACACAGAGGAAAATGTCAAAGAGGAAGACCATGACAGAGATGGATGGACTTCTACACAGTACAAGCAGGACAGCAATGGTCTACAACAGCTCAAGACAGAAGGAAATGGAGATACATGAGCGACAAAATAGAAGTGCAAATGTAGGAGTAAGCGAGTGCAAGAGCAAGTGAATAAGTGTGAATAGGAACAAGAGAAATGACAAAAACCAACACAAACCCAACATGGAGTGGCTCACCATGTTGGAGTCAACATAGTTACCCTAAGTATATGGGGCCCTTGCCCTTCATGGGACATAACAGGTTATCTCTAATCTAATTGGAATATCCTAGTTTGCCATTTGACTTTGATTCAAGTGTGAATAACTGGGTATACCATTACTTACTTGCATTAAAAAGGGTGAGATTTATTTTATCCTACAGAAGTTATTCAACACCAATATTTTAGAGACAACATCATTAATATCATTAAACAAAGCTCTGCTTATACTATGCATATTACGTAATCTGATGTATAAAGTTTAATGTTTCCTTCAAGAACAAGTTTTAATAGTCTAGTGATTATTGCTTTGGTTTGCTCTGAGAATAACAAATTCAAATGTAGTACATCACACTTTCTTTTTTTTAAATTCAGGACCTCTTGAACGTGAGGCAGACATGCTGTCATCTATGCTATTGAGGCAGGCTCATATATGTCGGTCTGTTTATCTAAGCTTCACATCTGTAAAATGCATATCTGACTATTCATTACTTTATAGAGCTGAATGAAGTTGATTCAGACTGTACATTGTCTGATTATTGCCATGTAAGAAACAAGAAAACCAATGGCATATTGTTCTAAATTTGTAGAAGAGAAATTAATAACTTGCTAGCAAAGTTCCACAAAATTAAATTTACTTCAAGTGAAGTTACTTTCAATACATAGTTTTATCTCCATGCATACCAAGAAGAGAGTACATTGTAATTAGGTGTAAGAATTATTATGAAGAGCAAATATTATTGAGTACTGTTTTAATGCACAAAGAATATCACATGGATTTAAATTTGTTTTACTTACGTTGTGGTGTACACTGAGTGAATGGATCGCCTGTAAATCCTGGAGGACAAGCACATATAGGATTGTGGTTCTTTGTTGTACACTGAGCACGCACACCGCATGTGTTGGGACAAGGATCAGCACATTTGTTATTTATGCAGGCTCGGTCTTGAGGGCACTCTGAGCTGACCACACATTCAGGTCTACATTGAGGTGGAGTACCAATATAGTTCTGTAGGCATGAGCAGACTGCTTGCTCATTCACAACACGACATTGACTATTAGGACCACATGGAGATGGTGAACATGGATCCAGTGGTATCCTTGGAGGAGCTGTAAAGATAACAGATTTCATGTCTTACATACGTATGTGTGAGAACATATATTCTTAAACTAAAATCTGTGATATCTATTAATTTGTTATATTGTTTTTTCTCCTATAATTAATTTTTATGTTGGATTGATAATAAAGAAATCACAACCCTGATTACTACTTTCTCTCCATTCTGTATACCTTGACAGTGTTATGTATCATATGGTAGTAGCAGTACTATTTATTAGTTCTGTTTGATCATGTTGTACATTTGTACATCTGATATAGATCACGTCATATATAATATACAAAATATTTACAATTTATGTCAAATACAATACAACATATAATTATTTACAATCTATTAAGATATTCACTTACACTATAAAAACAATTCTCTGATACAAATTTCTTTGCTGTTTTTTTAAATCAATTTATCTTATCTTCTAATTTTAAGTCATTTGGCAATGCATTAAACATTTTTACGGCTGCATGAAGTACTCCATTTTCCAATCATTTTGTATTAGATGATAGTATGTGCATATTTTTTAAGAATCTGGTGTTATGGTTGTGTATTTCTTCATTTATCAAAAGGTGTAAGCTATTTCTTTTAGCAAATAATAATTCCAATATATAGATACAGGCTAATGGTAAAATAATTTGTTTGAAAAGAGGTCTGCACGAATCTCTTCTCTTTATTCCTAACATTGCTCTAATTATTCTTTTTTGAATAACGAATATTTGTTTTGTTGGTGGTAAATTTCCCCAGAATATAATACCATAGCGTAACAGAAAATGTGCGAATTCCATAGTTTGATAGTTTACTAAGTAAAGTTTCATGCCCTACTGTGTAAAAAGCTTTTGTTAAATCTAAAAATATACTTAGCACTTAACCAAACATTATATGTAAAAACAATGTTACGTACGTGTTGCAGGTATTGGTCGACACTGGAAAAATGGATCTCCAGTGAAGTCTGGTGGGCAGATGCAAGTTGGAATATGATTAACCACAGAGCAAACGGCTCCAGTGCCACAGGTTCCAGGACAGGGATCAACACATTTAAATCCAACACAAGCTAACGATGGAGCACAATCAGTATTGGATTCACATTCACGTCGGCAGCCTCTATTGCTGTCATAAGGATCTCCCTCATACCCTGGCAGACATGAACAGGCTCCTGCACCATTTCTTTCACGGCATTCAGCATTTGGTCCACACGGTGATGGGAAGCATGGATTTGCTGGTGGTGTTCTCTCTGTGGCTGTTACAAAATAGTTAGTATAATAATTTCCAATTGTGGCTGTGCACAAAAGGTAGTATCATTTCAGAGAGAAATAATATTCACACTACAAAATCTTAGATGAAAAAATAAAACCTTATGACTTTAAACCTATATGTGCTACTTATGTGTGTTATAGCAAACTTTTCTGTTCTAACATCTCGTTTGTGATAAATGCACAAGAAATTATAATTTCTCTTTGGTATGCTATAGTATTTTTATGAAGCTTCACACTTGGGTTATACTGTTTCATTATTCACAGTTGTTAAAGTAAGCTTATTGGTGTACTTCTTGTACACAATGTACTGAAATACTGATATGTGATATATAGCTTATCTAAATATATTTTCTATTTTACTTCATTTGAGTCTAATCTATGTTGCTATGAATTAAAAAGTAATTTTTACAGCTGAGATATATATGAATAAATGATACTAATCATTATAGTCATAGATATTGTCAATATTGACTCACTGTCATCATCATCGTCATTATCATCTTCATCATCATAATTATACTCAAACTCTTACTGCTACTTTGGTTTTATTATTATTATTATTATTATTATTATTATTATTATTATTATTATTATTATTATTATTATTATTATTATTATTATTATTATTATTATTATTATTATTATTATTATTATTATTATTATTATTATTATTATTATTATTATTATTATTATTATTATTATTATTATTATTATTATTATTATTATTATTATTATTATTATTATTATTATTATTATTATTATTATTATTATTATTATTATTATTATTATTATTATTATTATTATTATTATTATTATTATTATTATTATTATTATTATTATTATTATTATTATTATTATTATTATTATTATTATTATTATTATTATTATTATTATTATTATTATTATTATTATTATTATTATTATTATTATTATTATTATTATTATTATTATTATTATTATTATTATTATTATTATTATTATTATTATTATTATTATTATTATTATTAATAACTTTAATGGTGTTCCTAAAGGTTAAACTTCCAGAAGCAAATATACAATAAATATGATGTAGTTATGGCACCAAGAAATAAGGTCAAATATCTGCATATTTTGTACTCCATTACTGACTAGACTGGGATACTATAAAATCAGTGCATAGGATACTGCAGTCTTTTCAATGAACCAGGACACTTTCTGCCTATATGCACTATAGCATGATTCTCTTTCAGACTGAAAAAGGTATGGTTTGCAATAGCCAAGTGATTAATAAATTTATTTTTCCATGCAGAGGTACCACTTACATACCATTACATGCTAACATACCACTGTTAAATAAATAAAAATATGCAGCAATCTTATTATATCTGCATTTATACACTTTGAAATTGCATGATTATAATTTAAAATTTCTACAGTAACTTCTAAATTTTAAAATGGAAAGTTTATGTTTGATTAATGACTATATGCTATATCTTTAAAATGCTATATTCTATTAGCTTGAATGAATTCCTGTATTTCCTTAAGTGAAACATAGGCCTTCTGAACCGCACAACCTCGAGGCCCGCATGTACCGGGTTGAGGATCAGAGGTTTCCTGATGGAAATTAATCATTCTTCCACACTAGCCATTTGTAGGCTAAGATTTGGATAGGTAGAGTCAGACTGAAAAATTCAATGCCATAGCCGGGATTTGAACCATGGATCTCCCGGTCTCTGTTCGCCTATTATTTTTGTTGTAAAATTGTAAACTAGAGCATTAGTAGGTATGGTCTTGAAACTTAAAGAATTTGGTTGCTCTTAACCATTGAGCTACCATGGCCAACATGACATTAAATTCTCCAGTTGCTTTAGTTTCAAATTTCAAGAGCATCACAGAAAAATGTAAAGTAAGTTTGATCCAGAACACTTAAGTTAATGAAAGTATTAGTAGAAAATAAAAAATAAAAATAAGCAATATCATAGTTCTTTAGATAGAGACAGAGTTACATTCTTAACTAAAACAGATAGTTACATTCTTAATCCAAAATCTTAATAGGAAATGTAGCTACAATAGGTGATGGAAGAAAGAATCTTACATGGTTGTATTAAAGTGCATCCACCGTTTGCGTCATCTCTATATCCTTGGGGACATGTACACACAGCACGGTGCTTAACAACTGTGCACAGAGCAAGATAACCACATGCACCAGCACAAGGATCTCTACAACGTTCATTTCGACATGCCAGGTTGCTTGGACACTCTGCATCAATAGTACATTCAGGTCGGCAGTTTGGAGCTCGTCCCACATAATTTGGTAGACAAGAACATGCCGGTTGAGTACCAACCACTTTACACTGAGAATTAGGCCCACAAGGTGAAGGATTGCAAGGATTGCCCATGCTTACAGGAGTAGGAGTAGTTGCTATAAGATAATAGAAGAAAAAGACATTCTATAACATAACTGAAAACAAAACTAAGGAAACATTACAGACAGTTCAACAAGATACTACTTAGAAATAATAATAGAATTTCAAGAACATGTGTATAAAGCTCATTCCCAGAAGATTATTTGATAATTTTTATTCTTAAGTAAACGCATTCTCTTAATTTCAAGAATATCCCAGAGACATTAAGATGGAAGGCCTTTTTTTGTTAATAACCTTCTCATAACCAATATCTTAAATATTTACCATCATATATGCAAGGGATTTTATGTACCCAATTAAAGATAAGTAACCAATTTCATAGGAAAATGTAAAAAAATGTAGTTTTATCTGTAGTTTAATTTTAGTAAAATAGTATTAGAGGAAACTGGTTTCAGAGTTACTGAAATCTATTGAGAATGAGATCAATACATTTAGTACTTAGTGTTTATCACTTAGCATTAGAACTATCAGATATAATGAAGAGAAAACTTGAGTAGGAACAATCTTTAAAAATGCTGAATCATAACATACTGAACCATCTAATGAATTATATTGTTTGACTAACAATATATTTTCAGTCAGAATATTTAAACTGGTACGCAAAAGGGAATTTTATAAATAAGGCTGCTATTCCCACATTACGTTCAAAGCTTGTAATAAATTTGGGAAGCTAATTAAATTAACAGGAATTGATTTTATAAATGGCTATGTTTTACTTTGCATTATTTATTATTATGTATGCTCATTAACCAAGTGTAGAGTAAAGAATGTATTTTGTGCACTGCAGTACAACAATTTGGATTTAAAAGCTTGATAAGATGATGCATATAATTTTGAAGATTGATAAGCAGACTTTATTTTATCTCTGTTTATCTTTGCTCAAAATCTATGGTGAGTGTATTTTAAACTTATACTTGTATATGTAATTTTGTTTATTAAATTGATTGTTCTATCTTTGCAGTTTGAATAAAATATTATTTAATCATAATGAAACTAAAATAAAAAATAAAGATTTAAATATTGAAAAGACATCAAAGATTATGGAGAAATAGAAGAGTCATTTCTGTGAAATTTACAACCTAAATGTTTCTTATAGTCTTACAGCAAAAGCCAAAGGATAAGACTGTAAAACATGCAATATAGTGGATCATAAATGTGGTACTGAAGATGGGAGAGAAAGGAACTCTTCAGATGTTTATTTGATATGGCTTTAATTTATGTTAGAACAAAAGGTTTGTATGGCTGCCCTCGCAGTACTTGCCTAAGTGGGGAAAAAGGGGTGTGATAATCTTCCGGCATGGAGATCTTTCCCCACCGGGAGTCTGGCCCAGGGTGCATTCAGCCTAATAATGCCAATTACATAGCTATTCTGATGGAAAGAGAGTGCCCCTGAAAGGTTAAGTACTTGCCTTACGACAGGGGAATTGGTATGCTTACTACTACCACTCCCGTCCTGCACTCTCTAGCAGCCTTTGTTATGGCTGGGGATGCAGTGGTTGGGTGATAAGGCTTATTTGTAGGGGAACAATTTCAGTGAGAGATTTGCATGCTTACAGAATCATTTGCTCATTTATCCCTACTCAGGATTAATTAGTAATGTATCTTAAATGTGATTTAACCAATTTTTCCATTTTAATGGCTATTCTTTTCCTCCATAAAGTGAGCATTTACTAATTTCATAATATATACCACCAAAAACCTTGTTATGAAGAAGAAAAAGAAGAAGAAGAAACACAAGAATAAAGATAAATAAGATATTTAAGAAAAAAAAAAAGCAATAGGAATAAAACTGACAGTAAGAAATAAGAGGCTTACTCTGTTGCAGACATCGTGTGAAAGGATCACCCGTGAAGCCAGGGGCACAGCTGCATATAGGATTATGATTCACAACCTGGCACTGTGCATTTAGGCCACAAGTGCCTGGGCATGGATCTGCACACTTCTGATTTATGCATGCTTGGTTTTGTGGGCATTCTGAACTAACTACACATTCTGGTCTGCATGATGGAGGACTTCCTACATATCCCACCAAGCATGAGCACACTGCATGCTGGTTCACTGATCGGCACTGACTATTTGGTCCACATGGTGAAGGAGCACAGGGGTTCTGTGGAACCTCAACCACAGCTAAATGAAGCAAGTAGAGAGAAAAGCACACATGCTTATTGCATTAATTTAAGAATATGAAGAAAGTGACATTAAGTACAATTCATGCTGATATTGTTTTTAAAACTAGTGAAGCATGCAAATTAATATTATGGCTGAGTGCATCACTCTCAGTTAAGAGCATAATGACTGAGGAAACAGAGAAAAAGATTACAATTTCAAAATACATTTGTGGTACACCAACCTTAAATACTGGTCGTAATATCCATTACTGTATTCTATATTGGATCATGGTCAATTAGGGGATCCATCACTTGCTATGAACTATAATATCTGTCATGCAACAAAGTTGAACTAGGAATGCATTCTTAACGACAATTATTAGTGAACAAGATAAGTTCTAAACCTCCTGATGACGAATGGATACAGCCTCCAATTTTATTGAACCTCTATGTTTAATTTATGTAAAACTTTAATTTGTTGCATATCCTTGTAAATAAGTTCTAAGAAGTGGAGGGTTTCTTAGAACTACTGGGCTGTTACACAAAAGCATTACTATCATTCAGAATATTCTTGAAATATTAATATAAAGATCTAAGTAAAAGAAAAACATAAGCACTTCTGAACTCTTATTCTATATTGGTAACTAGAAACACTAACTGCTTATTTATCACACAGTCATGCAAAACAGTGCTAATATGCACTGATAGATTTTTTTGGAAATATATAGAATTTAACATAATATAAAAATCACTTTCCATACTAGGGAAATAAAGGAGATTTCAGTTCAATAAAATGTGAGTGGAAAGGAACAAAACTGCACAGTAATATTTTACACAACTGCAGCATTCCTGAAAAAAGAAGAAAATAGTAATAGCTTGATAAATGAGAAGCTTTTACCATGGCAAGGTTTTAATCAAGAGTGATGCACCCAAATATTGGAAACATAAATATGTAGGTAAGGAGTAATAATGAAAGTAATGATTTACAATTTTCCTCATTTGCTAAATTTTTCTTCTTAGAGTTCTATATCATGTAAATATTAAATCAAGCAAAACTTAAGTAACCACAAAAATAACCAATAGAAAGGCTTACTCGGCTGTATGAGAACACATGCAGATAGAGGATCCCCTGTGTAACCTACAACACAGCTGCAAGAAGGAGCATGATTCACTACACGACACTCTGCATTCAAACCACAAGAACCAGGGCAGGGATCTCTGCATTTATTATTTAGGCATGCTCTTCTACGATCACAGTCTGAATTGATAACACATTCAGGTCGACATCCAGTATATGGATCACCAGTGTACTCAGGTAGACAAGTGCAAGAGCCTGCACCATTTCGTTCTTTACATATAGCATTTGCACCACAAGGTGATGGGTTGCAAGGATTTCTAGGTCCTTCAGTGGGTGCTGGAGCTGGAAAGATGGAAGAGAATTTTCTATATTCATACATTTCCCCAGGTGGAAAGGTCCCCTTAACTATATCATGCATATTAATATATTAAAGAGGCTTTATAGTAGTGAAAGAAGTTTTTGAGATTTGTTGAAATTTTAAAATGTTTTATTTGATCTACAATGGAGATCAAAAATGAAAAATAGATCTACAGAGAACTAAGAGTGATGTTGTTGCAGTAAGCATTATATTTAATTAAGTGTACAATTCAAAGAAGGTAACAATAGGAATGAGTTTTAAGAATAGTTCTCCTAACCTATTATTTAAGCTGTCCAACTGAAAAGTTATGTTGAATAAATCTATTACTAAAATGTACCCACTTATTAATGTAATGGAAAATGTATACCTACTATAAAGAACATCTGAATGTTTGATTACTGTTTATTTTGTTGCAATTATAACACTCAGTAATTGTAAAAGCTAAATGTAGAAAGCAAAAAGAATCTTAGTGCTTTGACAGAAACACAATGCAGTAACACACTATCAGGGGCGAAGGTGGTATGATGTTTATGAAAGGGCTACTTGTATACAGGCAACAAATTTTGTACCCAAGTCCATGAGTTGCAGATATACAGAAGCTGCTTCCCTAAACGTCATGCCATGCTTCGTCACTACATACTACAGCTTTTCTGCAAATCCTTTCATTTCTCTCAATCATGCAGAATTATAACCTATTTAGTGAAGTACTGAATCTTTAGATTTAGCTGTTTTGTCTATTTCAAAGATTAATGTATTTCAGTGTTTTTAAACTTAAAATTAATCTGCTTATTTTGTATAACTGTCAAAAGTTTGGTAGATTGTACCATAGCATTATATCAGTTTTTCACAGACTGTGTCTCTGTTTTATTTGCAGACATTGATTGTAATTCATTGCAGTTTATTTCAATAAACTTTTTAAAATTAAATTTATTAAATTTAAAGGGAGTCGATTAATGACACTAAACAACACTTACTTTTATTGTGAGTAGTGTACTTTTCGAAATTAGCTATATATAAGTGGACTAGATTTTATGACAGCATCCTGGAGGGGATATTTATACTATGTTTTATTGTGAGTAGTGTACTTTTCGAAATTAACTATATTTAAGTGGACTCGATTTTATGACAGCATCCTGGAGGGGATATTTATACTATGCTTTATTGTGAGTAGTGTACTTTTCGAAATTGTGGACTCGATTTTATGACAGCATCCTGGAGGGGATATTTATACTATGCTTTATTGTGAGTAGTGTACTTTTCGAAATTGTGGACTCGATTTTATGACAGCATCCTGGAGGGGATATTTATACTATGTTTTATTGTGAGTAGTGTATTTTTCGAAATTAACTATGTATAAGTGGACTCGATTTTATGACAGCATCCTGGAGGGGATATTTATACTACATAAGACATTAGGAAGTGGATTTAACATATGAGTTTTACATCTCCTTTACATGATTATGTCTTGTAAGGTTGACATACAGTATCTGTTACTGACAGTTTCTTTTAACACAATAGAAAAAAAAATATATATATATATATAAATGGACATGATGGTACATAAAATCTTGTAAAGGGACCAATATGCAAAAGTGGAAATGAAATAAGTATCCATTTATACCCTGCTTTGTACTTTTAGGGCATATGTTTGTTTCAAGTGTATGTTTGTTTAATACTTTTTAACTCTTTAATACATGTAGATTTGAACTCGACAAAAGTTATGAAGCCACCTCTCTCCTCCGCTTCTTCCTTCACCTTCTTCTTTTGTTACCCAAGTCTGTGATTATCATATGTTTACGTTTTTCCTTCTAATTTTATGCACATTTTGGAATATATGCTGACAGAAAGAGAAGAATTAAAAAAAATTGACACATTGATGTAAATAGAACAACTGAATTGGAGAGCGCAAATGAGTCTATACAGCATTATATTTTCAGCATAAAGAAAAATTCTGAAGACATCTTAACTAGGCAATGTTCCATCAGAGATCAAGTATTAGCTGTCTTATGGCAAGTTAATATACTACATTAGTGCTACCATTTGTATGGTAGATTGAATATTTATGTAGCAAATGCATCTTTTTCAATTAACATAGTTGCTATCACTCTACTTTCTTTTTTTCTCGAAGTTCCTAATGCACTAATTGTAAAGCTGTAACTAGCAGTAATGATTTTTCTAATTAAACTGCTTACTTTCCAGTATTTGAGAACATCCAGTGAACGGATCTCCAGTATATCCATTTTCACAGTAACACATAGGTGCATGCTTAACAACAATACATGTTGTATGAGAACCACATGATCCTGGACATGGATCTTTACACTGCTCATTCTGACAAGCTAAATTGCCTGGGCATTCAGCACTTATTGTGCACTCTGGGCGACAATTGGGAGCTCTGCCCACATAATTGGGTAAACAAGAGCAAGCTGGTGTGTTCCCAACAGCCCGACATTGAGAATTTGGCCCACAAGGTGAAGGCACACAAGGATTGCCACTTGGAGGTGGTGTTACAGGTGGCTCTAGAAAAAGGAGTTCATGCAAAATATATAAGAACAGAAATATTTATAGTGTAAGAGAAGTTATTTTGTATCATTCAAAACAGATAGTAGCATTCAAAGTAACTTAAATATATGGAAAAGTTGTATTATAAACATGACATACATAAAAGGCAAGGAAACCACAAGTGCATGCATATATATCACAGCAATCAATAAATGAGCAGTGATTATGCGCGATTGGAAGAATTTAATAACAGTAACATGAAAATTAATCAAAAAAACTATTTATAGTCGGTTTATTGACACTTCGTCACTTATATTTTTATATTATCAAGGAACTAGTTTTGGAAGCCATCACTTGAACCTGCGACCTTGGGATCAGTAGGCTGCAGCAACTAACCAACTAAGTTCACCCAGATTGACTTCCCTTAAAAGGTTATACCATAAATAAGTAAACTACTTTTTTTTCAGTTTTTTCAGAGAAGGGTAGCATACATCAAATGATAGTGAACTTTGATGCCAACGTATGAAAATGTAGGTAGCCAAGTGATTGAAAAAACAAGTCACAATTTTGCCCAATGAATTATTTTCAAGGATGCAAAATAACCTTTTATGTCTTATTACATCTGACAAATTACATATGATTTGGAAGCCATATAAATTATAACAGATAACTTGGCCAATATCCAAGACTAAATTATCAACTGGTACAATAAAGAGCTCACAATTGCTTTTTTCCAGGTATTTTCTCGTAGATATTTATTTTATTTTAATTGTGATTCATAACAGTTGAAATAATGAAAGCTATACATTAATGTGTCTTTAACGGAAGTGATAGCATATGCTAAAGTTCTAATAACTTAGTTCTAAAGTGTTCAGTTTTATTCTTTGAAGTTAAGGCAAATGTTTTAAAGGAAACATTCAATTGTTGCTGTGATATACATCAACTATAATGATAAGTTTCTAAAATAGCCAACTACTGTCTGTATTAATAATAAAAAGATTAACAAGAATGAGAAACAGAATATCATGCTTACTTTCTTCCTTTAAACATCTTGTGAATGGGTCACCAATGAAACCCTGAATACAGCTACAAATTGGGTTGTGATTCACAACTTGACATCGTGCATTTAGACCACATGTTCCAGGGCAAGGATCCACACATTTCTGTTTAACACATGCTCTATCTTGTGGACATTCCGTGCTCACAACACATTCAGGTTTACAATTAGGTGGTGTGCCAATGTAACCAGCCTGACAAGAGCAGACTGCATGACCATTTGTTACACGGCATTGGCTGTAGGGCCCACAAGGTGAGGGCTTACATGGATTTTGCACTGGGGCTTCTGTTGGAGCTGAGATAAAAATAGAAATAAATGTACATGCATTAAGAACATGCTGCATTCAAGAAGATTTAGAACATTACAAAAGTTAAAAGGTATTTAAGTAAATAAAATAAATAAGTATAAAGATTTTCAGAAAGTTAATAAGTATTATCTTACTAGGTGGAGGAAGATGACATGAGCTTAGAGGGTCACCAGTGTAACCAGGTCTACAGCTGCAAGAGGGAGCATGATTGACAACACGACATTCTGCATTCAGTCCACATGTTCCTGGACAGGGGTCTACACATTTGTTCCTTACACATGCTCTTGATCTATCACAATCAGTGTTGAGAACACACTCAGGTCTACAGCCTGCATAAGGGTCTCCAGTATATTCTGGTAGGCATGTACATGACCCTGCACCATTATGTTCTTTACAAACAGCATTGGCTCCACATGGCGATGGATTGCATGGATCCAACTCAACTGGTTCCTGTACTGTAATAGATAATGCAGGCTTTTGTGACAAGTGTTTTTAACTGAATTTTCATTAGCTGAATCCATGAAGTAATAAAAACTAAAAGACTTTTAAATTCTGATGTAGATGGTACTATCATGAAGTTGTATTCATGAATCGAATTCTTAAAGGAAAAACTTTATTTGTAATCTACCTTATGTTTTATTATCATTCACAGTAGAGTTTATGCTATTGGATCAACATTAATTCCTATCTCATTTCAGTAAGAACATTTTAGTGTACTATAATTATTTCACTTATTTATTTATTTTAGCTTTCAACATTCTTCCTGCTAGATGCAACATTGATTTCTATTTTTCACCCTCATGAAAATTCAAGGAATGCTGGATTGTCTTTCCAGTGATGGAATAAATTTGCTACGATAATGGCTGAGATGTAAATATTATTAGCATGATCACCCTAACAATATTGCAGACATTATAATTATTTTAGCTAAGTAGAGCATGGTTTTATGGTTTTTAATATCTTAAATGTAACACATTTCATTTTCCTTAATATTTTGGAATTATGAAAAATGCATTACACAAGGGTGCACGTACATAAACGTCACTTGTCTAGAAAGGAGCTGAAGTTTTCAGTTTAAAACTGTTGAAATACAATGTAAATCTTATATATTACACACCAAATTTAAATGATATATTTAATCAATTTAATTTAACTAGTAAAATATACTTATATGGGTATATCAGTCTCATCTGCAGCAGCAACTCAAAACTTAAACGGATGCAAGTCTGCTTTAAGTTCAACTACCTAATATTGTATGCACAGCAAAGAGTTAAAAGGAAATACATTCTACTTAAATATATTTCTAATGTTTACATTCGCTTACTTGGTATGCGTGAGCAACCTGCAAAAGGATCTCCAGTAAAACCTGGTTGACAGGTGCACACTGGAGCATGTTTTACAACTGTACATGTTGCCTGAACACCACAAGAACCTGGGCAAGGGTCTCTACAACGTTCATTCTGACAGGCCAAGTTGCTTGGACATTCTGCATTGATGGTACATTCTGGACGACAATTTGGTGCCCTGCCCACATAATTTGGCAAGCAAGAACAAGCAGGGTTGCTACCAATGGTACGGCACTGAGAATTTGGGCCACAAGGTGAAGGCACACAGGGGTTGCCAGTTGGAGGAAGTGGCTCTAGAAAAGAAATAATGGAAGAGCATGCAAAGTATGCCAAAACAGGAAAAAATAAGTAAATCAAGGAAATGAAAAGACCAATACAATTAAATTCAAAGTATTTCAGATGAAGAATTTGATACAGTTACCTAAAAATAAGCTGTAAAGTATAGAGCCAAAAGCTGCAACCTTTTTGCTGATAACATTGGATCTTTATTTCTAGTTTTGATGGACCAGTATGCCATAGTCTGCATTTTTAGATTCAAAGGACCTTTCATTATGTACCAATATCTTTCAATATCTTCCTACATTTTAAAGTAGTAACTGAATCATATGTTGCTTTTTATCACAATCCATATATTTAGTATAGTGGGTGTAAATGTGAGATTTACTTTAGAGTAATGTTTTTATCTGCAGACATGTAGCACTATTTGTACATTTTTTTAAATTTATGTCCTTCAAAGTTAAGTCATACTGGACGATGAATGTAATAGTTAAATGATGCTCAAATGAGTCCAGGGTCCATAGAGCATACAGTTACCCAACAATCATCTTTCGGTATATGGAAAAACCCCGGAAAAACCTCATCCGGGTAATTTACCCTCAATGATATTTGAACTTGGGACCTCTTGAATGTGAGGCAGACATGCTACCACTGTTACTGAGGTGGGCACTATTATCAGGAGCATCAGGTATATGATGAGATGTATGCTGATTTGAAAATACCTTCCTAGTATCAGGGTTAAGTACAGTGCTGATAATAAAATGGAGAAAACAAAGGTACTAAAAATTAATTATCCTTTGTAAGTAGTTATTTTGCAGATTGCTTCTGCAGTCAGCATTCTGATTTTTCAACCCAGTTGTACTGGGTTCAATTCTCAGTTGAGGATGGAGAAGCTTTCCATAATCAGAATATTTTCCTACCCTTTATAGAATTGAATGTATACATGTGAGAGTGTTTAAAGTTAAAAATTATTAAAATCCAACACAAAAAATGACAGTCAATGGCCACAAGTAAAGCAATTAAAAAAAAGTACTAATTTGTCATTGACAAATCAGTTTCTAGCTAAATAAAGACCCATTGTTATTTATAAGGATTAGTACACAGTTATTAACAGAAGTAATGACAAGATAACTCAAAATTAAAAGTTAAAATAGAAATTTGCTGATTTTTCAGTATAAAGATTCAGTTTCAAAGAAAATGTAAAAATAGATTTAACTGCATCAGAAATATTAAAATAAAAGCTCTTACTCTTCTCTTCTTTGACGCATCTAACAAAGGGATCGCCAGTAAAGCCAGGTGTGCAGCTACAAATTGGGTTGTGATTAACAACCTGGCAACGAGCATTCAGGCCACATGTTCCAGGACAAGGATCCACACACTTTTGATTAACACATGCTTTGTCCTGCGGACATTCTGTGCTCACAACACATTCAGGCTTACAGCTAGGTGGTGCACCAATATAGCCAGCCTGACAAGAGCAAACAGCATGTCCACTAACCACACGGCAAACACTGAATTGCCCACAAGGTGAGGGCTTACATGGATCCAAGACAGGTGGTTGCGTAGGAGCTATAAAGCAGGAAAGAAAAGAAGAAACACATGCTCTCAAAATGTCTTAGGAAAGTAATTCTATGAGAATTTTATACTGTTAGAAAGAATATGAAAGTGACACTGAAGGATACATTAAATGCTTTAGAATTAATCTCTTAAAGTACATCATAACTTCATGCACTCATGCAAAATTGATCTCAATTTAGAGTTGCCATACCTCATGGAAAATTGGAATTGTTCTAATTTCATAAAAGAAAAGTATGTCCAAGCTGCTTAAATAAAATTGCAAATTTACTATATTTCAAGATATGAGAATAACAATTATGAATTGCAATCAGGTTTTTAACTAAAAAATACTTGATTTTCTATCAATTTCATCTGTTACATTGGTTTTGAATGGGGATTTTCAAGCTATGTCATCTTTTATTTAAGTTAATGATGGAAATTAATCATTCCTTCACACCAGTTGTGTATAGGCTAAGGTTTTGATAGAGTCAAACTGAAAAATTCAATGCTATGGCCGGGATTCAAACCATGGATCTCCTGGTCTCCATCCAGTCACTCTTAACCATTGAGCTACCATGGCCAACGTGCCATCATGATACTAAACTCTCCAACTGACTCATATCCTCCTGATAAACCATTAGGGGCTCTCATATTCGTATAACGGTGTATCTCGAATATGGCCCCTAGTGGTTTATCAGGAGCATATAGGAGTCAGTTGAAGAGTTTAGTGTCATGATGTTCTTTTTTTGTTTTTTTGTGTAATTTACATCCTCCAATGTTAAGTCATATCGGACGATGAATGGAATGGGTGAAATGATGCTCAAATGAGCCCAGGGTCCGTGGAGGTTAGAGTTACCTGACATTCGTCAATCAGAATAAGGGAAAACCCCAGGTAACTCACCCTGACCGAGATTCGAACTCGGAACCTCTTGAATGTGAGGCAGACATGCTACCATCTACGCTACCAAGGTGGGCGTCATGATGGTAGCTCAATGGGTAAGAGCAATTGGACGGAGACCGGGAGATCCATGGTTCAGATCCCGGCCATGACATAGAATTTTTGAATTTGACTCTATCTATATGTCATCTTTGTTTATTCTTTTCTTGTTATTTATTCATGTGTTAAAATATAGCTAAATGATGAACCTGAATGATTAAAAGTACTTTATATCGTTTTTACCACATACAGAAATAATTCTGCAATTTATAATTCCTTTAAGTATTTATGTTGTTCAATTATACCTATATATTTTCTGAAAGTTCACAGAATTTAAACACTCCATCAAATATCTTAAATGTAAAGTTACATTGCATTCTTGTAAAGAAAAGCTGTATAAATTTCAAATATAGTAGAAATTAAGATACACTGAAGTAATATGGGGAATATGCAAATGATGTTTGGAACAAGCATCTTCAAAACAGGTACTGATAAACAGCAGTAAGTAAATAGGTTAATGAATTTGAAACTGCTGTTAGAAACTATCAGTTTTCATAAGAGCTGACTCATTTAGTAACTTTTTAAACTTTTATAAATGTTTTCTGTAGTGTTGATGCTCATTTAACACAGTCCTGATGATTTTTTGTTCCAGGAGTTAATGGCAACTCTAACTTTGTTCACTTGATAATTGAAGGCAAGATAGTGCTATAGTGAACATATTACACTTAATCAGAAATTATGTAAATTAAAGATAAAAAGAAGAAAAATATTCTTACTAGGTGTGAAAGGATGACAAGAAGATAGAGGATTGCCTGTATAGCCAGGTCGACAGCTACATGAAGGAGCATGATTCACAACACGACATTCAGCATTAAGTCCACATGTTCCTGGACATGGATCAATGCATTTATTCCTCACACATGCTTTTGATCGATCGCAGTCTGTATTTAGAACACACTCAGGTCTACAACCTGCATATGGATCACCTGTATATTCAGGGAGACATGTGCAAGACCCAGCACCATTACGTTCTTTACAAACAGCATTGGCACCACATGGTGATGGATTGCATGGATTTTGTACTTCCACTGGTTCTTGTGCTGCAATACGCACAAAATTGTTTATTTTATTTTATCCTACACTTATATAAGGAATTACTATTAGGTATGAACATTGCTTCTTAAGAATAAACTCTATTTAACGATTATGAAATAATGCAAATTTGGTTTACTCTAATTAATGCAAAATAATAAAAAGAAGTCCTTACTAGTATATAAATCCTGGTGTATAAGGCTACACTGTATAATTACTTGTTGTTCTATAGTACTTAAAGATTTAATTATTTTTATCATTGTTAAACCTTCTAAATCATATAGTAAAAAATAAAACATTAATTGAAGCTTTTGACATATTCTCTTACATGGCATGGGTGAGCACCCAGCAAAAGGATCTCCAGTAAAACCTTGTAGACAAGTACACACAGGAGTATGTTTCACTACCACGCATGTTGCTTGAACTCCACAAGAGCCTGGGCATGGGTCCCTACATCGCTCATTTTGGCAGGCCAAATTGCTAGGGCATTCCGCATTAATAGTACACTCTGGACGACAGTTGGGTGCCCTGCCTACATAATTTGGCAAGCAAGAGCATGCAGGGGTATTGCCAATAGCACGGCATTGAGAATTTGGACCACAAGGTGAAGGCACACAAGGGTTGCCAGTTGGAGGAAGTGGTTCTAAAAAAGAGACGCATAGAAGTATAGTGTAGCAGTTGTTGCAGTGAAGAAACCTGCACACCACAGAGATAATATGTGTAATTTAAGCATGCACATAGCATTAAATTTATTATAGGATCATTCCAATGTAATAACAAAACCAGAAGTCAATAATTGTTTTGGAAAAATTTCTAAATATGGGAAACTGTATAATATAAATTAAGTGGCACAACAAGGATTTTGTTCTGACATAGGTTTAACAGTTTTAGATCCACTTGCTACTGCAGAGTGCCCATTAGCAAGGTTTATCTGCCCAATTGAAGCAAATCATGAGGCACGACATATACATATCTATATGATTGTATGGGGAAATAAAGGCTGATGAGATTTTTCAAATAGGTTATAACTAATACAATTTTGAGTCGAACTAATACTCAATGCTCCACTTATTGCTAGTATTTACCTAGAACGTGTTTCGTTAGGATCTTCCTAACATCATCAGCTGTTGTTATAACTGATACAAAATTAAGGGTAATGCATTTTATGAATGTCCTTCAAATTTTACAGTTTTTAAGCAAACTCTACACATGAAAACTTGAAATGTTTTATTGATACAATTCAATTTTGGCTGAATTAAACAAAAAAGAGCAACTAATGACTGTTAGGTGCTCTGCTATTCTTAGATAGTTTATGTAAATACTTGAAGTATTCCCCTGATGCACTTCAAATCTAATTTAAATGGAATGCAGTTTAAAAGGATTACCTCAAAAAATGTACAATTTTTAGGATTATTTCTCATTACAATCATAAGAAAAATATTTCAATTGCACCGCATTAATTCTGTTACAAAATGAATGCATTTAAAGTTGAGCCCTTTGCCTGCGATTTGTAGTAAAGATAGGTTCTGTCAAATCTGCAGTCATCTTACATTTACATTTCTTGTTCTTATCTGTTAGGCTCTAGAAGAGGATTTAAACCCCAGAACTCACCTACATTGTACCACTGATAAACTTAAAGTAAACTTCAGTAATTGATATTACAGTCTCCAATGTCTTTTACAACCTCTTCAAAACAAGTGTTAGAAAGTAACTGCTAACATAATTAAGATTACAAATTTATGTTAGAAAACAATTTGAAAAATAGATTTATTTGCATTATTGAATTGGTGTTTGTAAATATTAGATATATTTCATCTTGTTTTCATTTTTTGGGACATTCAATTAATTACAGCACTTTACTGAACTGTCATTTGTGTTTAATAGTCTCTTATTATGTGGGACTGCAAAGTAAATGAAATTTGATATTTATTCTGCAGACTGAAAACAAAAATCACCACAAACAT
Organism: Mantis religiosa; assembly: GCA_030765055.1. Taxonomy (NCBI): domain Eukaryota; kingdom Metazoa; phylum Arthropoda; class Insecta; order Mantodea; family Mantidae; genus Mantis; species Mantis religiosa. The sequence continues at coordinate 85,858,276 of CM060954.1, read as the reverse complement.
CCTTTAATCTTGGATTGGCATTGTCTACTTTTACATGGAATGACCCTATAAAATGACTGAATGTATTTTATTACTCTTTATATCACCCCTTTTAAAGAGCAGAGGGAAGAAAGTGGCAAAAGATGGAGTTTGGGAGGGATAGAAAGGTAATACTAAAGAGAGGGAAACAGTATATAGGCATATGTGTGAGTGTATATGCATGTGCATATACCTATAAACTAACACAAAAACTAAAACTGAAGATCATGCAATTTTAAGCAAAGTTAATGAAAAATTGATGAAACAAAACCAATATTTCTGCAAATTTGAATTGAACACCTATAAATACAATTCAAGATGTTCAAACATATATGTGAATTATTTTTGTCATACTAGTAATTTTTAATAGCCACTAGTAACTTTTCCTTGCATTTGTATTCAAAACCTAATAATTTTAATAGCTTAGATTGCTTACTTCCACATAGTTACAGTTTAATTATCTGGCTTATAGCTTGAGCATAAAGTGTATACTATAACAACAAAATTTGCCTCAAACTGATTTATTTGTCACCAAAATTGTTTGCTCAATGCTAACTTAAAATCACCTTCTCTTTTATACAAATATACAACACTGACACCTCTCTTTAATGTTTCCTTGTGTCTCTTTAGCATGCACTAATTTGTGCTACTAGTAATCTCTGACACATACACAAGTTTCATGTCTTACGTGGAACTGCAGACTGATTTTATACACAACTCTGATGTTGCACATAAACTGCTTTGCTACCTGTTCCACGCCTTGCATCAGCTTTAAATAGCTGTCAGGTGTAGCCAGAAGCTTCTGGTGAGAGATCCTTTTTGAATTACCTTCTACAATGTATTGGAAAGATCTTGAACTGTATCTGCGCACTAACAGCATGGTCCAGCATTGACTTGTGATGTCAGTTTGTGATATCAGCTATTACCGCTACTGAAGTAAGGTGGATCTCGCTTGCCCCACCCACTACTAAACAGCAATGGTGACACTCCATGGCACACTATGTGAATGCCAATATGACTATTTATTATCAATAGGTCTTATGAAAAGGCAAGGTCAGTCATACAACACACCGGTAATGTGTAATATAGCATTTCTTGGTTTGCTTTGTCAGATGTGACATGATACCCACAGAGGACAAGATGCTTTGTTAAAGTTAGTTAAGATTATTATTCTCAATGAAAGGTGACAAACATTTTTACATACTGATAGATTATGAAAAATAACACCATGGATTCCATTTATTTCATGCATCCTCTCCAAAATAATTGTTGACATGTAAGATAATTTCTAGAAATACTCTTGAAAGTATGCATCTTAGAAAAGCATGAAATAAAAATAGAACAAAATTCATGGAACTAAGCAATCATTATTATAGTAATTTTATTATATCTAACTGTTATACTAAACTTCAATATTATTGGAACTATTTTGGTAAAAATGGTCATGTTTCATTAAATTTTCACAATTTCACATAGAGAGATCTGCAAGTACAGCTAAAATAATAGAATGTTGAAGAATAAAAGAACAACACAGAAGAGAGGAAATAAGTCTTACTTTTCTCTTTCTCACACCTCACAAAAGGATCACCAATGTAGCCCAAAGTGCAGCTACATACAGGGTTATGATTGACCACTTGACAGCGTGCATTGAGCCCACATGTTCCAGGGCAGGGGTCAACACACTTTTGATTCATGCAAGCCTTGTCTTGGGCACAATCTGTGCTTACTACACATTCTGGACGACATGCAGGAGGTGTGCCAATATAACCAGTTTGACATGAGCATACAGCATGCCCATTTACAGTTCTGCAATTGCTAAATGGTCCGCATGGTGAAGGCTGGCAAGGATTCTTTGGCTGATCTGGAGCTATAGAAAAAGTTTGAAGGGAAAAAAGAAACAAAGATTTTGAAGTACATGCATATTTAGAATAACATAAAATATTTTAAACAAAACAGAATCTGATATTCTAATAAAGTAGTATTAATAAAGTATTTGAATAAAAAAGAAATATTTAAGTTCTTGCCACCAGATAGATCTCCAGCAAGTCTTTATCTGAAGAATTAAGTTTGAAATAACATAAAAATTGCAAAAGAATAACCATGAGCTTTCTTTCAAGCTTAACGTCTGAGCATATGAAGCTTTTTTATTCTACATAAAAACATCAGAAATAAATATATTTTTGATCATAGTTTAGATCTAAAATTATGCAGTTTTTTTGAATTTTTAAAAAATTTTCAGTTGTAGGAGTATACTTTCATATTCTCAGGACATTCTTCTTGGCAGAAAGTTCTGGAGTGCAATAGAAAAATGGCAGCTTACGAGCAGAAGGTGGAAGATTGCAAGAGCTTAAAGGATTCCCAGTAAAACCAGGTAGACAGCTGCAAGAAGGTGCATGGTTTACAACACGACATTCTGCATTCAGGCCACAGGCTCCTGGGCAGGGGTCTACACATTTGTTTCTCACACATGCTCTTGTTCTACTGCAGTCTGTGTTGAGAACACATTCAGGTCTACACCCAGTGTATGGGTCACCCTTGTATTCAGGCAAACATGTGCATGAGCCAGCCCCATTACGTTCTTTACATACAGCATTAGCACCACAAGGTGATGGATTGCAAGGTTCCCTTGCTTCAACAGGTTGAATCACTGCAATTTGACATGAGAATGTTAAAGGTATTTAGTTATTTTTTATAGTAATGTTTCATAGTTAATGTCAAATTTACATAAGTAGTAAGTATATTCATAGAAACTTATACAGTGTGCTTAGAGATAAATTAAAAGTCAGAGATATTAAAAGTCCAGTTCTTGAGAGGTTTACATTTAATACAAGAAACAAAACGTAATTACATCTTGAAGCACAACTATTATTTTAATATTTAGAATTTTCTGAACCTTCTTGAAAATGACATATTAGACATTATTTCTAATATATTTAAACTTTACCACACTAAGAATGCCTGGCATGAGCTTCAATATTGGGTAATTAAGTCTCTAAAGTTTATTTTATTTTGGCATCTTTTATTTTATTGTCCAAATAAATGTTTCTCTCCTGGGCGCCGGGGTAGCGCGGTGGTTTCGTTCGCGGCTCCCATTCTAAGGGCCCCGAGTTCGATTCCCGGCTCTGGGGTTGGCGATTTTAAGTCGGCCCTATCCACGCCTTCACCTCTGTCTAGCACACGTGAAGTATCCCCTATGCCCAACGTGGTTCGGAGTCCACGGTAAAAACTGTAGGTCCTCTCACCTCACCGCCATCTTCACTATCACCCTATCATCGGAGGTAATGGACACCGCCCTCTGGGTGCCTCCACCTGAGAAATGGGTCTGGTCATCACTTGGTGGGGTGAGGTTACCCCGAAGGCCAAGGTTGCCATGTGGGGAGTGTTAGTAACTAACTAACTAACTAACTATGTTTCTCTCCAAATAGTTAAGGCTTTTCCCAGCTGAGCATATGTGCATTTGCTATAGTTATACTATCCATAAGCATTTTAATTCTCATTTCATCCCTTTGGTAGACCAAGTTCTATCATCATCAAAATTTTTGAAGGTGTTACTAAGGTTGCAATGGCAAACCAGTCAAATTTAAGCTCGTAAAGAAACCATTAGTAATAGACTGTGTTGTAGAATCTCCTCTATATGAAATCTGTGATTTTATTTTACAAAAGTTTTGAATACTTCTCACTACATTCTGAATGTATAGAGTCAACATGAAAAATTCAATGCCATGGCCGGGATCTGAAACACGGATCTCCTGGTTTTCACCAGTCGCTCTAACCCATTGTGCTACCATGGCCAACGTACCATCCTGACATTAAATTCTCCATTTGAGTCGTATATTTCCCCGGTAAACCACTAGGGGCTCTCGCATCCGAGATACACCGTTTGTGGCAACTTACTATCTTAAGTACTTGAGTCCCAGGCTTCATCATTTAACTCTTATTATTTTAGTTAATTGATGGAAATTAATAATTTCTTCACACTAGGCATATATAGGCTAAGGCTTTTGATGTATAGAGTCAACATGAAAAATTCAATTCCATGGCCGGGATTTGAAACACGGATCTCCTGGTTTCCGTCCAGTCACTCTAACCCATTGAGCTACCATGGCCAACGTGCCATCCTGACATTAAATTCTCCATTTTTTTTACCGGGGAAATATACGAGTCAAATGGAGAATTTAATATCAGTACGGCACGTTGCCATGGTAGCTCACTGGGTTAGAGCGACTGGACGGAAACCAGGAGATCCATGTTTCAAATCCCGGCCATGGCATTGAATTTTTCATGTTGTCTCTATACATCAAAAACCTTAAGCCTATATACGGCTAGTGTAAAGAAATTATTAATTTCCATCAATTAACTAAAATAATAAGAGTTAAATGATGAAGCCTGGGACTCATGTACTAACGATAGTAAGTCGCCACAAACGGTGTATCTCGAATGCAAGAGCCTCTAGTGGTTTACCGGGGAAATATACGAGTCAAATGGAGAATTTAATGTCAGGACGGCACGTTGGCCATGGTAGCTCAATGGGTTAGAGCGAATGGACGGAAACCAGGAGATCCGTGTTTCAAATCCCGGCCATGGCATTGAATTTTTCATGTTGACTCTATACATCAAAAACCTTAGCCTATATATGGCTAGTGTGAAGAAATTAATAATTTCCATCAATTAACTACATTCTGAATATTTGATGAGTTACACAGCTGGTAGTGTTAAGTAAAGGTTCACTATGAAATATTTCAAAGTTCTAAACTACAGTTCCTAACGTTAAAAGTGACCTTAAGTTTTTGTGATTAGATCACAATTCAGTCCACACATTCCTAAACCATAGAGCATTTTTTGTTCCAACATCATATTATTAATTTTTTCCAACCATTTCACCCTAATATTCAGTATTCTGTGCCTACAACTTTTTACTGCTGACTTGGCACCGCTGATCAGGAATAAGATTAAATCAGCATGGTAAAAACAATTCTTGGGAACCCTTCCCCTCCAAGTGTGACTGTTGAATGCTTACCTGTCGTTTATGTGCATTCTTGTTTGTAGAAATTAATACTTAAAATAGCTTAGGATTCACTATATTTGATGAAAGAAAGTAAAAGAAGGAGTAAAGAAAAGTAAAGAAAGAGTTGGGGTAATCACCCCAACCAAGTTTTGCACTCAACCCTAGAACACACCTAACACTGTGTAGGTGCACTTTTCACCATTAATAGATATCATACTTGGCAAGCAATTTTTATGGTATGTGACAGAACTATCTTTTTAATGCTTAAAAAGGAGTAACATTTATTCTAACTGCTGGAAATACACTAATTTTATGGAAGGAAAAGCTTAAATATTTGGGAAAACAACTCCACCACTACTGTATATATAGGGTATAAAAAAGAATATTCACAACCCATCCTCTCAGGAGCTAATATTAAAATCCATGACAAATTATTATTGCAGATTTTCTCACATATTACAGAAAAAAATTAAATCTAAATAATAGGTAGAAATGCATAACCGATATAGATGTATTCAAAACTGGACTTTAATCGTTACTGCCTTTTATTTTCAAATAGTTTTAATTTGTAATATTAAAAACTAGTTGATGCATAATCGAATAATTTATGTATTAAATATATACCTAATGAATAAGTATTATGCCCTTCTAAATATTCTTCATTATAAAGTACGCTTACAATGAACAATGATAGAAAAATTTAACAGTAATGTAAAAGTGCTGGCAAGTGATAACTCCATATGATTTTTACATTTTACGATACTTTTATTCTTTGAAAAGATAAATATGCTCTTCAATAATGAATGCATTATTATAGTTGTCTGCTAACTAGCGGGTGCTGATCATGCTTGTAATAATTCTAAAACATAGTTATTGGTAAGCACAAGTTGGGCATTATAAATTATTTCTCTCGCTACTGTTACATATTTCTAAGGAGATAGGTATAACATTTAAAGATCTGTGTACTAGTATATGCTGCAAGAGCAAATGATCTTAATTATACCATATACAGATATAGAAGGACAATAATGATTACTATTAAAACTTGTAAAAACATGCACGCACAGAGGCACACAAGGAAGCACGCATGCACACACACACACACACACACACACACACACACACACACACACACACACACATACATGTATGCAAATGCACACACACACTTACTTGCTGTAGCTCTCTCTCTCATTTACTTACACTCTCTGTGAATACATTGACTTTTTTATTACTGCACTTAAATAGATAAAAAGCTCAAATGAACTGAATATTATTCTAATATTGTGAATTCTTTTATACATTAAATGTGTATGTTCTTACATTGTTGTATTTTGGAACATCCTGCAAAAGGATCACCAGTAAAACCAGTGCGGCACTGACATATGGGAGCATGTTCAATGGCCACACAAGATGCATGTGGACCACATGAACCAGGACATGGATCTTTGCAACGTTCTTTCTGGCAAGCCAAATTATTTGGGCATTCTGCATCAATTGTACACTGTGGACGGCAGTTTGGAGGCCTTCCTACATAATTTGGTAAACAAGAACATGCTGGCCGGCCATCTACCACTCGGCAGTGTGAATTTACTCCGCATGGAGATGGTATACATGGATTTGTGCTTTGTACAGGTTGTAGAGAAGGCTCTAGAAAGAGAGAACAGATATCCACATGCATAAACCACATGCAGCATGCAATAAATTCATATATTAAATAAAGAGATAATAGAGAACTTGTAATATCTAAGAAACAAAAATAATTAGGTCTCTTTAAGAAAACAGATTCAAGAGGAATTGGGCTAAAATTGCATGCATTTAAGAATTTATGGTACTAAGATTCTCTAAAGAAGAGGCAAGCAAGAAAAACTGAACTTGTGTTCTACTTAAAATGTCAAACACCAAAGAGTAGAAGCTATATAGTATTCATTCAAGACTAATTTCAAATAAAACATAAAATGAATCTTGAAGTTTGCTTACATTCAGGAGAAATGTGTATGATATTTTTATAGTTAAATGTTTTTAATAGATTTGCCATGTACACTCTCTCTGTATAATATCATTTAAAATACTTCTATTTAAGCTAAAATAATTTATCTCCTAACGAAAGTTCAGACAGTAAGTATGTAGGTAGCACTATGTATTGCTGCCATAAGAACGGCTCATAAAATGCCACTCTTAGACTAGCACTGAAGTAGTAGGAATGCCAAAAATAGCACCTTTTTACTTTAACATATATTTTATACTTACAAACCACCTGTATTCATGTATAAGAATTTTAATAAAGTTCCTTTAAGTAAGCAAACTACAAGATGCTGTAAGATTAAGTACAAGAAAGATGCTTACTTTCTTCTTTAATGCACTGAATAAAAGGATCCCCTATGAAACCTCGCATGCAGCTACATATAGGATTGTGGTTCACAACATGACATTGTGCATTCAGGCCACAGGTATCAGAGCAAGGATCCATACACTTCTGATTAACACATGCTTTGTCCTGAGGACATTCTGTGCTAACAATACACTGGGGTTTACATGCAGGTGGAGAGCCACTGTAATGTGTTTGGCAAGAACAAACAGCATGGTTGTTCACTACTCTGCACACACTGTATGGTCCACATGGAGAAGGTGTACAAGGATTTTTAAGAACCAGTTCCTGATTTCCAGCAACTAAAGATACAGAAGAAAATCACAAATAGATCATGCACTAAATATCAGGCAAAAGATACAAACACAAAGCATACTACAAAGAACTAAAAACTACAGAATTCAGCCAGATAACCTAAAAGATTGTAACTGCTTTGTTTTTTACAACATACTAATTATAAAGCAACATGTTTAATGTTATTTTATTTGTACTTTAACAGGCAACAGAAGGTTGGCACATGATTATTATAAAGTTACAGAAAAACTCTAGGAAAAAGTTGGTTGATTAAAATATATAATAGAATATTTTTATTATTATAATCCCTAATCTATCCTCAGATTTGTGCTTCCACTTTTTAAAATAAGGTATAAAATTCTAATTAGGGGCTGAATTCTAATACTAAAACAGAAAATTAGCTTACTAGGTTTTCCTAAATGGCAGGAGACAAAAGCATTGCCAGTGTATCCAGGCATGCACATGCAAGAGGGCGAGTGGTTGATGACACGACATTCAGCATTAATACCACAGGATCCTGTACATGGGTTGCGGCATTGACTGTTTACACATGCTTTGTCTCGAGGACAATCTGTATTGAGCACACATTCAGGACGGCAGCCTGTGTAGGGATCTCCAAAATAACCAGGTAGACAGGTGCAGGAACCTGCACCCTGGCGTTGAGAACATACTGCATTGGTTCCACATGGTGAAGGATTACAGGGCCCTTTTGGATTTTCTGTTATCACTGGCACTGCTGCAGAGTTTATAGAATAATACATTTAAAATATGTTTAGTGATTTACTGCTTCTGTACAACTAAAATTAGAATATGCACTCATGATGCGTCAAGTTTTCACTTCAAATTTTCACTTAGTAATTATATTTGTTCGGTTACCTAATTTAATGGTGTCTTACATTCTTATAATTTATCTAATTGCTTTTACATTTATCCTTTACAGAACTGCACTTGCTTCTCAGTACTGTTAGGGAAATTTCCATTGCTATCTTTTGCTCAAAAATATATGGATTAATATCCAGTCCATTATTCATAGTTCAGTTATTGTTTAACCTTAAATATAAAGCTTTTAAAGGCTACATGACCTGATATTTTTCATAAATTGTGAATATTATCACAGAAGAAAGGAGTAATAATTATATGATGACTTCTTTTATAGAGTATAAAGTCTTTTTCTTTTAAGAATAACTTTTAAGAAGATAGGTAGCTTTCTTTCTCACCCATAGGGAAGCAGCTTCTTTTTTTTTATACATTTTTGTTCAGTGTTTTAAGTCCGAATCTGTTTTCTAATTTTTTCTTTTAGTATCTGTACTTACTTTTTAGACATTAAATCTCCCTATTCCAAACTGTTTTTGACACAGAAAATTACCAATAAATTAATTTCTACAAAGTTGATCTTGATTTTAACATGAAGTGGAGGAATAAGTGCTTTTAAGAATAGTTTGTTCAAGAGTAGATAAAATTATGTGAGTACAACATATTGGAACACTTTTTTTTATCAGTGATCATATGATCAATCATAATTATGTAGCGCTATCCTAACTACCAGTGGAGTTCATTTGGAACTTAATCATGCTATTTAAGATGAGTAAGCAACTTTAAAAGCAGCATAAACATTCCATTCTTTGCCAGAATATTTATATATCATCATGTTTATAAATTAGAAGTAACTATTTAAATGGGTAATATGTTTGCCAATATAGACCAATGAAACTTCCCATGATTAAACGAACTTGACAAGATTAATCTGAAAAACTATTTGTAGTTGGATTATTGATACTTCGTCACTCACATTTTTACATTATCAAGGGACTAGGAGGTAATGGCTTCTGAAATTAGTCCCTCGATAATATAAAAATGTAAATGACAAAGTATCAATAAACCGACTACAAATAGTTTTCCCAATTAATTTTGATGTCACTGTTACTAAATTCCTCCAATCATGCATAACACATTGAAAAGATTAATTCCATGGCTGGGTCTTGAACTTCAAATCTTCAACTTTCCATTAGCTTGAATCAATCTTTTTTCAATACTACCAAAGCAAGCCAGTAAACGTAAAATCTCAAGTGTTGAAATGTTATCAAAAAGTGTTTAAATGATCAGACATGCCTCAAGTGTTACTGGATTTAAAAAAAAAAAAAGATAGATGATGATGGATGATGATAAAATTGAGAAGGAAGAAGTTGAAAAATTGGTGCAAACTAACAATTTGGGCTCCTCAGAAATTATCTTATCCTGAAATATACAAGCATTTATTTTAAAGCTATTACAATCATAATACAATTAAATTTAAGAGTGGCTAACTTAAAGCACTTTTAACACTGCAGATTGCCCTTGAGAGATATCTCTAAAGATTACCTTGAATGTTTACCAAGCTAGTTATATCAAATGAGAGGATATGATGAACATGCAGGTATCTTAACATGGTAGTTCAAGTGGCTATAGTACCACCATGGATAGTCAGAAGTTCATATTGAGTTCTGGCTATGACATTGAATTTTTAATGTATGATTAAACTTTCTAGTATTGAAGAATATTGCAGATACATGTTATTAAAACACATGTTATTAAAATCTAGAAATCAGCAAGAAAATCATCTAGTTTCTAAGCAGCAAATTTGCTACTCATGAAACTAGGACAACCAGATTCTTTTATCATCACTAACAATAGAAGTGATGACATTTTTTAAATGATGCAACAAAATAAGTAAAACCATAGATTTAATGGTTTGGGAAAAAATATTTATTCTAAAAAATAAATATTGCGTAATGAATTTTGACATACCAGCAGTTGATTCTGTTTTTAGGTTTGTTTCGTCTTCAGATGTTGGTAATACATAAATACATAAATACATGGTATCCTTGACAACGAAGTGTGTTTGACTGAAGATGTGGGCAAATGTCCATGAAATTAATTTCAATTAGAGAAGATAGAAGTATTGTCATCAATTTCTTAAGATAAGTGGAAAATAATCACTAAATATTTCATTTGTATAAGTAAAAATTTGCATTTATAAAGTAAATTTCATCTTGGGTTTGAACTAATTATAAGATTTGTTAGTAGGATTAAAAAATATTAACAAATCCATTGTCTTGATTATTTGATGGTTTTGGAACAGAATAAAACAAAAGTCATAGGTTATCTCTTGCCAACCTTTTTGTAAATGTATTCTGTATGCAAAAGCTTTTCCTAAAATTACTTTTGCATGATTAATTATAAAATAAACTTGCAACTACAGTATATACTTACTAACAGTTCATAAAAGAGAGCTGTAGCTCTTTTACCCTTCATTAGCATTTATATATTTAGAGGACGTAACATAACCATTCATAACATAATATCTGATAGCTATGCATCAACAAATTCCCTATGAATCACAAATCAGTCATTATGTTCCCAAACATTTAATAGTTGCATACATGTAGAATATGTTCTTACTTGGTGGTATAGGTGCACAGCCTGAGAAGGGATCTCCAGTGTGCCCTGGTAAACATGTGCAAACTGGACCATGATTCACCACTCTACATACAGCCCTAGGTCCACAGGACCCTGGGCAGGGATCCAAACAACGTTCTCTCTGGCATGCCTGATTACTAGGGCATTCAGCATTGATAGTACACTGAGGACGACAGTTGGGTGCTCTGCCCACATAATTGGGCAAGCAAGAACAAGCTGGTGTGTTACCAATGGCTCGACACTGAGAATTAGGCCCACAAGGTGAAGGTACACAAGGGTTACCAGTTGGAGGTAAAGAAGGTTGCACTGGAATAACAGGTTATAGAATGTGTCATAGAGTTATCTAGAAACTTGGTTACAATTAAGAATACAAGTTTTACAGTTCATGGAAGAGTAAATAGATTAAGCTGATGTTAAACTAAATGAAATAATAAAAATAAGAATTGTTGACTTTAGTTAAATATGTAAAGGAAAGATTCAACAAACTCATTTAGTAGTTTATTACAAAAATCTGCATTGTTTAGAAAATTTGAAGATAAATGATCTAAGACATTGATGTACTTTAAATCATTTAAAATACACATTTCATTAACTTTCCTTTACATTTCACATTAGAATGAGAAGCTCTAATTAGGTATCAGTATAATAAGAGTAAACATGTTTACAGAAAAAGTAAAGTAATGAGCTGCCAGTGCATAAAAAATAATTTATTTTTAAAAGTGTATCATTATAGAAACATTTATTAATTTAAAATTTGGGCAAAAAGAAAAATAATTTTTTACATAACTTGCTTTTAAAATTCTTACCCTTTTTACATTCTGGAAAGTACAAAATGTGTGCGTGATTAACTCATATATTGCAAAGTAAAATAAATAGTTGTCTTACAAATCAAAGCCACTGATGTGCTATAAAATTTAGCTGTGGCTAAATATTTTACAACTCCTCCCCTCCCCCACAAAAAATGAACAGCATCATCCAGATGACATGATAACACTATGTGAAGATTGGGGAGTATAATGTGAGAGGTTAAAGTATATGAAAAAATATAATTTTGAGTCAAACTAGTCCTCAATGCTCCATATTTGCTAGTGTTTACCTAGAATGTGTTTCATTAGGATCTTCCTAACATTCTCAGCTGTCAATCGTTGAATTTTGATTTGGTGAATTTCTAGGCGATACAGGCATCTCTGTTGGTATCTTGATGAATTTGAACAGTTTTCATAAAGAAAATGAAGGAAAACTGTTCAATTTTGATACCACCTTTGAAGAGAACCAAACTTCACACCATAATAAAAAACATGAAAAATAAAAGCTCTACTGACTTGGATGGTTTTTCAAATTTCTTGAACAATGCTCTGCCCACTTAGTAAAACCATTAGTGCACTTAATAGGTAGCTTCCCAGACTGCTTTAAGATGGCAAAAATAAAGCCAATGTATAAAAAGGGATCAAAATTGGAATTTCAAAATTTTAGACCCATCTCACTGCTATCGATCTTTTCCAAAACATTAGAAAGAGTGGTTTTTATTAGATTGTGCAACTTTATTTCAAAATTTAATGTAATTTCTGATCGGCAGCATGGCTTTCAAAAAGGAAAGTCCAATAATACTACACTGATACAGTTTATAAACGAAGTGCACCAAAAGCTTGACAATTCAGAAAAATGTATTGGAATATTCCTCGACCTGTCTAAAGCTTTTGATTTAGTTGATCATGGAATACTATTAAAGAAATTATCTCATTACTGAATTAGGGGAACTGCAAATAACTGGCTTGTCTCCTACTTGAGAGAGCGAAGGCAAATAATAGAAATAGAGTTTGTTGATAAAACTACAAAGGAAATAAAAACTATAAAATCAAAAGCTGCTAGCATAAACTGTGGAGTTCCGCAGGGTTCAGTTTTAGGGCCACTGCTATTTATTTTGTATATTAATCATTTGGCACTTTATTCACAAAATTCTTTAAAATGCTCCTTATTTGCAGATGATACGAGCCTCTTGATATCAGGTCAAAATGATGACGGACTCAAAGAAAATGTAATAAATAATTTGAAAGAAGTATCAACCTAGTTTCAAAATAACAAATTAGTTATAAATAAGGATAAGAGTCAGGTATTGGGTTTTCATAATAAAATCAATAAGGCAGTTAATTTACCTGAAATTATAATGGATGAAAATGAAATTAAATATACAGGAAAGACAAAATTTTTAGGAGTTTGGATGGACGACAGTCTGAATTGGAATATACATATTGAAAGTCTAATGAAGAAATTAAGTAGCATTTGTTTCCAAATATCAATTTTGAAGCACAGTGTAAATTTGAATACATTAAGAATAGCCTATTTTGCAAATTTTCAATCATTAATTTCTTATGGTATAACAGTATGGGGAAATAGTAGTAGCATTATTAAAGTATTTAAAATCCAAAAAAGGGTAATTAGAATTATGATGAATTTAAAGAGAACAGATAGTTGTAAGCGATGGTTCAAAAAATTAGGCATATTGTCATTACCAAGCATTTACCTTTTAGAAATAATAGTAAAGGTTAAAACGAACTTAGATAAATTTCAAAAAAGCAATGATATTTATGACCATAACACGAGAAATAGTTCAAACTTACATGTCACCTATCATAAAAAGAAAATGTATGAGCACAGTTTTAAATTCAACGGAATTCATATTTACAATAAACTGCCAACTGAAATAAAAAACATTGAGTCCTTCACAAAGTTTAAAAACCCATCAAAGAAGTATTTGTTACGAAAGTGTTACTACTCAGTAGAAGAGTATTTAAATGACAAAGGGTAGGAATAAAAGGAATGTAAATTTTAATTATTAATTTGGTTATTATGCTTAACAACTTATTGTAATTCTTGTTTTTTGTTACTATTTTTTGTGTAGTTAGTAATTTGACAATTCCACATCATGAGTTGTATGATTTACGGATGCAATAAATGAATATGAATATGAACTTCAAGTTCATCAAGAACCAACAGAGATGCCCCTATCGCCTCCAAGGAGTTCATCAAATCAAAATTCAACAGCTGACATCAGCTGAGAATATTAGGGAAGTCCTAGCGAAACGCTTTCTAGGTAAACACTAGCAATATATGGAGTATCGAGTACTAGTTTGACTCAAAATTATATTAATTATGTGCTTCATTGTATCATAGTCCTTACTCATTAAGAATTTGAAAACAGCTTGATTATGTTGCACCACTTAGCTTTTCATTAATTAAATACAGATTTAACTTTTCAAAACACAGTACAGCTCATTACCAACATAAATAATGTACAGTTGTGCCCAATATAGGCAAGGAAGTGAGAAACAAAGTAAAGTTAAGATTAAAAGCAAAGCTTACACTGCTGCCTGAGACATCTTGTGAAAGGATCACCAGTAAAGCCAGGAGCACAGCTACAGATGGGGTTATGGTTGACTGTCTGACACTGAGCGTTCAAACCACAGGTACCAGGACATGGATCTTGGCATCTCTGATTGATGCATGCCATGTTCAATGGGCAGTCTGAGCTCACCATGCATTCTGGACGACATGATGGTGGTGAGCCAATACATCCAGGCCGACATGAACAAACAGCATGTCCATTTACAATGTGGCATATGCTGTTAGGGCCACAAGGACTAGGTGAACATGGGTTCACTGGACATATTGGGGCAACAGCAGCTGTTCAGAAATGTGAAAGGAAAATGGAGAAGAAAAAAGACTGTTAGTTTGCTGTTGGTGCATATTATAATACTGAATAAGAAACAAAAATCCCTTTAGTATAGAATGTGCAAGAATATTGTATTGATTTCTGAACACTTAGAAAGAATTGTGTATATTTCTCTTACCTTCAAGGTAAGAGAAAGTGTTTGTTTATAAATTGTAAGTTAAAGTAACATAATACTTTTAATCACACCCTTTTTTTGAAAAGTCCCTGTAAATGACAATGATTGTAGGAGTGTGCTTAGTATTGCATGATAAATCTTTAGCTAAAGATTAACTTTTTAAATGTTTTATTTTGTTATTTTTTGTATTGTTATACAGCACTTAGGTTTAAAGCTCATTAGATAATTACTAAGTTTCAATGTAAGCTAAGTTATTACTAGATTTACTTGAGTGTACCAGTAAGTAGTGTTCCATGTGCTGCATTATGTATAAAGAAACTACTATTAGCAAATTAACATGGTATGAATGTTACATTTATGTGGTCTGTAACAGTTTAATAAATTTTCTTTTGTTGTATAGATCTGTAATTTATAACAATTATCCAGAACTAGGGATTTAAATACAGTCTTAAAGTATAAGCAAAATGTAAAGCCATATTGCACATATCTTTAATAAATTTCTTCTTCTGCTAATGTTTTATTTAGCCAGTACAGTATATATTTTTATATTCAATAAAAGTTAATGACATAGTAAGAAAAAAATGCAACTGTAGCAACAGTTTCTGAAATACTTGGCTTTGTCAATCATAACATACCATGTTAATTTGTTTGTTATTCTAGAAAGAAGCGAATGAAGAAAGAAATTAGGACAGAAATTAAGAAAGAATGTAACAAGAAATGACATTCCCAGTAAAGATAAAATATAAGGAAATATTCTTACAAGTAGTAGGTATAAGGTTGCAGCTCTGCAAGGGGTCACCAGAATAGCCAGGAAGACAACTGCAGATAGGAACGTGATTGGTAACACGACACTGGGCATTATAGCCACAGGTTCCAGGGCATGGATCCCTGCACTTGTTGTTGATGCAAGCTCTGTCCTTGGGACAGTCTGAACTAAGAACACATTCAGGACGACAACCGGTATATGGGTCTCCAAAATACTGAGGCCGGCATGTGCAAGACCCTGCACCATTCCTCTCCCTACACACCGCATTAGAACCACAGGGAGAGGGATCACATGGTCTTCGTGGTGCATCCACAGGTCTCACTGCAGATAACATATTATACAACTAGGTTTGTATTTTAAAGCAATATTAATTTCTACAACTGTTTAATCACTTCATTTGGTTATGTCAAACAGTAAATACATGTCTATTAGATTATTTAAATATACCAAGTAACTCAATATCAGGACATAAATATCAAGATTTTCTTTGTCTAGCTTTCAGCATGCTATGCAATACCTTATTTATATCTTTCTTTGTCACTGCATAGTAAAGTGATACACAAGCCACGTATTTTCTCATGTTCCTAACATTTCCAAATAGAAACACAATTTTTTCTTCAAAGATCAAAATTTATTGTAGTTTTATTTAAGATATAATCTCTGCCTGCTATGCTACTATCTGGTTTAATCCTATTTCAAATGAGTTGTTGCTTGCTCAATTTTATTACTGTTTATTAATTTGCCATCCTTGGGTAAATAAACATTTTCAATTTTTTTTTAAAGAAGTTGGTATAACTTTAACCCGCCATGGCGCGACAGCCCTTAGAGGGCCAAGGCCTACCAACCCGACTGCCGGCCTCACGCCCACTTACGTACGGCAGAGGTGGACGATCATCCAACTGATATGGGGAGGAGATGTGGTCAGCATCTCGGCATCCCCCAGCCAGAATGTTGGTTTTCATGACCTGGGCCGCTTACCTAGCGTAAGCCCCTCACTTTACTCACGATGCTGAGTGGGCACCGGTCCTATACCTGGGACCTAAAATCCCCACTACATGGGTGGGATCGAACCCGGGCCGCTTTCCGTGGCGAGGGACCAAGGCATGCTGCCTTAGCCCGCTACGCCACGGCGCAGGATGGTATAACTTTAGCTCCTCAAAATAAATATAGTATTAAAAATTTATTACAATTTTCTAAAAAAGATAAAATTCCTAATAATAACAAATCTGGTATTTATCAATTTAATTGTTTAGATTGTGATCAGGTTTATATTGGAAAGATGAAACGTAGTTTGGAAAACAGAAAGAAAGGACATTTTCGTAACATTAAATATAAACAAATTGATAAATCAGCCATAGCAGATCATTTTTGGTCATTTAACCATGAAATAAATTCCAAAGTTAAATTATTAAAACAATTAAATTATCCCATAGATTTAATAGTGAGGGAAAAAATATTTATTTTAAAAAATAAACATTGCGTAATGAATTTTGACATACCGGCAGTTGATTCTGTTTTTAGGTTTATTTCGTCTTCAGATATTGGTAGTGCTGAAAACATAACATAACAACAGAAAAAACATGGTAACCGAGATTTCCTTAACAATGGAGTTTGTTTATAATAAACTGAAGACGAATGCGATGTGCCTTCGAAATTGATCTTAGAAAGAAGAAAGAAGTATTAACATCAACTTCTTGAGATAAGTGGAGATTCATTAACAAATATTTATATTTGTGTAATATTTATTACTTCACTGTAACTAGCTTCATTTTCTATGTAATTAATTACTGTTTATTTGCTGTATTACTTTTAATGACAAGATACCTTATGCAGTCATTTTATTCCTCGGAGCATAATATGAGGGGCATTCAAATGAAACCTGGTCAATGCATCTAACTTTGCATTACACAAAAGGTGGCACCACATAACTGGAGGTATCGTGGCACCATCTATTGGTAGAGCGACTGCAGTGTGCGCAATGTTTGAGTTGCATAGGGGCTTTGTAGTTTCACACTGATGAGAACGTCACACAAGTTACCGTCCACTACTGAAAATGAAGGTAAGTAAGCAGAAACAATGAGAATTGATTTGATTTTTAGTAGCGGAGGTAATTGGAAGCTGTGAAATGTATTAACGGATGAAGGCTGGGTATGGTGAGTAAAGTCTGTGTCATTCAAGTGTTGTGGAATGGGGCAAAAGATTCCTTGAGGGGCGTGAGTTACTGGAAGATGATGCTTGTCCTGGACAGGCTCATCATCTCATCACACCTGAAATGATTACGAAGGTGAATGCTTGTCTTGGGCAACTACAGAATCACCGTGGACAAGATCCATCGGTTACTGAATATTAGCGTGGGCACCATTCACACCATAATGCATCAACACTTGAAATTTCAAAAAGTTTGTGCATAGTGGATTCCCCACCAACTGACCACCGAACAGTGCAATACTTGAATGGACCTGCCTTTGAGTCATCTGCAATGGTATCATGAGGAGGAATATGGCTTTCTGTCATATATTGTCACTGGTGACAAAACATGGTGACACCACTTTGAATCGGAAAGCAAGCATCAGAGCAAGCAGTGGAAATATGCGACTTCACCACCTCCAAAGAAATCAAAGGTCATGCACACCAGTTCTGGTAAGGTCATGATGTCTTTTTTGACCACAACGGCCCACTGCTTGTCGAGTTCCTGGAACTCGGAACCACCATCAATGCCCAGCATTATCAAGCCTTTTTACAGAACCTTAGATGAGCCATCAAGTCTTAAGGCCCAGCCATGTTGTCCAATGGTGTTATTCTCGTGCATGATAATACTCACCCATATACTGCCAATGCAGTGAAGACAACATTGCAGAAGTTTCGATGGGAAACGTTGGAGCATTCACCATACAGTGCAGACTTTTACCATGTGACTTTCATGTTTATTGACCTCTAAAACAAACTGTCGGCACTGATTAACAACAGATAATGAAGTGTGTGAATAGCTCCAGGCCTGGATCCTACAGCAGCTTACTAGCTTCTTCAAAGATGGAATAGACCAGATAGCATCGTAATGGTATAAAAGTGCCAATAGTTTTGGCGACTATTTTTGAGTTAATGAAATTGTTACCATTATTTACACAAGTGAATGGGTTTCATTTGAATGACCCTTATATTTAATAATTGCAGAATTGAGTTAGGTACCCTTATTCTAGCATTTCATGTACTGTATAGTTAGATAAATCATGATGAATTCAGTAAAGAAAGGTCATCTTAAAAGTCAACATACATTATATATAAGGCATTATTCTGCTGGAAATTTCAGATGCGTTTCACTTATAAATTTGAAGCAGCAGTTATGAAATCAGATCAGCATTTAGTTCTTGTTACCTCCATCCATAGTTCTGTTCTTATAAGTAGAAAAATGATATGTGCATCTTGAGAGTGTCATTTAAATCTCGATTACTACAGTACAAGTATCTATTCAATTAAGACCAGAAAATAGTATTCTAATGTTTTGCTATAGTAATATCAGTTGCTCTTATACATATAACATTTAGGGAGCAATAAGGGTATTAAAATTCATTCATGCTCCTTGTTCTATGCTTTCTTCCTACCAAACTGGAGTATGTTTGCTGCTAAATTTATTTTCTTCATGATATCATTGTACAAAAAGTTTTATATATTTTAACTTCAAGTTTCTTAGCGATTTTAACAATGATCAATATATTATTAGAAAGTTGTATATCTGCATACACCTGTTTAAATATATATAGTTGCTAATTTTTTCCGGTTTATATTGAAATAATTTGAAAGTATATCAGTATTCAGTTTGTACAGCTAGTAAAACTTATATCAATAAGTATGTTTACTGATAAGATCTAAGATGTACCTGCTTACACTGACATCTACTATAAATGAAACTGCACAGCCATACAAGATAATAAAAGTTGTATCCTACCTTGTACTGGATTGCAACTGGAGAATGGGTCACCTTCATAGCCTGGATTACAAGAACACACAGGTTGATGATTATGCACTGTACACTGAGCATTAAATCCACAAGATCCTGTACAAGGGTCACGACATTTATTGCGAACACAAGCAAGATGTTGTGGGCAGTCCTGGTGAATCAAACACTCTGGCCGACAGTTTGGTGGTGCACCCAACATGCCAGGTAAACAAGAACACACTGGTCTACTATCCACAACCTTACACTCTGAGTTAGCACCACAAGGTGAAGGGAAACATGGATTTTCTGGTGGACCTGGAATCTTGAGTTCTGAAACAAATATATTAATTTATCTTAACTTTCAATGCAGTAAAACAGCTATAGTTATTCCTTTGTTGGAAGTGTTGAAAACAGTGTTGCTATGATAAATTAAATTTAAAGGGAGTCAATTAATGACACTAAATAACACTTACTTTTAAATTTTTCCGGAACATGTTTCAGGGACTTTGCCTCTATCTTCAACCGGCCATCGACTGGTTCTCATTGGTGTAGTTGACGATATTTTGTCATAGGTCTCCTCTGGTGGCGGTTCAGCAAGTTCCTTGAACCGCCACCAGAGGAGACCTATGACAAAATATCGTCAACTACACCAATGAGAACCAGTCGATGGCCGGTTGAAGATAGAGGCAAAGTCTCTGAAACATGTTCCGGAAAAATTTAAAAGTAAGTGTTGTTTAGTGTCATTAATCGACTCCCTTTAAATTTAAAGCTCTAGTCATGTTTAATAACTCTATGCCTTTTACCAAACATATTATTCCAGCAGTAATCAGCATTTTTATTTAATGTTTTATGCTGATTGTGATTTATGATATGCAGTACAGTTAGTTTTAAGGTTAGTCCTACACTAAACTCTCGCTAATCTGGACATTCCTTGCAAATAAATATGGGTACCAGATTAGCAGAAATGCTGGATTATTGTTTTGATAATGTTCAGCTATATATTATATTTTATTAATCCATAGATATATTAATTTTAATACAAAACTTATACATTTGGTGTGCACATGCAGTATCACTCACTATGAAACATGTCCCAAATTTTGGTTGTTGCAATGATAATATGCTTTATCATGCAACCGCTTTACTACTTATCCAAAATATCAAGTTTGCGTTTGACATCTAGTGTAATGTGTTTCCTTTAGAAGCCATTGTATCTACTGAACTCTAAAGAAAGTCACAAATAACACAAGCAACAATAGTATATATCTAATAACAATAAAATTGATGATGCATTGTTGTGCATCATTTCCACTTTTAACATTATGCGAGCTATAAAAGGTTGGATGTGGACCAGATTACTGAGAAGCTGGATCACTAATGTTGAACTGGTAAGAGTGCCACTTCTATCTTTGAGCTTCTCTGTCCTCATAAATAATTGCTTAGAGAAGAAGATGAAATGAATTTGGTCAAAATTCAAAATATACCTGAATTTTATTTTTTTGACAATATTTTAAATATAAGCTTAACATTAATATAAGGGAAGGAAAAATTCTTACTCTCAACATGTTGAAAGATCTTCTTGTTAAAAAAAATAGCTATGGGACTAGTTTATGATTATTTAATGTATATGGACAGACAAAACCATGCTAATAGGTGCTCTGCAGTAGTGAGAGTACCATAAAATATTGAAACCTCCCAGAACCAAATATAGGTCCACCACTATTTTAAAAGAAAATTTATTAAAAAGAAAAATTTCAGAAAAACCAAATTAATATTTTAGATGTACCTTCTTTAATGCACTGCACAAATGGATCACCAGTATAGCTTGGAGGACAACTGCATATTGGATTATGGTTAACCACTTGGCATCTTGCATCAATTCCACATGTTCCTGGGCAAGGATCTTGACACTTCTGTTGAATACAGGCTTTATTTTGTGGGCACTCGGAGCTTACTACACATTCTGGCCTACAATTTGGTGGACTTCCTAAGTAGTTTGTCTGGCATGAGCACACGGCATGTCCACTAACCACTCGGCATATGCTGTTTGGTCCACAGGGTGATGGATCACAAGGATTTTGTATTGGGGGAGCTGAAAAGAATGCCAATAAGAATTATTTCTAAATTAAGCTTACAGATGTTCATCAATATAAAATGAAATAATTTACTAGTATACAACTATAAGCAATATTTTTCTGTAACATCAAGTCAAGTTTGCACTTCTTACATCAGTTGATGAATGGGGTAGTGAATGTCGTGTAAATGAGCTTAGAGATTTTATATTAATCACTCCAAAGACAGTAGATATTTTACATTAATCATTTTCAGTAGGCAGAACTTCCTTCCATAATCCTGGCGATTCGAATATAGCCACTCAGCTGTGGAAGCTATTAGGCATTCATTTAATCCAAAACTAGTTTTAAGATTATTCCTTAAAATATGCATTTAAACGATTGAATGAAAAATTCTTTCAATAATTTGATATACTTCTTATCTGAAATATAGCTCTTTATGAAAAATCAACAGAATGTATACTTACGTTTAACAGGTATTAGATGACAAGATTTGAATGGATCTCCCTGATGGCCAGGTAGACACGCACATATGGGAATATGATTGACAACATTGCACTCTGCATTAATTCCACATACACCTTGGCAAGGATCACGACAGTTTTGTGCAACACAAGCCAGATGACTTGGACAGTCTGAATTGATGACACATTCAGGTTGACAACTAATAAATGGATTTCCTTTGTATGGTGGTATACAAGTGCACTGTCCATTGCCAGAGCATTGTGCATTTTCTCCACAAGGCGAAGGACTACATGGATCACTTGGTTTTGAAGCTGCAACAAAGAAAAATATTATATACATTTTAAATGATGTTAACAGGTTCATCTGACTGAATATTACAGCTAAAATGGAAGCTAAACCACTACAAGTACCTGGTATTACCCGCATGCTTAGACATTTATAGCAACGTGGTAAGTTGTTACTATAGTTATACAGGAATAGGTACTGAAAGAAAATTAGCCATCCTTCTTAATAAAGTTTTCTTTAACCAATTTGATAAACATTTTAAATTTAGAATATAAGTAATATACTTTATATAGTATTAATTTATTTATTTATTCATTGTTAAAGAGACACTTTCGTCTATATGATGCTTAAATATCAGCATATACTTGCTCCTATTTCATTCTGAGTAGCTCAGTTGAAATAAAAGCTAGGGAAAAATATTTATTACTCATAAAAGTTCCTAAATGGCAGTTACTAGTTATGATAAATATTATTTAAGATAAGTAATATACTTTTAAGCAGCCTTCCCTTTAGTTCATCATGTAATTTTATTTAGATTGGTTCCTTTAAGTCTTCAGATCATAGAAGCAATTTAAGTGTCACCTTTCAGTTATAACAACATTAATACGTGATTACTAACAGCTGTATCACGTGATGGTGACGGATTGGACATTAGGCTTTTGTCTAGGTCAATTCCTTTAAGCCTTTAATTAATCATTAAAGGAATTTGTGGGTCTCCACCATGTTAGTGAAAAAAGTCTTTCTGCAGCTTTTTTTTTTACCTACTCCTTTGCCAAAACTTTAGTGAATGCAACAACATAACATCAAAATACTGGAGTGAAAGAGCAAATGGCTTCATTGTCAACTACTTAACTTTAGATACCAACCAAACCAACCAACCATATTTGAATATTTTTTTATATTTTAAGGAGAACTTTAATAAAATGAATTATTAGAAACTCGAAGTTTCAGTCAAATAACAGGTGGTTGTCTACAATTTTATTTCATAGTACACATTTTATGCTCAAACTATTTAAGTCCTGCATATTCATAACCTGTTTAGCAGAGTTGAACTATTGTGAATAGTGTTGTCGAAGCCTAAAACACTTGCTTTGATAACATTGGCAATACCTTCCCATTTATACATTTTTCCTCCTTCACTCTCTAATGTCAAATCTTTTATTTTCCTTTTGTCAACAGAAAAAATGAAATCTCTGTCTATAAAAACAATGTTTAATTCCAAAAAGTTTGACGTAAGGAAGACAATAAAGGAGAATAAACTTAAATTGGAAAATTATATTGGAAAAAAAAAAAGACTAGAAAGAAAAAAGAAAGAACGGTTAGCTGCAATATGAATAAACATTACACATAACATTTTTACAATATTTAAGATTGATATAGATGTCAAAGGAGGTATTCCTGTAGCTCATTTTTGTACTACAAAAATTTTGAAGTGCTAATGTTCATTTCAATAAGATATTCTATGAACAAGGTTTACAGTTACCAATACAAGACAAAAGATTCTTTGGTACTTACGTGGTACTATCTTTGTGCAACCAACAAATGCATCACCTTCATAACCTTGCAGGCAGCTGCACACTGGTGTATGATTAACAACATCACACTTAGCATTGGAACCACAACTGTTGGTACATGGGTCCTGGCACTTTTCATTGATACAAGCCTTATTCCATGGACATTCCTGACTAAGCACACACTCTGGTCGACAGAAAGGTGGACTGCCAATATAATTAGGTACACATGAACATACTGGACGACCTGCCTTTACTTGACAGATTGAATTTGGTCCACATGGAGAAGGTACACATGGATTGCCTAGTGATGGGATATTTTCTGTAAAACATAAAGATAATGGATCAATTGTTTACTTCCTCAGATATTAGAGAGCATATTTTATTTAAATATGAGAAGCATTTTTCCTATTTAAGTTCAAAAGTCAAAAGTGCTTCACAGAGTGAAAACATTCTTCAGAATCACTGTGATGCACAGCCTTAATGATTCCATTAAATTTAGAAACCCCTAACACTAAAATAAAATAGTACTTTGAAATCCCGGCATTAAATGAAGTATTAAAACTTAGTGCCCCTAACACCAGATGGCAGAGTGATCAGAGCTCCGTAGTAGTGGAAGAAGAGGGAGGTTCATTTAGTCACCAAACAGCTGATGATGAGATCGAATGATCTTGAAAACGTTTCAATTATACAACAACAAGTAAGTGAAGACTGAGTGTAAACATAGTGACTCATAAATTCACACTTAAAAACAGTACTTACCCACTGGCTGGACAGGTTTGTGACAACTAACGAAAGGATCACCTTCGTCACCAGGCTCACAACTGCATATAGGATTATGATTGATAACTGCACATCTTGCACCAATGCCACAAGTTCCAGGGCATGGATCTATACATTTCTGGTTGACACAAGCTTGTATTTGAGGGCAGTCAGAGCTCACAATGCATTCAGGTGAGCAAACAGGAGGGGCACCTCTGTAGCCAGGCAAGCATGAGCATGATGCAAATCCCTGAGATGATACAAGACATCGGCTGTATGGACCACATGGTGAAGGATCACAGGGATTTACTGGCTTTGTTGTGCCTGTAATAATGGTAAAAATAAAAATATTAGTTTTCCAATTATATATTTTTAATCAATATTATTCACTGTTCAAGATTATCTTAAATAGAAGAGAGAACATGTTAATTTTCTTCAAGCTTAACTTGTTATGGCATAGAAAGTATGTTGTATAAAGATTAAAACCGTGCCAAAACAACTAAAAAGACCAGGTTATATATTTTATATCACGACATTCAACTTTTATTGTCTCAAGTAATAAGATTACTTATTTTCAAAGCAAAGGAATCCCAGAAAAATTATATTGTTTCAAACTAAACAGAATAGAAATTGTAAGCATGCTGTTCATTTTGACAGCTAGATACATAGGGGTGCTTGAAAGACTTCCATAGCAATAAATGCTTCTGCCAATTTGCAGTCTACTGTTACACTGTACCCCTGTACACTGTACCCCACGGTACCCCACACTATAAAACTGTTTTGAAATCTTTCTTAGTTGCTATTTGATGTCATTGCATGTGTATTTCTTGAATGTTTATGAGTGTTATAGTTATCTTTTTACAACCCAGTAGATGAAGTATAAGTTATTCACAGCCTGGTGTAAAACGATCCAGGGGATGATCTTTTTCCTCCAGAAACCAAAGGAAAGTATGGAAATGAAACTGTACTATATAGCCATTGTGAGTATCTCTATGCATGAATATTTTGAAATGCACAGGCAAAATAAGGCACTGATTACAGCTTTAAGGACAGAACCGTCACTGCATTGAAAAGGGTTCAAGTTTGTAACCCTTTTCTTAGAACTCCATTTCTTTCCGGAGATTTCCCAAATGCACTTGTGTTTGCTTTTGCTTCCTCTGTACAAACTTTATTTTTGTCTTCTCGTTCCCAATTCTGAAAACTGTCTTGACTCTTGTTACACTTATGTTGTAAAGTAGTGGTTATTTGTTCTCTAGATCATGATACATGATATAGAACACACCTAAGATTGTTACTTATATTTAAAAATAATTATAATATTTACAAGTATATGCAGATAATATCTGTAGAATATATAATCTAATATGATATAAGTACATGATTCTTGCTTTTGTTGTGAACTGTGTCATAATTATAACCCAAACTCATTATTAATCTTTTGCTAAACCCTTGAGTAGATTATAATGCCGAAGTTTATTCACTATAATTTTATTATATGTGATTTTTTTTGTCATTCATCTACTGGAAACCAACACGACATTGTTTTGCGGTATTTAGAAAAAGTTTTGTAGTGTGTGTTATAAAATGTTGTAGGTTCCCCTATTTAGGCAGCACACAGCTCAGCTAATGGAGGAGCTGGCAACATAGTGTATGTATATTAAAGCCAGTGATCACTATCAAAATGGACTTGTTATTTTAATGGAACTGTAAACACTTTCTAAAATCAGTCACCGAGAATGAAGAATCATAAAAGATGAGAATACATAGGAAATGATTATCTGGGCTTGTAGGCTGTTCCAGTGGAAGTTCTCCTTGCAAATGTTTTGTCCTATGCTGCATTACATATTTTCAATGCCATGGCTACAGTCTCCTCTTGTATCTCTGCATTAACTGATACCTACAAGAGAAGACTATGGCCATGCAACTGAAGATGTTCAACACAGCTTTGGATGAAACATCTGGAAGAAGAGCTTCCACTGACCATGATCCACAAGCCAGAGTAATCATCATGGAATGACACTGGTCACAAAAACCTACACAGCTTTAATTAAGATGAAAATAATTAAAAATAGGGGATCTGTGTGTTTGCTTAAAACAAAGTTCATGTAATGATATTACTTACTTGGTCTGAAAGGATAGCATGAAGTGAATGGATTGCCAGTAGTCTCAGCTGGACAGAAACACACAGGAATATGATTAATACAGCTACAACTTGCACCAACACCACATGCTCCAGCACAGGGATCTTGGCATTTATTGTTGATGCATGCTCGATCATAAGGACAATCTGCATTGAGTACACATTCTGGTCGACATGCCAGGTAAGGATTTCCAAAATATCCTGGCTTGCAAGTACAGGCTAATGCTCCATTCTTATTTAGGCAAACAGCATTGGCTCCACACTGTATTTTATCACATGTATCTTTCTTATCTTCCATACCTGTAAAAATTTTAACAAATACTTATATTTCCAAAAATACACTAATTTAATGGTGAGTTTATTTAATGCTTTAAATTACAATATAAAAGTTCATATAAGGTATTTCCTTTTATAAGAATTGCTTACGAATTTGCTTTTATAACAAAACTGACTCTTTTTATTTTAGATTTACATTCTATGCTTAAGAATGAAGCCATGTATCTATTACCTATGAGATATATTGATAATAAATTACTGACTCTTTATAGTAATACACTTACTTGGTAGTGGAGTCATACAGTGCTCAAAAGGATTGCCTACTAATCCAGATGGACAGCTGCAAACTGGGTTGTGGTTGATGACAGTACATATGGCATTTACTCCACATGAACCTGGGCAAGGATCCTGACATTTGCGACCAAGGCAAGCAAGGTTAAATGGGCAGTCTGAGTGTGCAAGACATTCAGGTTTGCAATTAGGATTGAAGTGAGCATTTGGGCCACTGCATGGATCACACATAGCCACCTCATTACCAAAAACATTACAGTCAAAACCAGCACCACATGGCGATGGTTTACATGGTTTAGTGTCTGCTGGATATACAGCTGAAAGAAAAGAAAAGCACATCATTATTTCATCATAAAGAATTAAACAAATATATGTACCATTTTAAATTCATTCTTTAAACAGTTCTGCTTGCTCTGTTCAATACCAAGACCAAATAAGGCTAGTTGCCTTTTATTAGATCAACTTTAGTTTATCCTTATTGACTGAAGTAAGGTTTATTTTTGAATGCAATAAATTATGAAATTTATGCTAGACTTTTGGATAAATATACTTTTAAGCTTATAAATAAATCTGAATTTAAAATAAAGAGTCGAGACTTAGCTGACGGTGGGAGCAATAGCTCTTGAAACATGTAGTGTGAAAAATAGTGCGGGTGAAGCAATGTGTTAATATCTTCTCAGTTCAATTTTTTTTAACTTGTACTTCACTGTCTCTATGCTTCTTTCAATTTTTATACTTTGAAATCCGAATTTGCTGGTCTGATTATAAAAATCTATTCTTAAACTGAAATATCATGGATGTTGTGGATTGTGTGAACATTTGTCAATACATTTATTTTCACTTTCTCTTTGCTTTATGTTTTACATCATTCAAAATGTTCCAAAAAGTGGAGTTCTGTTCTGTTTCTTTCAAATGATCAGTGGCACTTTAAAAAAGTTTATGCACCATGGTTTTTCTATGCTCATTATATTTCTAAGAGTATTTAAATGGTTTATACAACTACAATAGAGAAAGAGAGAGTGAGAGAGAGAGGGGGGGGGGCAAATAAAATATTGAATATATGCAGATATTTAAATTTTTCTTTGGAAATTACAAATGCTTCATAAAATAGCACTCAGTTAAGTTTTAAATAGTATTACGTAGAAAATGAAGCTAGCTACAGGGAAGGAATAAATATTACACAAATATAAACATTTGTTACAAAGGCTTCACTTATCTTAAGAAATTGGTGTTAATACTTCTTTCTAATGGAGATCGATTTCAAAAACAGATTGTTTTCATCATCAATCAACTCCATTGTCAAGGATTCCGCTTACCATGTTTTTCTTATGTTTTTATATTACCAACATCTGAAAACGAAAATACCTAAAAACAGAATCAACTGCTGGTATTTCAAAATTCATTATGTGATGTTTATTTTTTTAAATATGTATATTTTCCCAAACTATTAAATCTATTGGGCCATTTAATTGTTTTAATAATTTAACTTCAGGATTTATTTCATGGTTAATAACCATATTTTACACCTCGTGAGTAATTAAGCACTTCTTTAGAAGATCTAGAAAGATACAAGGAAAATTTGTATATCAGAGTATAATAATTGACCAATATAATGAAAGTTCTAGCATACTTCTTTGTAAACAGGTTTTATAAATTAAACCACATCATTTCCTTAAGTTTGTTACTGTGCCATCCCATTGCTTAAACATCAATTTTAACCCTTTATCACTTATATAATGTAACTCTGTTCATGGAGGTCATATACACCCAGTGCTATCACAGTTACAATTATTTAGCTATGCTTAATTTAAAAATGTATAAAATAAAATTATCACTATCCCAAGAATAAATATATATCTATGAGAGACCCAAAAATATAGGAATTGGCTGCACTGTGCCCGCCACCTTGGTGCTCATTGCCGTCTGCTGCTAACATAGAAAGTCATTGATATCTCCTAATAGAGAAATATCAGGCATTAGCAACTAAAACATTGATAAACCAATAAGTGCTAGAGGAATATTGCTTTTTTAGTTGAAATGTACAACAATGAAATTATATATTGACAGTGACAGTTGCTTTCATACTAGATATCCAGTTATTGTTAATTTATTTTAGCATTCATGTTTGTATTAAGATAAGATTTTAATAATTGGACAGCATTTAAGTCATCATTTGTGAACAAAAATGGCAAAATCCACCACTGGTAATAAAATTTCCTTCTTCAAACTACTACAATAAACTGCACTAACATTAAAAAAGGTAACTTACGTTTTGGTACACACTGTGTGAAGGCATCTCCAGTAAATCCTTCTTGGCAGGTACAAGTTGCTGTATGGTACTGAACCTTGCAGACAGCATGAAGACCACACACAGCTCCAAGACCACATGGATTGATGCATCTTCTGTCTAAACAAGCCTTGTCAGGAGGACAGTCTGTGTTCAGCACACATTCAGCTTGACATCCTCTTGAAGGATCTCCTTCAAAGCCCTCCATGCAAGTACATACTGCTCGTCCATTCATTACTTGACAATTAGTATTTTTTCCACATGGGCTAGGATGGCATGGGTCTTGTAGAGGTGGCACTAACAAAAGAGAGAAATAATAGCATATTGTAAATCAAATACTTTGATCAAATATAATTTATATGACTAGCAACCTTTTTAGCTTTGCTTATCTTTTCATGATACTGTCCTAGAATCTGAATTAATAGCATCAACTGACTTACTAACTATAGCAGATTATGTATATATCTATTGAATTTTCTTAATTGTTTCTAGCTTCATTTACCACTCATTATTAGTTGAGTGCATTGACCTAGTTTTCTAATTATTTTTCTGTCCTCCCTTTCTATTTTTTAGTGAGTGAGTGTGCAGTGCTTTAGAGCCTGTCAACAGCTAAGTCATTTGGGCCCCATCTTCATTTTTTAGGATACATCTATGGGTCATAAATGAGTATCACAAAATATCAGGTTGAAACCAAAAGAATTAAACAATGCATTAAATACTTTACCTGGAAGTGGTGAGCAACGTATCAGAGGATTTCCAGTGAGTCCATGATTACATGTGCACACAGGATGATGCTTTTCAACTCTGCAAGTTGCTGCAATACCACAAGATCCTGGACATGGGTCACGACACTTATATGCTATGCAAGCTAGTTTATTTGAGCAATCATCATCTACTCTACATTCTGGCCCTCCACATCCTTTGGAACTAGTAGGGTCACCAGAAAGGCCCTCAGGACATTGACACATAGGATGCCCTTGTGGTGATACCTTGCATATAGCATTAGGACCACATGGATTTGGATAACATGGATTGGTTGGTACTAAAGTGCATCCAGAGTATGGATCACCATTGTAACCAAGCTTACAGAAGCACTGCTCTTGGTTATCTGTGATGTAACAGTCTGCATTATTTCCACAAGGACCAGGCTGGCATAATGATTTCACAGGCTCTGTAATAAACATCAACAAGTTTGATTAATTGCAGTTCAATTTCATTTACAAACAAGGAAAAAAAAAAAAAGACAATCTTTATGCAACAATTAAATTATATCATGATTCGCAATAATAGGTTGATTCAAATTATATTATGAATTGGTGATCAGATATGATATTAAGTTCTGCATTCTGGTCAATGTGATATCTCAGCTGCCCAGCTGACTAGCCTACAAAGTACTATTAAATAGATAGTGTTGCGAGGCATTGTTTTATGGTGGACTGCGGCCCATGTGTTTGCAAATGCTGAGAGAGAGAGAAGTGGGGAGTGAAAGAGACAGATAGCGCCCAAGCCACGCCCATAGAGCGGATGGGCACTTGCTACTTGCCGAGAGAGAAAGAGCCAGAGAGATGTCTAAGGTTTTGGATAGTTGGAGTCAAAATGAAAAATTCAATGCCATGACCGGGATTTGAACCATGGAATACTGGCCATGGCATTGAATTTTTCAGTTTGACAATTAACTAAATAATAAGAGTTTAACGATGAAGCCTGGGACTCAAGTACTTACAATAGTAAGTAGCCACAAGTGGTGTGTATCTCGAATATGAGAGCCTCTAATGGTTTACAGGTTTACCATGTAGCTCAATGGTTAAAAGTGACCAGATGTAAACTGGGAGATCCATGGTTTAAATCCTGGCCATGGCATTGAACTTTTCAGTTTGACTCTATTTTATTCATTATCATTGAAAATATTCAAGATTGAAAACCATTTCCAAGTGCTCAAAGTGAATGAAACCATACTAGATTACTCTAATTTTCTACTGTGACCATCTAATATGGTACTGATGTATGTAACCAAGGTCAAATCCATGGATTTATGAACCGGAGGTCCATTATATAGAATAGATAGAAGTATTTCAGGAAGTGGAGTGCCATGACAAAAATCAGAAGGATTTATAACTTGATAGACTTAAACAATGGAGGTCCATTGTCAATTGAGGTCCAAGTTTGATCGAGTTATAAATCCTTCTGATTTTTGACAGTCCTCACACCTGAGAGATACTGGATAAACTATAAACTATGATGACATTTTCCTTAGAGTTTCATCTGCTCAAGAAATGTGTTCTCAGCAAGTTTGATTTTACCTCCTACTGTGTATAACATATCAGATTTCATCAAGCTCATTATAATTGCATTTATACTGCATAGAGAACACTTGGTAAAGCAAAAGAATGTTCACTGCCTTGTGTTTACTATTTCCAATATATTTATTTTATCCATTGAAAAGTAATTCATTTTATGCAATAAAATTGATGCTCAAGGAATATCTATGGTTTCTAGTTCCAATTTTTATTTTTTATTATTTTTAGGTCTTTAGGAAAAACCCATATGGCCATCGAAGGGAAAACAATAAAGGAAAACTTAAGAGAAGTGGGAGAGACTAAATGTGTAGATCACTTTCTTGAAGAAATTGAATAAGAGCATGGTATACAGGTTTGTGGCATGACTGTAATAGGGTGATGGTGCTAGTATGAAAAGGAACAGATTGGTGAAGCAGGCGGCGGAAGAAGGAAGAACGTTGGGTTCGGTAGCAAGAGCAACTGAACAGGAGATGATTGAGTTAAATTTCATGTCTCAATGCCTGGGAGCTCTCAATACACTGGCCCACAGAGCTTTGTCTATCTCTGATCCCAGCCACTTAAAACAAGAATTACAGCACCTGAGACTCACTTTCTGTCAAAACGGCTACTCCGAATATGACGTTGAAGCCTCGATCACCAAAGCTAGGAAAGGGAAACCTGTAATACAGCAAGCGTCAGATAAGCCTACCGCCACAGCCTGCATCCCGTTTACCGGCAATCTATCCGGCAGAATCAGCAGAATTCTCGCCAAATACAGCATCAGGACCATCCACAAGCCACCTCCGAAGATTAAGCATCTGTTGAGACCAATGAAAGACAAACTGGACTTCCAAGTTCTGGGAGTGTACCGCATTCCCTGTGAATGTAGGACACCGTATATAGGACAAACAGGAAGGACCATCGCTACCAGAATAATTGAACATGAATGGAGCATTCGTTTAATGCAACCTGAGAAGTCCGGGCTGGCAGAGCATTGTTTTGATAACGACCATAGAGCCAATTTTCGGGAGACGACCATCTTGGCAAAATGCAACAGTTACTGGGAGTGGAGAATTAAGGAGGCTTTGGCAATTTCCTCTGAAAGGAGCAAGCTTAATCGTGATGCTGGATTTCAGTTCAGCTCCTCTTGGAAAGTGGTCTTAAAAATGAAAATCCGTTGAATTAAGAAGCAAAGATCAATACAGCTTGATAATCAAGTTAAGTAGTTACGTTTCTTTGACACAATTTTCTATACTCACGCCAGCTCCTGACCTGGCATTTTACTGAAAACAGTCTTTTGTTCAGTAATGCAAATTTTGATAGTGTTTTGTCTTTGTTTATAGTTGTGTTATATCCAGTATTTCATTTGTGGTTTTAAAATTTTATAAATATCCTGATGATGGGAGAGATGCACACTCCCGAAACGTTGATATCTGATCATCTTTTCACCTGGCTGGCTGCCTGAGAAGAAAGTGAGGAGATGATTGAGGTCAGCGATTTCACCTGGGTCATCAGGCTTCTAGTTCTAATGAAAAGATGTATGGCTAAAACTTGTGCATTAAACATTTCACAAAAAAATGAATATCTTCTGGAGTTTCATTTTCCAGTTTTTGTAACAACTTTTCACAGCTGTGTAATTGCAGTAAAACTCTACTTATCCAAAACCCACCTTAACTAAAATAACAGAGATGGGCACATGAGAGAGAGAGAGAGAGAGAGAGAGAGAGAGAGAGAGAGAGAGAGAGAGAGAGAGAGAGAGAGAGAATAAAGGAAGTATGAAACAATGAATGCTCAAACTCAATGCAAGAAACAAATTTCTTTATGTAAAATTTTATCATTCTCATCTATTAATCAATCATATTGGATGGTTATTATACTTGCTGTGACAATTGGCTACGTTCCTTTGCCCCAACCCAAAAATTCCAGTTAGGAAATTTAGTATTATATGCAATTAACTCTACCTCACATTATAACACATATTGTAAATTACAGCAACTGTTAACTACCTGCACATGCATTGAATGCAGAGAACCACTCTTATTTTATTGTTGTTACTGAGTGTCTCCAAATGGCTTGCATTTTTCCCGCTAAATCACTAGGAGTTCTGATATGTGTATCAACTAAATATTATCGGCACCACAGTGTTGTTGCCGTTGTTGTTGTTGTTGTTGTTGACTAATGGCGCTGGGGATTAGCTGATTTGCATCATTTTCCACCTAGCTTCCCAATATAAAGCCTGTAGGTTCCCACTTTTGAGACCATTACATTTGTCCAAATGGTATTGGAAAGCATGCCTGCATTGTAGTCCATTTAGCGTTATCCAGGGAACACCACATGGAGGCGGACTATGTTGTTCCCCGGCACAACAGTGTTGAAAGCATTATTTTTAAAATGACAGTACTGCATAGCTTTTCAATCAGTAGGATGAGTTGAATGAGAGAATGTTTCTTTTAGGACTTATGAAAGTTTCTTCATCAGTGCTATAAGCCACTGTGAAACTTAACAACTTTTATTTTACATCTTTGTCATACCAGCACCTGCAGCACCTCTACTGATCAAAATGTAATACTAAATTTTTCTGAAGAAAAATGTAAGACCATATAAAATATGCTTCTTTTAATGCATGCTATTGTTTATCTGCTTAAAATACATGGAGCCATGCATCACCTTGTCTCACATCAACATTTAAAGGACAAGATGTTTGCAAAATATTTAAATAAAAATGAAAAGGAGGGGAAAATTATAGTATGCTTTCTTTAAGAAGAAGCATTGATAGTACTCATAGATTATACTATTAGCAGACATAAATGCATATCAATTTCATTCAATTTTGACTCCTGAAACTTGAAAGAAATGAAAAATAAGTTACTTACCTCCACAGCTGCGATAAGGATTTCCAACACTTGGTTCTGGACAAAAGCAAGCTGGTTTTCTGTTGGGATCACATAGTGCACCAAGACCACAGGGATTAGGCTCACAAGGATTTCTCTTTTCCACACATCCTCTAATTGTATTGGGACTCTCCAGGAAGCCTGGCAAGCAGGTACACTTTGCAAATCCATTACTCAAGATAGTGCACTGTGTATTTGGTCCACAAGGTGAAGGATCACATGGATTTGCTGGTAAACTACAAGGTTTAGCTGGTGGATTCCCTTCATACTCTGGCAAGCAGAAGCATACTGCTGAGCCACCAACAACTCGACATCCTGAATTGGGACCACATGGATTTGGTTCACATCTTCCTCCTTCAGGTACTATAACAGAAGAAGAACTTCTTTAGAAGGAATGACCTTGAACCCTAGGGAAAGCTTAAGAATATGTATCTTGTTTATATATCATACTGGTTGCCTTTGTTTTACATACATCCCAGAAATATGCCGCTACTGCAGATTTATCTGTTTCTGTTTGCTTGATCATCACCACAACATAGAGCAGAAAATTCAACTACTAAAACCAGTTCACATAAATCACGAATTATGGGAGAAAATTTATATGAAAAAATTCAAAACACATTTGATGAATTTTGACATTTCCTTGGAAGAAAATGTTTCACTTGGCCTCACTGAATGGTTGCAAGATGTCTTGTCTCCAGAGAATCATCATCAGCTCAAGTACCAAAGTTCCAAGCAGTTGAAAACTTCTTGATAATGCCTTTAAATGGAGGTGAAACACATTGTAAAAAAATTGAGGTATATGAAGTATAGCGTTTCAGTTGACTCATTGTATAATTTGTAATTATTGCATTACTTTACAGTGCTAATTCCAATTTGCTTTTTTAGAGTAACTCTGTGTTTATATTACTAAATATGATTGAGAATTTCGTGTAGGAAGTAGAAAATGTGCACAGAAAATGAGCAGTAGATACAGAATTTCTTCAAATCATCAAAAGGTAGATAAAAACCCTGTTTGCATTTTGTATTGTTAAATTTAACTTATTTAGATAATATAATAAAGCTATCATCATTACTCCATCCACTTTTATTACATAAATTTATATATAGGTATGTACGTTGTAAACTACTTACAGTATTTTGCAATCAGTATAAATCTCAAATTTAACGGTTTCCTATGTTCTACATAACCTCCATTTTTGATAAGTCAAATTTATTTTGACATTCCCTATTGATTCAAGTTGGAGGTTTGACTGTAACTGCCAACTTGTTTTCAATCAAGAACAATGATCCCAATATGATTCAAAGCTGTGCTTTCCAGAAGTTTATATCAGTATTCTAATAGAGACTAATAGAGTTTTATTATAGATTACAAGCATAACATTTTGAAAATTCTTTTCAAAAGAAATATTAGTAACTGTAATCAATTAATATAATTTATTATAAAAATTGAACCATTATTAATTGAACATATTTCTTCTGCAGTAAGAAAAACACCAAAATGAAAATCACGCATCTTGAAAAAGTTGTTCAAGATTACCAAAATCAGTTCTGATTAAATTAATTCATTTCTAATTAAAATATACTTACTGCACTTCTTGAAAGGATTGCCTGTTAAGCCTTTTGGACAGAAACAAATTGGATTTCCATTGTCAATTTCACACATAGCATTGGTACCACATGGATTTGGATCACAAGGGTTGCTTGGTGCTGCAAACAGGATTGAGAAAATATATCAGTGCATGTGTATCTAATATGCTAAAATTAGATTTTATTCCATAAAAATAATTGCATTTCATGAAGAAAGTAATGCAAAACATAATCTCATTGATTACCTTGGCATGTTATAGCTGGATTTCCTGTATATCCTGGAGGGCATTTGCATGTGGCTTTATGATACAGAACTTCACATATAGCATTCAACCCACATTTACAGGGATTTTGACACACCCCATTCAAACAAGCTTCTGTACTATGGCAGTCACCATCAGTGCGGCAGCCTACCACTGAAAATGATTAGCAAATATTGCACCATTAAGAAAAAAATGAAGACTGTTTTAAATATCTTAAATGATAATACATTATGCCATTGTGGCAACAATAAAAATAGAACGAAGGTTAGAGAAGAAAACATGAACTTAAATGCAAATTAGTCTCAAAGTAACTTACCTGAGGAACACTCAACATAAGCATTTCCACTGAAACCAGGCAGACATCTGCATTCAAAGCTGTGGTTTTCAGGCACACACTGCGCATTTGTTCCACAAATTTCTCCTTTGCAGGGGTTGATACAAACACGGTTTAAGCGATCACAGAGTTTATCTGGAGGACAGTCTTCATTATAATGACATACTGGTTGCAGGTGTTCCACTGAAGGAAAAAAGGATATAAAATGTAAACCTTTTATAAAAATTATTTTATAATAATTATTATATTGATTATATTAATATACTTGGAAAACACTTTTAAAATCAAGAAATACAGGGTTTCAGGAAGAGAACAGTTTTTCATAACAACTGGGCAATAAAATTGGGAATGTCATAGATGTAAATAAAAAAATAAATAAAATATTATTACAATGAGACAACTGTGCAACAGAACTCTGCAAATAGCTTCATCCATTATTATTTATACTACTTTTCCTACACTTTTTAAAGCCTTTATTTACAAATAATAGCAATAATGTTAAGCAGTAGTAGCGCAGTTTTGATTCTCATGAAATTTTATGACAGAAATGTGAAATGAAATGTGTAGTGTTTAACGCCCACTTTTACTATATGCGGCACTGCAGGCAGTGACACTAATGATACGTGAGATGAAGATGAAGCACCGGTGGAATGAGATGGCAGGGGAAATGGAGATCCTGGGGAAAATCTACCCCAGCGTCATGTTATCCACCACAAATCTCACTTTGCAGTTCCCTGGGATCAAACCCAGGCTGCCTTGGTGAGAGTCGAGAGGTCTAACCACTCAGCCATGGTGTGGCCATTATGACAGAGACAGTGAATGAAATAACTGCTTAGTGATTGATCAAATGAATTCAGTTTCTAAAGAGATGAGACTTATTCAACATTTTTATTTTTCAGATTTTTCATGAAAAATTAGACAGCAACTCAACCCAACCAAAATTTTTATCAATCCGGATTATTAAGAACCTATGCATGCTGCCATTACCATAGGAGCTGGACTATTTCTCACAATGATTTTATTTGTGTTGCTATAGCATGTTAAATAGTGGAAATACCAACAGGTAATTAATTATCTAAAGATCAAAGGTTTCAAAAATAGTTTTCACTGTAATTTGAATTATATAGATATCCAAAAATGAATTTCAATGCACAGGAGATTTTTTTTTATTTTTATTTTTCTTTATTTTTTACAGCATTTGTTCAAAGTAACAATTAAGGTGTTTTAGATATATATAATATTATGATTATTTTCAAGTGCAAGGAAATGTAGTAGTTAACATTGCTAATTTTACATACACCAACACGCTTGGCTAATTTTTCAAGTAATATTGTGCGGTAGAAACAGCATTAGAGATACAGCGTATGACCTAAATGTTTGGTAAGATTGCTGAGCTTGTAAATGCTTTCATATTATATTAGAGTATGTCTGTGAACACTCTCCATGATTATAACCTGCTAAAGTTTCATAATAATGTATACCACAATATATATAAACAATGCTCAAGAAAATTCTGATTTAAACAACTGAATATGTAATTGCCTATGGGAATAATAGATACCCACAAAAGCAACTTAACTCTTTTTAATGTTTACTTGCCACTGTTTTTTCTTGCCTCAATGGACGATTGACACAAGGAGCACATACTTAATTTTGTGAGATAAGTAAACAATGACAATGCTAAGGACACAAAAGTACCATTACTGCACAAGGTTCTTAGGAGTTGCAACCCTAATTAACTTCCCAATTGCTATTCCATGCTCAGCAGAAGGCCTTTGCCCTTTACAGTTTGATTTACAGTCTTTTTGTTCATTCATTCAAGCACTCTCATTCTTGAGCTTTGCTTGTAATGTCACTAGTTCTATATATGAATAAAACTAATTACTGAGAGTGATGCTAATCATAGAGAATACACTATATTCTGTAATTCTATAAATTGTAAGAAACTTGCCTGGTGCACATCCAACAAATCCATTTCCATGGAAGCCTTCAGCACAACTGCAGTCTGAGCCATGATTGGTATTGATGCAAACAGCATTAGAAGCACAGGGATTGCGCACATCACAAGGGTGCTGACAGGTGCCACCGAAGCAGGCTTCAGTCAGTGAACAGTCACTGTTGCTAGAGCAACTCGCTATTTGAAAGGAGAATTGGAAGAGGGTGGGAGAAAAAAAAATGCATGTATAGAAGAATAGAAAGTGCAATGAAAAGTGTAAACAGTATTTACATAGAATTCTTTTTGAAATGCTAAATATATTAAAGCACAAAGATAAAAAGATAGATCATAGTAAAAATATTACTGATTGAAATTAGAACCTTATACAATATTGTACATAAATTTATATACATAAGTTCTACTTTAGATAATTAATATACAAGGATTATATTTTATGAGAACATATTTAATTGAAGAAAATTAGTTCTGTAACTACTAAATATTTAACATATATATCTACAGATTAAAAATGTTATCAAGATTATGGTAATTTGTATTTTGTAAATTGTATATTTATATGTGCAATATTTACTATTAATTTTTTACAGTGTAAGAGTTTTATTAAATAAGCAATACATACAATGATGCAAAATACTCTCTAGGCACAAAAACTTCCTGTTTGCAAGATTGATTAAAATGTTTTATTTTATAAGGATTCTAAAATATGTTACAATATGAGATATGAAAGTTTAGAAAAAGTATATTATCTGAGCGATTGGTATAAATTAATGCAAGTTCTTATTCCCACTAACAATTCTCAACATAAAATATTTCTATTAAACACTCGATGCTTAGTATTGAAAATCTCATTGCACCAATATTATTCAGTTATGTAGGAAAAGTGTGCACTCTACAATTCCAATAATAACCATGCAGGTCCTGCACAAGTATAATGAAGAAGGAAACAAATTCCAGAATTTGCAATAGGGGAAAGAGAGACAAGCTGTCTGGAAGTTGGTGATAGAGCTACAAATGAAAACATGGAAGCATATAATACCTATAATGGACCCAAGCAGAACGAATATTAGCCTCTTGTAACTGAAATATGACAAACATGTTATAAGTGAAATTAACATACTGCAGTTATAACATTCTGAATTCTCCACAAATGATTTTCTACCTTCTGATGTTACTAAGGTGCAAATATTCAGAGAAATATGTCATTTTTCAAGTTTTCATTCAAGCAGAACCAATAACATGAGAAATAATGAGAGATTACCATGTCAAACACTCTTTACAGACTTTTGGAAAAAGAGACATTGGATGAACCCATGTGAGGTGGAGAGAGCAATTTATTTAGTCTCGGAACAAATCCTTGTAGACTTAACCATATTATGTAAGAAGATAAAGAAAAAGAAGAAGGCAATAATGTTCAAAGGTTGACTCCCATTATTGTACTAAACCATGACTAACAATGCCTTCTTCTACAGTTTTATGGTTCATATATGAGATAAGAACAGAATCCTGCAGAAATCAATTTTACTGCTACTTGAATTCAGAAAATTAAAACACCATCAGTAAGTCCAAATACTATAAACAATTTTTAAATATATTTTAGCTCCATTTTATTTTATTTAGGTAACTATAGAGACATACATTTTGTAAATGCAATAAATGTTGTAACAATGCTATTAATAAAAATGGTAGAGTTTTATCATTATATCATGTCTAATCCATTATGAAATTTAATTATAAATTATATATCATTAATAAAAGCATATTTCTATAGAGAAATTATGCAGTTAATATGATGAAATTGAAACATATCTATAATAATCAGATTTATGACCAATGAAAGTAAGCTTAAAAACAGACTCTACAATCATTATTCTAAATGATGGTGCTAGGCATTTTCACTTTCTATAAGAAAGATTAGGAGCAGATTTTAAGTCCAGGGATAGGAGTGGTGGACATTCATCATTGTGAGGAATTTAAGGAGCTGCAATAGATAGCAAATTCTGGTCAAAAAAAGCCAACTTTCCTACTGGGAATGTCAAGATGATGACCACATCTCCTCCCTGCATCGGATGGATGACTGCCCATCTCTGCCTTGCATATATAGACGTGAGGCCAACAGTCAGGTTGGCAGGCTCCATTCTGATTCAGGGTGTTATACCATAGAATACTTTTATGTTTTACTATAAGAAAGATTGGCTGAGACTATAATGAACTTAAAGTAAATT
Organism: Mantis religiosa; assembly: GCA_030765055.1. NCBI lineage: Eukaryota > Metazoa > Arthropoda > Insecta > Mantodea > Mantidae > Mantis > Mantis religiosa. The sequence continues at coordinate 85,816,968 of CM060954.1, read as the reverse complement.
TTCTTTCGCAAACTTAGCAAACAACAACAGAAAAGGAAAAGAAGTCCAGGTGAAGAAATATTTTATAGGTGCCTGAGGTCTAACAAGCAGCTTGATTTGTGCTGCATTTGCAAACTGACATTTCTGATCTTCTGTGAGTCAAATTATACTTTTGTCAAATGTTTTATGCAGAAATTATCAAGCCAAAATTTGTCATTTAAATGTACTAATGATTTAAATGTACTAAATGTGGCTTTTCAATAGAAATTATGACATATAAATATGCAATCAGTGGTAAATTTGTTGCAGTCATAGTACAATGCATTCAATTTAAAAGAGGCCTTACACATTATCCTTACAGTTCAACAGAAAATAACAATATAACAAAGTTAGAATGCTAATGATTATCCTTGCAATTTTGAAGGTGAAGGTACAGTTGGGAGTATGAGCAGTTGTTTACCATGCACTTGTGTGCCAAAGAAGGTGCTTTCCTGTAGAACATTACTTAAAAAAAATTGGTGTACATATAATTTAGCTACTTATTGATGGTCCTTAACTGCTGTGGTTCTCAGCATCCTATTCATACTGGGCTTGAAAGACTGCTTAATTTTGCTGATGCTTGAGGTTCTTTTACATTCCTTAAATCTACAATATCGGCCACTGCACTCTACTTCCCTTCCAAAGAACAGGATGCCATGCTAAGGTTTTTTTACACTGAAAAAAAATCCATTGTCCTCTGCTGGGTTTGAACCCATGTCCTTGAGAACCAGGGGCTAACATGTTACCCCTAGATCATGGAGGACGACAATTTGTATAAAGATAACCATGTTCAATTCACGAAGTTATTTAGGAAACACCCATGAAAATTGCACTTCAGAAAATAGTGAAGAAATACTGGAAATGGGGTCTCTGTTAAATCTGAAACCTAACTAAAGGAGATCTATCTTAAAAGAGGAGGAACTAGAGGAAACTCAAAACAACATTACAGGTCACCTCACAAACCTCTGTAATGATCAAGCCAAGAAAAGCAAACTTCCCAGGGATCTTCCCATATAGATATGACAAAAATGTTATGCTTCTGTGTCAGCTATATCTGGTTTAAAAATTGAAACACATAGACTATGCTAGTTATATACAATGCTGCCAACAGCTGCAGACCTTGATTAGTGATGACATCAACGTGTACCACTGTATTTTTCTCAAATGAGGCAAAACCTTTATCTCAGTGGCTAAGTCTCATCGTAGAGTTCTGAACATGAAGTACCAAAAATCCACATACCTTTATGGAGATTCAACTCCATCCTTAGAAACTTGGTGTCTAATGTGTTATTCCAAGGTAATACATAATAGGTTCCATGTTTTTTTTAACAACTGTGGACAATGAGGTATACAAAAATATCATACAACTGATTCATAATGTAACTGCTGGTTACCAGAAGGTGCAACCTGTCATATCAAATGCACCCTAGAAATGTTGAAAGACTTCTTTGTCGATGGGGTTATTTCTAGAGGATTACAGCTCACCAGATCACCAGATCTCACAAGTCCTGAATTGTTATGGGATTTAAGTTAATTAACTTAATTAACTTAAAAAAAAGTTTAATGATGAAGCCTGGGATTTAAGTACTTATAATAGTAAGATGCCACAAATGGTGTATCTTGGATACGAGAGCCCCTAGTGGTTTACCGGGAAAATATGAGTCAATTGTAGAATTTAATGTCAGGATAAGTTGGCCATGGTAGCTCAATGGGTAAGAGTGACTGGATGGAAACCAGGAGATCCGTTGTTCAAATTCTGGCCATGGCATTGAATTTTTCATGTTGACTCTATGTTATGGGATTATTTAAAGCAAACAAAGAATTCTCAGATTTTACAAGGGTTACTTTAGAAGAGCTTCATAAAGTTGTTGGGAATATGATAACCTATGTGTACTTATGCATCCAAGAAGGAGAACATTTCCGGCATGTGCAATAGCACAGGTAATGTTTGTCACATGTTGTTCTGTGTAGGGGCTTCCATTTCAAAATCCATGTCAATTCAATTACATGATCAAAACAATGAGCATCAATCATGTCCCATACACCACAAATATGGGAAGTAACATTAAATGTTTCAGTTAATTTGAAATTTTGAAAACAATAACTCTTGTCTCAAGTTAAATTTCAATTTAGCAAATAAAACTGCAAATTCAGAGGAGAGGCTTCTTTTAAATTAAATGCACTGTACCATTAATATTCAATGTATGTTTTTGCTGTCAAGATAATCCTGCTTCTATAATGAAGCCAAGTTTAACAGAAGCTCATTGTAACAAAATAAAATATACTTTGTTGTAGACAGTAATTTAAAGGTAAAAATCACTCTTACATTCCTTTCATGGAAGTGTTGAAAACAGTGTTGTTGTAATAAATTAAATCTTTTAAAAAAATTTAATCACTCTGACTACTTATACATCTGTTTCTATTACTGGACATATATAGTTTCTATGTCTTACATGGTTTAGATGGAGAACAGTTAACTGCCGGATTGCCCTCATATCCAGTGGGACAAGTGCACACAGGTCTATGTGCCATAGCATGACATTTAGCAGTCTTTGCACAGGCATTAGTAAACTCACAGGGGTCCAGACAGAATGATTTGTAACAAGCCTCAGACTCCAGACAGTCTGAATCTGATTCGCAAGGGCTTGGTGCCTTGGTTGTTCCAGGTGTTTCTATTGGGAAGTAATAATACTTGTTAAGAAATATACATATTTTTAAATACATTTTGTACATCAGCTACCTTTGTTAAAACCACACCAAGAATATAAAATGAATACAACAGATATTACCCTCTCTTTTATTATTGCTGTAATTTTCCCTTCCATTTTCTACTTCCCCAAACAAATATTTAATTAAAATATTTCACATAATTAATGAAAATAGCAAAACTTTTTGTGCTTATCATTAAGTTGTTTGAGCAGATAATTGCAAAGTTCTGATGAATTATGTAATTATCTGTTGTATTCATGTAGTATGGTACAAAAATAAGTATTTGGCATATAGGTTATGTTTAATGCAAATGCTGCTGACATGTGTGATATATAGCAATGGAAAAAATCTTGCTTATGATTCCTCCTTTAAATAATTAGCATTAATAACTGTATCTTACTTCTGAAATTTAAGCTTATATAAAAAAAAAAACAAGTGTGCATTTTACTGCATGAAATATTTCTGCTAATTCTGCATTTTTCAGGTGTCTACTGTCATTCTTTATTGTAAAATGTTTATCTCTTTTCAAATCATTTTGAAATAAAAATTAAAATGATCTGTTTGCAAAAGAAAATGGCCTACTATTTGATATAATGTATGTCCAATTTAGACAACAGTGTGCAATGTCAGTAGACACTTAATTAAAATTGTACTAGCACTAAATTATTTTTATTCACAATGATTTGCTTCCTACACAACTCTTATCTAATGCTTTTAATATGCCCATAAATAATAGAGCACATAATCTTAATCTAGTCTGAAATCAAGAATTCAAAAGAGGTTTAGGATTAAGGATAATTTTCTTAATGAGCCAATGGTTTTCAGTTATTTTAGACTTTACTTCATCTCAAAATGGAATTAACCTATCTTATGCCATATGAAATGAGAATTCTTGCAGAATTAAAATAATAACACAAGATAGAGAGCTTATTTTGAGTCAAGGCCAAATGCACAACTTTTGGAACCTTGAAAATAACTGAAAATATTGAAAAAGATTAGCATGCAGAATCCCCTTATCTGCTTATGTACAATTTTCAAGACCAAGTTCAACTATGACTCACTCAAACAGCTGGATAATAAAATTAGTCATCAAAATCTTAGGAAGCAGACTACATCCTGCTTCAGAGTGTCAAGCATAAGTGAAATCCTGAACTCGTTCCGGTGATCTAACAGTATTCCACACTATATTGGTGATTTATTTATATTTTAGTAGTGTTTAATGCATCCTGTGCTGTGGTATAGTGGGCTAGAGTGATGTGCTTTGATTCCCAGCCACAGAATGCGCCCAGGATTGATCTTACCCCTGGGGGGTGTGGATTTTAAGTCCTGGGTATAGAACCCGTGCCCACTCAGCATCGTGAGGAAACTGAGGAGCTACACTAGATAGCAAACTCTGGTCTAGAAAGCAAACTTTACAGCTGGGGATGCTGTGGTGCTGACCACATCTCCTCTCCATATCGGTTGGATGATCACCCACTTCTGCCTTGTGTATGCAGGCGTGAGGCTGACAGTCAGGTTGGCAGGTTCTGGCCCGCTAGCAGACTGTTATGCTATGGGTTACATTTAGTGTTTAATGCCCATGCTTACTGAATATGGCACCACATGTGATGGCACTAATGATATATGAAGCCAAGTTTAGGGGACTTCATGCCCGCCTCGGTAGCGTGGTAGTAGCGTGTCTGCCTCACGTTCAAGAGGTCCCGAGTTCGAATCTCGGTCAGGGTGAGTTACCTGGATAATCTGTTTTCCGGGATTTTCCATTATCCTGAAAGACAAATGTCAGGTAACTCTAAGCTCTATGGACCCTGGGCTCATTTGAGCATCATTTCATTCATCGTCCAATATGACTCAACGTTGGAGGACGTAAATTACAACAAAACAGGGGGGGGGGACTTCATGAGCACTTGCCAGTTATGGGGACTGAGGGAACATGGAAAATGCCTCAGTTGGGCAAGATAATCCTGGGGGAATTTCAACTGTAGACCTCCTATTTGTGATCTCAGCCTCCCATGTCAGTAATATTAATTCTTTATTATTGTTATAATCAGATAAATATGGCTGGCCTATTTATAATGTTATACTGTCATCAGTAAACACTTTTTCTCCTTACATGAAATATGTATGTAACATAGGTCAAGGAAACCACTAATAGAGATACTTCTTGGATACTATTGGCTTTTATGCAAAATTGTTATTTACTTTTCCCCTTCCCTTTTCTTATTAGGCTCTTGTCTTCAACAGTTCTGGATAAGGGAAGCATTTGAATCAATACGCTAAATTCAGTATATAATGGTATTTGGGTTGTTTAATTGTGAATAGCTTAATTTTTTATATGCTGTTTTATATGTTTAGGGTTGTTTAATTATATTATTTTAGCTTTTGAGATAAGTCTGTACTTTAAATAAACTTTACTGTCATCATCATTATCACCATATTATATAGGACTTCAAGTTATATTAAGCTGTATAACATATCCAATTAAAAGGAGCTTAGATGTTAAATGTAATAATCCAGTAGTATGTGCATTAAAAACAAGAATTTAATTAACTTGTATTCTACTGAAATAGCAATTCAAAGCACATTTACCATATTTCACACATGTTTTTGCAGATTAAAATGCAGCAGAGTAATTAGGCAGAAATATTTACTAAATTAGATAAGTTATTATTGTTATTATACAAAGATAGCATAAGCTACAAAGGAAAACCTGATACAAATTTATTAAATAATGTATCACTCTCATTATCTCATCTATTTTGTGAAGTGAATATTTCTTACAGTGCAACTGTGAAGGAACAAATAATAACTCTATACATTAAGTGCTACTGTACATCCTTGCATGACATATTATACAGTTAAGTAGAAGAATTATGAAGAACTTTGGAAAGAATAGAAGAATTGTTCAATATGTACAGCATTCAAAAGTATTAAAAATAATTGTGGATGTATTTGTTCTGTGCTATGATAGTGTATGAAATATACCTTCTTGGCACTCCTTGGTGGCATCCCCAAATAGCCCGGGTGGGCAAGTGCAAAGTGTGACGTGGTCCGAAACTGTACACAGGGCATTGTGTGCGCAGCCATTGATGGTCTGCGCACAAGGATTCACACACTGCCCATATCTACAGGCCTCGATGGGGGAACAATCCGAGTCATTTGTACATGTCTTTGTGGGTGAGATGGTGGTAGGATAGGTAGTTAATTCTACAACTTCTGTTGTTTCAATTGGGATACTATATCCAAAAGGAGGTGCCTCTTCAGTGGTTCCAGGGGATGGTTCTACAGTTCCAAGACTAGTAGTTGATTCTTCAGGTACATTCATAGTGACTTCTATAGGTTTTGCAGTTTTAGGTATCTCGTCTGTGATTCCATTGCTAAATTCTTCTGTTGTTGTGAAAGGAAGTTCTGAAGATCCTTTGATTTCTGTGGTTTCTTCCATAGGAAAAGGTACTTCTGTAGGAATACTGGTCTTCTCTGTGGTTTCAGGTACAGATTCTATAGGGTTTCCTGTTGTTACTGAAAAGGCACTGCTTTCTGTGCTGGTGATAGGTAACTCTGTAGTGAAAGATAAGGATTGCTCTGGAAGCTTTTCAGTTGAAGGCATATATTCCGTAACTCTAGGAAAAGCATCAGTGTTACTAATGGATTCAGTTGCTTTCTCCATAACTGTTGCTGATGCTTCTGAAACTTCTGTGGTCACAGGAGAGAGTTCTGTGGTCGCAGGAGAGAGTTCTGTGGTCACAAATACATTTTCAGTAGTACCTATGGATGTTTCAGAATTTGTTACTATAGAAGGCTCATTAGGATTAATAGCAGTGGTAGTCAACTGCTCAGGGGCCTCTGTATTGACTTCTCCAGGCATCTCACTGCTACTAAATGATGCTCCTGATGCTGATGTAGTTTCAATACTTTCAGGTATAAATAAATTTGTTGTGGTAGGTAGTTCTCCAGCAACAGTTGTAGTTATTTGCTCAGGAGCATCAGATTTAACTTCCACAGGCATTTCAGCACTACTGAATGATGTTGACAATGTTGTTGTTTCAACACTTTCAGGTATAACTGCTTTTTCAGTTGTGATAAGTGGTTCTGTAATAGTAGACATCTGCTCAACAGTTTCTGAAGACTGATCCACAGTTTCTTCAAAGTTCCTTGGAGTAGCTTCAGCAGGGGGTAACTGTACTATAACTCCAGATGGTACTTCTGAGGGTATTCTTGTTGTGGTCATCTGTTCAGAAAATCTGTATAAGTCATTAGTTGTACCATCACTTGAGGTTGATACTGTTGAAACATCTATTGATGGAGGGTTAGTTTGCATTTCTGTTGTGGTTTTGCTTATGAGGTCTCCTCCAGTACTTTCAGATGATAATTCTGATTTACTTTCTGTTGCTGTTTGTTCTCTAATGTTTGGTTCTACCGAATTAGTAAAAAATGAAGGATTTTCAGTGGAAAGTATCTCAGTGGTAGCAATTCCCTCAGTAAACCTGGATACCACTTCAGTAGGTTTAGTAGACTCTTCTGTGTTTATTGGGTATAGCCCTGTTGTTACTACAGCTTTTTCTGGTGACAGAGTGCTATTTAGGGGCTGTTCTGTGAACTGAGAGGATTGTTCTTCCATGGGCATTTCAGTTTTAGAGGTATTTCCAATTTCTTCTGTAAACATTTCATTGGGATTTGTGGAGAATTCCACTGCTGATGTAGTTGTTGGCATTGAAAACTCAGAGGTTAATTCTAATTGTATTTCAGTTACTATGGAAATTCCAGGAGCAAAAATGTTATGATCTACTGTGGTTGGTGGTCTTTCTGTATGTTGTTCAGTAATGATACCAAAGTCTTTTGTGCTAGTAGATGACTGCAGTGGCACTTCAGTAACTTTTGAAGTAGCAACAACTGTGGTTGGCTGTTCAGTGAATGATGAAGGTGTAGTGACAACTTCTGTAAAAGATCTGAATGATGATTCCTCAGTACTTACTTGAGACTTTTCTGTGACAGTTGGAGTAGTAGGTAACGTATTTATATCAGAAGATTGTTCTACTGTTAATTCAGTTGTAGCTACCCTATCAGATACACTGGAAACCACTTCAAATGGATTTGTTGGAACTGGTTCTGTATTATTTTCAGCTGAAATTTTGGAAATATCATCAGTAACAGATATTTCTGTGCTAGTAACTGGTATCTCAGGAACAACTTCAGTTATTTCAATTTGCTCAATGGTTTTATGAGTGGTAAGCAAAATTCCTGGAGTAGTTTGTTCAGCTGTTTTAGTAGTAGTTAGGCTTTCTGAGTATGGTTCTGTCATTCCTTCAGTCACATTAACTTGTCCAGTAGTTATAGTTTCAACTTCGGTAGTACCTCTTGATGAAGTCTCTTCTGTAAAACCTGAAGGGTTTTCTGTGGCAGCTGTTGAAGTTTGTTCAGGGATTTCCTGGGTGATTCCTTGTTCTGATTCTCTGAAACTTTTCTCTGTGACTGATTTTTCAGTTATTAATGGCTGTGCTGTAGTTGTAAATGGTTCTTTAGTGACTTCAGAAAACAAATCAAGACGAACTTCAGTAGCAGTAGGAATTCGTTGTGTGCCTCTAGTTATTGTTTCAGGAGAAGTTCCAAATGTGAATGTCTCTTCAGAAGCTTTCTCAGTTACTCCAGATTCTGTACCTGGTAACTGTTCTTCAGTCATTTCAGATGAGAATACTGGCATTTCTTCAGTGATTCTTTGTTCTGATTCTATGGAAGTTTTCTCTGTAACTGGTTTTTCAGTCATAAACGGCTCTGTTGAAATTGTGGATGATTCCTTACTTATGCCAGAGAACAAGTCTAAATCAAATTCAGTAGAAGTAGGAGTTTGTTCTGTGCCTCTGGTTATTGTTTCAGGAGAAGTCCCAAATGTGAATGTCTCTTCAGAAGCATTTTGAGTTACTTCTACAGGTTCTGTAACTGAAAATTGTTGTTCAGTCACTTCAGATGAGAACAGTGGCTTTTTCTCAGTAATTTCTTGTTCTGATTCAGTGACAATTTTTTCCGTAACTGGTTTTTGAGATAATGGCTGTACTGTAATCGTAGATGATTCCTCAGTGACTCCAGTAAACAAATCTGAACCAACTTCAGTAGAAGTAGGGATTTGTTGTGCACCTCTAGTTGTTGTTTCAGAGGAAAGTACAAATGTGAATGCCTCTTCAGAAGCATTCTGAGTTACATCTACAGATTCTGTAACTGGAAATTGTTGTTCAGTTACTTCAGGTGAGAATAGTGGCTTTTTCTCAGTGATTCCTTGTTCCGTTTCCATGGAACTATTTTCGGTTATTAATGGCTGTGTTGTAGTTGTAGACAATTCCTCAGTAACTCCAGATAATAAATCTAAACGAACTTCAGTAGCTCTAGGAATTTGTTGTGTACCTCTAGTTACTGTTTCAGAGGGAATCCCAGTTGTGAATGCTTCTTCAGAAATACTCTGAGTTACTTCATCAGATCCTGTAATTGGAAACTGCTGTTCAGTGACTTCAAGTGAGAATGGTGTTGTTGTGTCAACAATAAAATTCTCTCCAGAAATTTGTGGCTTTTGTCCTAATGTAGTGTCATTATAGAATGCAGAAGCAGTAGTCTGTGATGTTATTTTACTACTGGACAGTTCTGAGTTTGTTGATACTTCAACATAAAGTTCTGTTTGATCAGCTGTTGTAGAATTAGGTGCAGTAGCCGAAGAGGAAGAAGTTATTTCTGATGGAGTAATGCTTGAAATAGAGGAGACAGTAAAAGCCTTTTCTGTTTTTTCAGTTAGTCCTGATAGTGTTGTGGTTTCAAGATTTTCTAAAATTTGAGGTTTTAAAGTTTTTCCCATCTCAAAAGTGCCATTAAATTTGGTTGTTGTCTCTGTATCTTGAAAGATTATCTCATTGCCTATAGTAATATCTACTGAAGATGGTTGTGTAGGAGGGACATAAGTAACTCCTGATACTCCTGTAATTTCAGATGTTCTAAAGGTATACTCTTCCGTTTTGGGGAACTCTGTTTCTGCAAACATTGTTTCCATAATGGAGGGCTCCTTAGGAGATGCTTGTGTCGTAGTAAAAGACAACTGAGGTTCCGTGACAGGAGGAAATTCTGTTTTATTAATTTCTGCACCTTCAGTAGTAAATGGTTCTACTGTGCCTAATGGAGACAATGTAGCTTTAGGAGTATTAAATTCAATTTCTGTGAACACTTGTTCTGTATGTGGAATCAATGTTTGAGGAATGGCTGTTGTAATTGATGGTTGTGTTTGCTTCTGTGTTATAATTGTTCTTTCAGTATTTTCAGGCATCTCTGTTTCAATCATTTGCCCTGTGAATATTGTATTAGCTTCTGTCCCAGGGTATGTTGTCATACCTTCCCTACCACCAAGGGGTGTCAGTGTACCAGTCACACTTTGCTCAGTGGTAAGTGTCTGTGTCAGTGTTGTATGTGGGGTAGGCTCTCTTTCAATCGTTGTAGCTTCCATAACTGTGGAGCCTGGTATTGTGGGTGTCAATGTTGTACCAATTTCTGGCAGTTCCGGTACTAATATAGGGTGAAATAAAAACAAAGAAATAAAACACCAAAACTTTAGTCTAATGAAGTGAACTGAAAATCTACATGATAGAATTACTGAAGAAACAGTACCCTTGGAATATACAATATATATACAAATTATTAACCCCTTCACCGTCAATTATTTAATTGCCTGATATACAGCAACAATAGGTTATTAGAAGATTTACAATTCTGTATTGGTTTTTATTTGCTTTTTCATGAAATATTAGCATTTAATACCATTTATTAGATAAAGAAATCAGCTGTTTACTTCTTTAAGTTAATGTGCTATAAAAGCAAGATGGCAATGGAACTTCATCTATTTGTTTCTCATGACACAACAGTGATATCAGAGTGAATGCTTACTCATTGGGCCAATTGCCCTTGGTTTCTGAGATACCTCATATATGAAGTACAGGTATTTCTAATGTATGCAAAGGAGGTGATAATAATTAGCACTTCCTTGGGTGCTCTGCTCCTTCATGAAGTCTTATTAAGCTGTAGTTGATGCTATGGTGCAGAACTTCTTAAGTTTTTATTTAATTAGTAATTTAGAAGCAAAATAAGCAAACAGGAACAGTTTCAGTTTGCAGTAATAAAATATAACAGATGAATCTATGCTCTTGAAAAATACTGAATGAAGAAATAAACTGTAAAGTTGGCCATACAAATATTAAACCTAAGGAAAACATGCTATATTGTTGCATGGATAATATACCAAACCATATCCCAAGTACACAAATTTAAAACAATCTTTGCATTTTCCAAATGTGGACAGTACTTTGTAAAATGTTATCCATAACATATGGTAGGTAGTATAAGCTAGAGGAAATAGTTCCATTTTTATAACGGTGAAGGGGTTAAATATATTTAGAAAATTTAGAAAAACTTTTTTTTTCTGATAGTTGTAAATGTCATAATTACAGCACAACTTTTTTAAACATTAGAAATAGATAAATATTACTAAATATACACAGAATTAAAAGAATGTACAATCCTGAGCTGAATTTGTTTTGCTTAAAGATGCTCTAGATATATATAAATGTTATACGGCTAATGATAAAACTGTTTGGAAACTTAAATATTCAGAAGTTCCAAACAAAACAACTCATATCTTATGTATACAACAGTTTGCAACAGAACAAAATGGTAAATGATAACTGTGTTACCATGAAAATATTTGTTTCCTTCCATTTTTTCATCAGCTAAATGACCTTTATTTGTAAATTATAAATTATACTATATTTTAAGTGGTGATTTCATGATTCATGTAGATGAATATTATACTAATAAGTATTGTCAAAGCTTCGCATTCTTTAACCTGTAGGTTTATAGCATAAATTTATTTAATTCACCATTATATAACAGCAGCATTAATTTCTGGAACTTATGAAAGACAAATATTTCTACTCCCGAAGTTTTCATGTCACACACATGAAAAAAAAAAAAAAAAAAAAAAAAAAAAAAAAAAAAACACACACACACACACAAAATTCACCAAACATACCACCATACAAAATAACCAGTGACTTTTTAAGTTCTTCAAGACAATTCATTTCTTTTGATTCCAGTTTGATGTGCATTAACTTGGTAAGCCCACCAAATATTTATGCTTTGGAACTCATTTCTAGCCTGAATTTAAACATAATAACATATTCATATTACGTACATTAGCACAAGTGATCTGAGTAGTTAGGCTCTTTTCATGGAACATTTAACTATCCCTTATGTAATCATTTCATTATGTGTCTTGGATTAAAAACTCATGTCAATAATAATTATTATTCTTAGCATTTCTGTATATATGTTAAGATAGAGGAAGCAATCAAGCATAACAAATTTAGCTCAAGATATGTAGTAAAAATCAGATACTGGTAGAAAAAAAAGAATATGAAATATATGTTATTCTCTGTGGAAACATGCTAAAGCCCATCAATGCACCTCATGCTAAAGCAAACTAAGCAATAACAAGCTTCTTTGCAACACCAGTGATCAGATTTGTACAGTGTTAGAAGTTAGAACATATATTTTACAACCATTACATTTTAAAGCTTCACTAGTTGCTTTTCTCTTCTAAATGTTTTAAAATGACCCAAAATCATTCTTATTGTAAATTTTTCTTCTCATAGTACTCTAAATCTATAAAAATAAATCAGGCAACTACCTATGTTTAAAGAAAAACCTTTACCTGCTAAACATTTAATCCTGTGTTTAACCTATCACCTATACCACACAACCAGATTATTTACAAAGAAAATTACTAATTAAATTATTTTATGTACACTGATAGCAAATGTTCTTTTGGGCACATATGCTTTGATACTGTTGATAGCATGCTCTCCAAAGAAAATTCCACCAAGAATAACATAACATTGTTTTTCATTGTAGGGTTTTACATTTTATTTTGTGCAAATGTAATCTAATAGGTACAGCCAGTGCATAGGAAATATATTACACCACTTTTTACCAAACTTATTGCCTTAATTCCTGCAAAGTATAATTTCATTATATAATTAACTATTGTTTCCTTTGCACTTTTTGCTGATAATAGATTGTAGACATGGCATATTGCCTTTCTTAAGAAAAATCTGCTTCAAACACCCATTGTGAAAAATATTTGCATACTCTTTTAAGAACTACTTTTAAGGACACTATTATCATGCTATATTCACCATTAAAAAGTAACAATATATGTATAGTTATTTGCAACCAAAGAAAACACCAAGAAAGATAAGTTGAAAATAGAATTTCTATATAAGATTTAGGAATTCACACAGGAAAAGTATTTAGAAAAATATAATTACATAACCAAGAAATTATAGTAAATAATAAGAAAGGTGTGTTGCTATTTTGTACATTGCATATTCATACATTAAATTTAGACATACATAAATGAAAAAGCAGCATATAATAGCAATGAAATGAAAGTAAATGTTTGAAAAAATAACTGACAGTAATTGGTAAGTATCTATATAAACTATGTGAACTAAGAAAGTGGAACCATTAAAGAAATATGCAACAGAGAAAGATTGTAAATGATTTAACAGATTGCCCAAGAGGATTGCAAAATGAAGGCATTAAGCAACTTCAGTCAGACCAGCAGGAAGCAGGCTTAAGCGATGCAGTATGAAGATCCAAGCTGTTAGTTCTCCGAAGCAGCCTGCGGCGCACCTCTGATGATACTTCACAGCAGAAACTATTTATTATTGGTTTATTTGGTCAAGGGCATGAGTAAGCAAAGATTTAATTTTGCTTCAATAATACTGGTATTCTTACTTTCAACAACAACAAAACAGCAACACACTATTTTAGCATTTATAATCTTATTACCTTCATTTTTCCTTATGAAAATATTAATAAATTGCTTTGCAGAAAACTGTTGAAGAGCCGGAGCTCACCCTACCTTTTATGCAAGCCCCTGTCAATGGATTACACTCATATCCTAAAGGACAATGCTCACAACCTGAGGGTGGGACTGGTACTTTGCCTGTAACATAGAAAACAATGAGCAAAATTTAGACAGACAAGTCAATAGTCTGCATCTTGAAAATCAGCATTTTCAGTGCAATGAAGCTTATAAATATTAATTTTGATGAAACAATATATGCCCTTATTGCTTCACTAACCTACCATTGCTACAAGTCGCTGAAGATGCAGACAATGGTCAGCAAAATATGTATAAGAGTACCTTGTTTTCCGGATCAGCTGGGACTAGGGCCCAATCTGAGTTAATCAAAATCCGGGTTATCCACAGAATGATGGAAAAATTATATAAAAGAGGATTTACAACATGCAATACTTTTAATGGAATTAAGAAATTACTTTCACCTAAAAACACATACCCAATACAGCTAAAAATTAGTCAGTAGTAAAAAAAGCAGTGAGCTGTCTCAGTTTAGTGTATTGCTTATGAGTAGTGCGATCTCGCATCTGTTTTAACATTAGAATTTCATTTGGCAATATTTCAGCTTGACTCGAAATAAACCATCATTTTCTCTCTGTTTGCTACAGCTTGTGTGTGGATCATAACCACAGATGGTTCATCAAACTGTCTAAATCTGAATACTCTTCATTTTCAGTAACACTGCATGATGCAATAATGTCTTCTTCTGTAATTGATTTATAACCTCCATCATTTTCGATTTGCAACCAATTATCGTTTTCTTAATCAACATCAGAACCACCATCAATATTCTTAAAAATGTCTATAAAATCTTCTTCCACACTTATTGTTTCTTCTTCTTCAATCTTGTTTTCTGGCAAGTCACACAAACCAGGCCACAACTTTTCCAGGACTTTATGAAAGTTTCTCTTCCAACCTGGTCCCAAGCAGGTGGGATGGATGCAACGAATTTGCCCGCTAATGAGAGAATTCAAGTAATGTACCTACTGAGAATTTGGATTGTCTGTAAAACAAGTCTTCATTTACTAAGCTAAACAACATAATTTTGTTTTTCAAAACTGATCCAGGTTATCTGGATGTCTGGGTTAACGAGTTTTACTGTACCTACAATTATAGTTAATGAAGCAGGTAGTGTGTATATAGTCATTACTAACAATAAATGTGTTTTGCTTTCTCTAAGAAGAATTGCATTTAACCCAAGAAAACTGATACTGCAACTTAACCAAAACTTCATATTTTGGAATTACATGAAACCAAGAAAAGCACACAATAATAATGGTAGCAATCATAATTTATTATTATGTGCTTTAACATTTACTTAATGTTTTATGCTAAATGACTTCTTTCTTTTACCAAGAGCTGTTTACAAAATATTTGCTGTTTTACATCATTTAACTTAACATTCCCAATTTTCAGTTGATATGTAGAACTTTTTAAACAACAGTTGACTGCTATCTATAACTAGCTTAAAATATGTTATGTTACTAATTAACTGAAAGTCTTCCTATACAGCCTTTCTCATGATTAGTATGAATTATCATAGAGTAGATAGCCCTGAGAGCATAATGGGTAAAGTTCACAAGACTGTTACATTTTGATTCCCTTACCTTGTGTAACACAGTTGCATCCATCACAAAGTTGCCCTTGTCTACAATCATTATTGCTCTGGCACTGGCAAACTGAAATATCAATATTTTTGCAAATTTAATATTAATATTCACTCTATGTACACTTACTCAAGAAATATAATTTATTTGGTACAATAGTTTGATTTTATTTAGTATCCAATATCCTCTACATAAATATATTGTATGTAAATGAAATTTAACACCATTTAGCAGTATTAAATTTTGCTGAAATTTTTCTTCAGGTTGATGAATTAATAAACTTTGATGTTGGCAACTTATATCTGCTTGAAAAAGCAGTTAGCATACTTTTCTTCATGTAATCTTTTCCAAGCATGAAGTTAAACTTATAAGAGTACATGAAATGTATTAAATTATTTATCTTTTAATTTAAAAGATATCTATAACATAAAAACTATTAAAAATTAAAATAAAAAACTTATTTAGTGAAATCATTTCAAAATTAAAGGAGAATTGGGTTAAGTAAACATACTATTTTACTTATGAATGACTGGAAGAATTTAGTAACAGTGATGTCAAAAATAACTGAAAAAGCTGTTTCTAGTTGGTTTTTTTTTTTTGACATTTGATCATTTACATTCTTTTTACTTGTTTCAGAAGCTGTTGTCTCCATCTTCAATCACTTTCCAATGCAAGTGACAAAGTGTAAAAAAAAAAAAAAAAAAAAAAAAAAAAAAAAAAAAAAAAAAAAAAAAGGACTACAAATAGTTTTTTCAATTAATATTATTTCACTTTCACAATGAGAAGACCAAAACTAGTGCTTTTGCTAGTGCAAAAGATGTTTCTAAAGAAACATGAAACTTCAATGAAATGTTGGTATATCTTAATTTTTAAATTAAAAAAAAGGTACTTGTGACACCAAATTTACAATAATTCTGCAAGAGGAATTTTATCCAACCATAAGGGAGTCAAATGTTAAAATAATCTATAGCACAAGGATGTAAGCTACAACCTATAAAATATGTGTTCCACTGTGATGAATGAAACTTAATGAGTATTTAGTTGATTCAATCATCATTTAAACTCATACCTTTCCTAATCATAATGCTTATAATTTATATATTTTGAAATCCATAGGCTTACTGGAATACTATTTTCAATATTTTTATTACTGTTTATCAGAAAAATATCCAACCTCCATTTAAGTATCAGATGCATACTCTGCATTAATAATTAAATAGTTGTGTCACATCAGACTGACCTTTAACACATACTGGCTGGTGTTCCTGTACTTGGCATTCTTGCTGAGAATTACAAGGATTTGCAACACTGCAAGGATTCAGACATTTGCCTTCTATACAGGCATGTTGCATTGGACATTCATAGTGATCCAAACAGGTGATAACTGCAGGTACAAAAAAGCATTAGAATGCATAGTAAATGCTGTAAAACACTGACCACAATATGTTTCATGGAATGAAGAATATTACTACTTGTCATGATTTGAATGCTTTAATTAAATTAAATGAATTAAGAATTTTATATTTAAAGCAATATTATTTGTGTACATACATTAAATGAACAACAGACAAAAGCAATAGTTCATGTAAGTCATGAAATAAATCTGCATGAACCACCTCTGCCTACATAATAAAAACAAGTTTTTAAGTTTAGTAATAAAAAGTTACATATTAATAGTTTTGAATAGGTATGTTATTTAGAACAGTAACAGATATTTAAAGAAGTAAAGAACAGATTATGTCTTTTGTACACCCTTAGAATAATAAATGTCCTTTGTTACAAATGGTTTCAACATGAAAATCATTATTCAAAATGAAATTTTTGAATGACACACATTTGAAAGGCCCTTGTTAGCATATTGTCCTTAGAGGAGAAAAAAGAAGAAAAAAGAAAAACAAAATATACTGTTTATTTCAAAATTAAAGCAAAGCATGTACATCAGCACTTTATATGGTAAAGAAATATGGAACCTGGATTCATATGTCTTAGGTGATTTTAAACCTTTTTATACTTGTACATAAAACACATAAATAAAAAATAGAGGTAAATAGTCATAAGTATATGAAGTGCAATTAACAAAGTATACAGAGATGCATAGCTTACCCATCTTATTAAGCAATGCAAGATTTGTTTCCTTTTTCTTTTCTTTTTGCAAGTTTTCTTTAAAGAAAACTTTTCTGTTGTTATACAGGCAAGTTACTTATTTTTTTATTATTATTTTTAAGGCATCACAGGATTGAATGATATACAAGATTAAAGATGGCATAGTTGAACCTAAGATTTGCCTATGGGTTGAGGTAAACTCTAGTCGGAGGGAACAGAGAAAACCCATTTGGGTAACCCAAGTCCACATAAATTTACATAAGGCCCACAAGTAAGGATGCAAACTATTAGCTTCATGTGACCATGTTGGACTTAGTTTGTGAGATACTTTGATACTTTAAATTTGAAACCACAAAGAAGCATTTAAAATGCTCCTCTGCTCATATAGTAAAATAGATATACCATTAACACTACATCCATACTTTTGTAATGCTTGCATAATCTAAGGAGTATGACCCAGTTTCCATATATTAACTTTTATGAAATAAAAACACAAACATATTAAAAAATATAGTAAAGCATCTTGTATGCAAAACAAACTTTAACTAAACAGATAAGTGTTCTTTGTAAGATTGAAACAATATCAGTAATAATTTTCAAAATATAGGTAAAAGAAAATGACTATGAAAGCAAATGAATAGTGTTGTTTCTCTTATGCTAAATGTATTGCAAAAACAACAATAAAACTTATCTTTCTCATAAAGCATTCAAGCTGAAAAAACAAAAAGCACATAACTGTTAATTGCACATAAGCTGGATTTAAAAGCGCACAAATGTGAATAGCATTTGGCATTTAAGTTAATGATGAAAACCTGAAAAAATAAAAGATCATACATAACATCATGAAGCGATTTGTTAAAAGATATTTACAATTATCAGCCAAACATTAACTACTTAGCACTTTCCTGTAACCAGTCCCACTCCTTTTAAATACCATCACCAAATACAAATATAAGCCATGTTTAAGAATGCTTGACACATTACAGAGCAGGTGTTTCACAAGCTGTCAACTAACTGTGAAGATGGTGAGCACTTGCATCACTCAGGCACATCCGAGCAAAATGTAAATAGATATTAGCCAATTAAGGAATAACCTTTCCAAGCTTGAAGGGTACTGTATTTTCTACACATGCTAGGAGAGCTACTTTTCAGTGTATGAAGTTTCAAAATTCACAAAAGTATAGAATGTACTGAAGTCCACTGTGTATGTCAGTATAAATCGCAAGAGCATGTGAGACCATTCATAAACAGAATCAAAGAAGCTAGGGTGTACTTAACCAATATACAATATGAAACACAGAAAGGACCATACATCAATATTTTTGCTTTGCTTCATTATAGATTGAAATATGTTTCATGCATTGCATTGAAGAATTTAATTTCATGCATACTTCTCTAACCTTTAATACTTAAATTTTTGCTACATCCATGGAAATAAGAAAAACAAACAATCCCTTTGAGCTGAATATTTTAATTTTAAATGGAAATATTGTAAAAATTATTATTTCTTTATTTTTTCCTCTTCAGATGTCTGTCTGTTGAAGGTAAAATTTTTCAGGAGTACCTAGGTATTCTTCTGAAGAAAAGGCAACAGCTGAAATTATAAAATTAATGTTGAGTATACACGAGCAAGTTTAATTCATGGGTGAATATGTATAAAGATGTGCTATATCGTTTAAAGATGTACCAAATTCCAGAACGATAAAAGAGAAAAAGGGCCTCTGACATCATTGCTTTATTAATTCTTATCATTTTACTCCTAATCAATTTGGGTTTAGACAGTTTCATAATTCCACAAAGTTTGGAAGCAAACTTCCTTAAACTCACGTAGTACTTTGTGTAGAATTATTTCTTTTAACTTATGGGAAACAGCAATTTAACGTGTTTGTACTGTTGACGTTTATTGCTGTACTCAGCTTAATGGCAATAAATTATTATTATTAATTATTATTATTATTATTATTATTATTATTATTATTATTATTATTATTATTATTATTATTATTATTATTATTATTATTATTATTATTATTATTATTATTATTATTATTATTATTATTATTATTATTATTATTATTATTATTATTATTATTATTATTATTATTATTATTATTATTATTATTATTATTATTATTATTATTATTATTATTATTATTATTATTATTATTATTATTATTATTATTATTATTATTATTATTATTATTATTATTATTATTATTATTATTATTATTATTATTATTATTATTATTATTATTATTATTATTATTATTATTATTATTATTATTATTATTATTATTATTATTATTATTATTATTATTATTATTATTATTATTATTATTATTATTATTATTATTATTATTATTATTATTATTATTATTATTATTATTATTATTATTATTATTATTATATTTTAAGTAAAATTATAAAATATCTTCACTTTAGTTTAAACATTATGCTGCATTGTTTTCTTTCATGCCTGCAGCTTAACATGTTTGAAAAATTATAATAAGCTCTCTTGAAATGAACTAACCTTGAAATATCAAACTGATTTAGAAGCAATATAAATATTAATTGCGCATACATCGAAATTTAACTGTACTGGAACACCACAGTGAAGCGAAATAATTATTAAATTATAGACAAGTTGTATTTATTACACATAGTACGTAAGTGTAAAAAATACAACTCATCTATAATTTAATAGTTAATTGCCCAGTTGGTTAGAGCAACCAAACAGTTCAGATTCTGGCTAGGGCATTGTGTTTTTCAGATTCATCCTACCTTTCTATTATTCATATCAACTCAAGAGGATTGTCCTTAAAACATCTTTAAAAGCATGACTCTTTTTATAAAGTATGATTAAGAAGGGTAACTGCAAGGATAGAATAAGTGTTTAGTAAGTTTTTGTTTTCTCCCAAGTGAAAGTTTTTTATTTGTGAACTCTATTTTTTTTCTCTCTCTGTATGGGGTCAGAGGGTGTAGGTGTTTACCTGGGAGTGTTCTACATTCAACAGTGGCAGCAGTCTGGTTCTCAGACACTGAGCACAGACACACAGGCCTATGTGACTCTACTACACAGTTCACCCCACTGGTACAAGGTTTGTACAGATTGCAAGGATTTTGGCAATAATGTCCAATGCAAGTATTGTTTAAGGCACAATCACGATCTGACATGCAAAAGGTATCAGTTACTGTCACTTTCTCAGGAAATATTCCCTGCTCTGTACCAAATTCGTAAGTTATTGTGCTTGGTTGTGAAGTTATTGTAGCTAAAGAAGCTTCTGTGGAATTAAGTGTTGTTTCATAAATATTTTCAGGAGATGAAGGTGTACCAAATTCTGATGTTACAATTACTGTCTTATTTTGTATTATAGTATGTACTGAAAGAGTAGTATGTTCTGGTAAAAATGTACTTGGGACAGAAATCTCAGTAACATTCTCCCCTGGCAACAGAGATACTCGGCTAGTTCCTTCTGTTAACATAATATTTGAAACATTATTCAATGTGGCTGTTGTTGTGTTTGAAATTATTTGAGGAATTGTAGATTTTGCTATATATTCAGTGGTGTTTTCTTCTGGCACCTGCTTTGTGACATTATATGGGAATGGTGTACTTCCTGTCAAATTATAAAAAGTTGAACTGGCAGATGTACCTGACAAAACATCTGTTACTAAGGATGGAACATATGATGGAGTATTACTTAGTTCTTCTACAGGCACTACATTTTGTTGGATAGTTTCCAAAACCGTCACAGTTGAAGGAGTAATAATTTCTGTGGCTAATGGTTGAACAGTACCAGGAACAATTGTAGTAAGATTTTTCTTCATAGCTTCTGGTGTAAGCATAAATAAGGTGGTTAGGGGTTCTACTGTAGTATAATCTTTGTTAATTATAGAGAAGCTTGTGGTAGTTTCCAGATTAGGTATAACTGAACTATTTACATAACTAGAGCTTGTTGTACTTCCACTCATAACTGCAGCTTCAGTAACATTTGTAGTTTCAGAGAGAGAAGAAGTTGTCATTAGTGTAAGCATTGTAATATTCCTTTCAAATTCTGGAGAATAAATATCTGTTCGACCAGATTTTGTAGCATTATACTTTATGCTAAACTGCGTTACTTCAGAAACAGAGGTACTCTCAGTAGTATAGCCATGCGTAGTTGACGTATTAGATTCTAGTATATCTGTACTACCAGCCATTATGAAAGTTTCATTTCTCATTGGAGTGATAACTGGCTCTCCTGGTTCTGTTAGAAACTGATCTGTAGCCTGATATGGTCCCTGAGGCATACTTGATGTACCTGTCACAAACTCCTGTTCTGTAGGATATGAACCTTTAATAGTAGTTGCAGTTTCCACGGCAATACCAGTTTTAACAGTATCAAATACTGTGACTTGCTCAACAGTGGAAACATATGGCCTCTGGGTTAATTCCGAAACTTTTGTCACAGACTCCTGTTCTGTAGGAGATGCACCTTTAATGGTAGTTGCAGTTCCCTCAGCAATACCAGTTTTCTCTGTAACACCGGTAACAAATTCTGTGACCTGTTCACTAGTGGCAACATATGGTGTCCGAGTTACCTTCGATGTATCTGTCACACACTCCTGTCCTGTAGGATAAGCACCTTCAATACTAGTTCCAGTTCCCCCAGGAATACCTGTCTTTTTTGTAACAATAGTAACAGATTCTGTGACTTGCTCACTGGTAGCCACATATGGTCTCTGGGTACCCTTTAATATTTCTGTCACAAACTCCTGTTCTGTAGGATATGCAGTAGCTGCAGTTCCCTCGGAAATAACACCTTTTCCTGTAACAAATTCTGTGACTCGTTCACTAGTGGTAACATATGGTCTCTGGGTTACTTTAGATATATCTGTCATGAACTCCTGTTCTGTAGTATATGCTCCTTTAAGAGTAGTTGCAACTCCCTCAGTATTACTAGTTTCTTCTGTAACACCAGTAACAAATTCTGTGACTTGTTCACTAGTGGCAACATATGGTCTCTGGGTCATACTCGATGCACTTGTCACGAACTCCTGTTCTGTAGTGTATGCTCCTTTAACAGTAGTTGCAACTCCCTCAGTATTACTAGTTTCTTCTGTAACACCAGTAACAAATTCTGTGACTTGTTCACTAGTGGCAACATATGGTCTCTGGGTCATACTCGATGCACTTGTCACGAACTCCTGTTCTGTAGTGTATGCTCCTTTAACAGTAGTTGCAACTCCCTCAGTATTACTAGTTTCTTCTGTAACACCAGTAACAAATTCTGTGACTTGTTCACTAGTGGCAACATATGGTCTCTGGGTCATACTTGATGCACTTGTCACAAACTCCTGTTCTGTAGCATATGCTCCTTTAACAGTAGTTGCAACTCCCTCAGTATTGCCACTTTCTTCTGTAACACCAGTAACAAATTCTGTGACTTGTTCACTAGTGGCAACATATGGTTTCTGGGTTTCCTTCGATACTTCAGTCACAAGCTCCTGTTCTGTAGCATATGCACCTTTAATAGTAGTTGTAGTTCCCTCAGCAATACCAATTTTTTCAGTAATACCAGGAACAAGTTCTGTGACTTGCACACTAGTGGCAACATATGGTTTCTGGGTTTCCTTCGATACTTCAGTCACAAGCTCCTGTTCTGTAGCATATGCACCTTTAATAGTAGTTGTAGTTCCCTCAGCAATACCAATTTTTTCAGTAATACCAGGAACAAGTACTGTGACTTGCACACTAGTGGCAACATATGGTCTCAGGGTTACCTTCGGTATTTCTGTCACAAACTCATGTTCTGTGGGATATGCAACTTTAACAGTGGTTGCAGTTCCCTCGACAATACCAGCTTTTTCTGTAACACCAGTGACAAATTCTGTGACCTGCTCACTAGTGGCAATATATGGTCTCTGGGTTACCTTCGATAGTTCTGTCACAAACTCCTGTTCTGTAGTATATGCTCCTTTAATTGTAGTTAAAGTACCCTTGGTAGTACCAGGTTCTTCTGTAACACCAGTAACAAATTCTGTGTCCTGTTCACTAGTGGTAACATATGGTCTCTGGGTACCCTTTGATATTTCAGTCACAAGCTCCTGTTCTGTGGGATATGCACCTTTAATGGTAGTTGCAGCTCCTTCATAAATACCTGTTTTTTCTGGTACACCAGTAACATATTCTGTAACTTGTTCACTAGTGGGAACATATGGTCTCTGAGTTTCCTTCGTTATTTCAGTCACAAGCTCCGGTTCTATGGGATATGCACCTTTAATGGTAGATGCAGTTACCTCGTCAATACCTGTTTTTTCCGTTACACCAGTAACATATTCCGTAACCTTTTCACTAGTGGTAACATATGGTCT
The DNA here is from genome assembly GCA_030765055.1 of Mantis religiosa. Classification (NCBI taxonomy): domain Eukaryota; kingdom Metazoa; phylum Arthropoda; class Insecta; order Mantodea; family Mantidae; genus Mantis; species Mantis religiosa. The sequence continues at coordinate 85,793,232 of CM060954.1, read as the reverse complement.
CTGGGATTCTTTTGATATTTCTGTCACAAATACCTGTTCTGTCGGAGATGCATCTTTAATGGTGGTTGCAGCTCCTTCGTAAATACCTGTATTTGCCGTTACACCAGTAACATATTCAGTAACTTGTTCACTAGTAGTAACATATGGTCTCTGGGTTTCCTTCGATATTTCAGTCACATGTCCTGTTGGATATGCACCTTTAATGGTAGTTGCAGCTCCTTCGTAAAATCCTGTATTTGCTGTTACACCAGTAACATATTCTGTAACTTGTTCACTAGTGATAACAGTGGTTACCTGTGGTCTCTGGGTTACCTTTGATATTTCAGTCACAAACTCCTGTTTTGTCGGATATGCACTTTTAATGGTAGTTGCAGCTCCTTCATTAATACCTGTTTTTTCTGTTACACCAGTCACATATTCTGTAACTTGTTCACTAGTGGTAACATATGGTCTCTGGGTTTCTTTTGATATTTCAGTCACAAATTCCTGTTCTGTCGGATATGCACCCTTAATGGTAGTTGCAGCTCCTTCGTAAATACCTGTTTTTTCTGTTACACCAGTAACATATTCTGTAACTTTTTCACTAGTGCTAACATATGGCCTCTGGGTTTCTTGTGATATTTCAGTCACAAAACCCTGTTCTGTCGGATATGGACCTTTAATGGTAGTTGCAGCTCCTTCATAAATACCTGTTTTTTCAGTAACACCAGTAACATATTCTGTAACTTTTTCACTAGGGGTAACATATGGTTTCTGGGTTACCTTTGATATTTCAGTCACAAACTCCTGTTCTGTCGGATATGCACCTTTAATGGTAGTTGCAGCTCCTTCGTAAATACCTGTTTTTTCTGTTACACCAGTAACATATTCTGTAACTTGTTCACTAGTGGTAACATATGGTCTCTGGGATTCCTTCGATATTTCAGTCACAGTGTCCTGTTCTGTCGGAGATGCACCTTTAAAGGTAGTTGCAGCTCCTTCGTAAATACCTGTTTTTTCTGTTACACCAGTAACATATTCTACAACATTTTCACTAGTGGTAACATATGGTTTCTGGGTTTCCTTTGATATTTCAGTCACAGTGTCCTGTTCAGTCGGAGATGCACCTTTAATGGTAGTTGCAGCTCCTTCGTAAATATCTGTTTTTTCTGTTACACCAGTAACATATTCAGTAACTGTTTCACTAGTGGTAACATATGGTTTCTGGGTTACCTTTGATATTTCAGTCACAAGCTCCTGTTCTGTCGGATATGCACCTTTAATGGTAAATGCAGTTCCCTCGTCAATACCGGTTTTTTCCGTTACACCAGTTACATATTCCGTAACCTTTTCACTAGTGGTAACATATGGTCTCTGGGTTTCTTTTGATATTTCTGTCACAAATACCTGTTCTGTCGGAGATGCACCTTTAATGGTGGTTGCAGCTCCTTCGTAAATACCTGTATTTGCCGTTACACCAGTAACATATTCAGTAACTTGTTCACTAGTGGTAACATATGGTCTCTGGGTTTCCTTCGATATTTCAGTCACAAGCTCATGTCCTGTTGGATATGCACTTTTAATGGTAGTTGCAGCTCCTTCGTAAAATCCTGTTTTTGCTGTTACACCAGTAACATATTCTGTAACTTGTTCACTAGTGGTAACATATGGTCTCTGGGTTACCTTTGATATTTCAGTCACAAACTCCTGTTCAGTCGGATATGCACTTTTAATGGTAGTTGCCGCTCCTTCGTAAATACCTGTTTTTTCTGTTACACCAGTAACATATTCTCTAACTTGTTCACTAGTGGTAATATATGGTCTCTGGGTTTCTTTTGATATTTCAGTCACTAACTCCTGTTCTGTCGGATATGCACCCTTAATGGTAGTTGCAGCTCCTTCGTAAATACCTGTTTTTTCTGTTACACCAGTAACATATTCTGCAACTTTTTCACTAGTGGTGACATATGGTCTCTGGGTTTCCTTCGATATTTCAGTCACAAACTCCTGTTCTGTCGGATATGCACCCTTAATGGTAGTGTCAGCTCCTTCGTAAATACCTGTTTTTTCTGTTACACCAGTAAGATATTCTGTAACTTGTTCACTAGTGGTAACATATGGTCTCTGGGCTTCCTTTGATATTTCAGTTACAAACCCCTGTTCTGTCGGATATGCACCCTTAATGGTAGTTGCAGCTCCTTCGTAAATACCTGTTTTTTCTGTTACACCAGTAAGATATTCTGCAACTCTTTCACTAGTGCTAACATATGGCCTCTGGGTTTCTTTTGATATTTCAGTCCCAAGCTCCTGTTCTGTCGGTAATACACCTTTAATGGTAGTTGCAGCTCCTTCGTAAATACCTGATTTTTCTGTTACACCAGTAACATATTCTGCAACATTTTCACTAGTGGTAACATATGGTTTCTGGGTTACCTTCGATATTTCTGTCACAGTGTCCTGTTCTGTCGGAGATGCACCTTTAATGGTAGTTGCAGCTGCTTCGTAAATACCTGTTGTTGCTGTTACACCAGTAACATATTCTGTAGCTTTTTCACTAGTGGTGACATATGGTTTCTGGGTTTCCTTTGATATTTCAGTCACAGGCTCCTGTTCTGTCGGAGATGCACCTTTAATGGTAGTTGCAGCTCCTTCCTTAATACCTGTTTTTTCTGTTACACCAGTAACATATTCTGTAGCTTTTTCAATAGTGGAGACATATGGTCTCTGGGTTTCCTTCGTTATTTCAGTCACAAGCTCCTGTTCTGTCGGATATGGACCTTTAATGGTAGTTGCAGCTCCTTCATAAATACCAGTTTTTTCTGTTACACCAGTAACATATTCTGCAACATTTTCACTAGTGGTAACATATGGTTTCTGGGTTTCCTTCGATATTTCAGTCACAAACCCCTGTTCGGTTGGATATGGACCTTTAAAGATAGTTGCAGCTCCTTCGTAAATACCTGTTGTTGCCGTTACACCAGTAACATATTCAGTAACTTGTTCACTAGTGGTAACATATGGTCTCTGGGTTTCTTTTGATATTTCAGTCACTAGCTCCTGTATGGTCGGATATGGACCTTTAATGGTAGTTGCAGCTCCTTCGTAAATACCCGTTTTTGCTGTTACACCAGTAACATTTTCAGTAACTTGTTCACTAGTAGTAACATATGGTCTCTGGGTTTCCTTTGATATTTCAGTCACAAACGCCTGTTCTGTGGGATATGCACCTTTAATGGTAGTTGCAACTCCTTCATAAATACCTGTTTTTTCTGTTACACCAGTAACATGTTCTGTAACTTGTTCACTAGTGGCAACATATGGTCTCTGAGTTTCCTTCGTTATTTCAGTCACAAGCTCCGGTTCTATGGGATATGCACCTTTAATGGTAGATGCAGTTCCCTCCTCAATACCTGTTTTTTCCGTTACACCAGTAACATATTCCATAACCTTTTCACTAGTGATAACATAATGTCTCTGGGTTTCTTTTGATATTTCTGACACAAATACCTCTTCTGTCGGAGATGCACCTTTAATGGTAGTTGCAGCTCCTTCGTAAATACCTGTATTTGCCGTTACATCAGTAACATATTCAGTAACTTGTTCACTAGTGGTAACATATGGTCTCTGGGTTTCCTTCGATATTTCAGTCACAAGCTCATGTCCTGTTGGATATGCACCTTTAATGGTAGTTGCAGCTCCTTCGTAAAATCCTGTTTTTGCTGTTACACCAGTAACATATTCTGTAACTTGTTCACTAGTGATAACATATGGTCTCTGGGTTACCTTCGATATTTCAGTCACAAACTCCTGTTCTGTTGGATATGCACCTTTAATGGTAGTTGCAGCTCCTTCGTAAATATCTGTTTTTTCTTTTACACCAGTAACATATTCTGTAACTTGTTCACTAGTGGTAACATATGGTCTCTGGGTTTCTTTTGATATTTCAGTCACAAACTCCTGTTCTATCGGATATGCACCCTTAATGGTAGTTGAGGCTCCTTCGTAAATGCCCGTTTTAGCTGTTACACCAGTAATATATTCAGCAACTTGTTCACTAGTGGTAACATATGATCTCTGGGTTTCCTTTGATATTTCTGTCACAAACTCCTGTTCTGTCGGATATGGACCTTTAAGAGTAGTTGCAGTTCCCTCGTCAACACCAGTTTTTTCTGTTACATCAGTAACATATTCTGTAACTTTTTCACTAATGTGTGCATGTGGTCCCTGGGTAGCCTTTGATATTTCAGTCACAAGCTCCTGTTCTTTCGGATATGGACCTTTAACGGTAGTTGCAGCTCCTTCGTAAATACCTGTATTTGCCGTTACACCAGTAACGTATTCAGTAGCTTGTTCACTAGTGTTAACATATGGTCTCTGGGTTTCTTTTGATATTTCGGTCACAAACACCTGTTCTATGGGAGATGCACCTTTAATGGTAGTTGCAGCTCCTTCGTAAATACCCGTCTTTTCTGTTACACCAGTAACATATTCTGTAACTTGTTCACTAGTGGTAACATATGGTCTCTGGGTCTCCTTCGTTATTTCAGTCACAAGCTCCTTTTGTGTCGCATATGGACCTTTAATGGTAGTTGCAGCTCCTTCGTAAATACCTGATTTTTCTGTTACACCAGTAACATATTCTGTAACTTTTTCACTAGTGCTAACATATGGCCTCTGGGTTTCTTGTGATATTTCAGTCACAAAACCCTGTTCTGTCGGAAATGGACCTTTAATGGTAGTTGCAGCTCCTTCGTAAATACCTGTTTTTTCAGTAACACCAGTAACATATTCAGTAACTTGTTCACTAGTGGTAACATATGGTCTCTGGGATTCCTTCGATATTTCAGTCACAGTGTCCTGTTCTGTCGGAGATGCACCTTTAATGGTGGTTGCAGCTCCTTCGTAACTACCTGTTTTTGCTGTTACACCAGTAACGTATTCAGTAACTTTTTCACTAGTGATAACATTTGGTCTCTGGGTTTCCTTTGATAATTCAGTCACAAGCTCCTGTTTTGTCGGATATGGACCTTTAAGAGTAGTTGCAGTTCCCTCGTCAACACCAGTTTTTTCTGTTACATCAGTAACATATTCTGTAACTTGTTCACTAATGGGTGCATATGGTCCCTGTGTAGGCTTTGATATTTCAGTCGCAAGCTCCTGTTCTGTAGGATATGGACCTTTAAGAGTAGTTGCAGTTAACTCGTCAACACCAGTTTTTTCTGTTACACCAGTGACATATTCTGTAACTTTCTCACTAGTGGCAACATACGGTTTCTGGGTGTCCTTCGATACTTTGGTCACAAGATTCTGTTCTGTGGGATATGGACCTTTAATGGTAGTTGCAGCTCCTTCGTAAATGCCTGTTTTTTCTGTAATACCAGGAACAAGTTCTGTGACTTGCTCACTAGTGGCAACATATGGTCTCTGGGTTACCTTCGGTATTTCTGTCACAAACTCATGTTCTGTGGGATATGCACCTTTAACAGTAGTTGTAGTTCCCTCAGCAAGACCAATTTTTTCTGTAATACCAGGAAGATGTTCTGTGACTTGCTCACTAGTGGCGAAATATGGTCTCTGGGTTACCTTCGGTATTTCTGTCACAAATGCATGTTCTGTAGGATATGCACCTTTAACAGTAGTTGTAGTTCCCTCAGCAATACCAATTTTTTCTGTAATACCAGGAACATGTTCTGTGACTTGCTCACTAGTGGCGACATATGGTCTCTGCGTTACCTTCGGTATTTCTGTCACAAACTCATGTTCTGTTGCAGGTGCACCTTTAACAGTAGTTGCAGTTCCCTCAGCAACACCAATTTTTTCTGTAACACCAGCTTTTTCTGTAACATCAGTAACAGATTCTGTGGCTTGTTCACTAGTAGCAATATATGGTCTCTGGGTTATTTTCGATGTACCTGTCACAGAATCCTGTTCTATAGGATATGCTCCTTTAATAGTAGTTGCAGTTCCCTCAGCAATACCCGTTTTTTCTGTAACACCAGTAACAGATTCTGTGACTTGTTCACTAGTAGCAATATATGGTCTCTGGGTTACTTTCGATGTACCTGTTACAAACTCCTGTTCTGTAGGATATGCTCCTTTAATAGTAGTTGCAGTTCCCTCAGCAATACCAGTTTTTTCTGTAGCACCAGTAACAAATTCTGTGACTTGTTCACTAGTGGTAACATAAGGTCTCTGGGTTACACTTGAAGCATCTGTCATGATCTCCTGTTCTGTGGGATATGCAGCTTTAATAGTAGCTGCAGTTGCTTTGGTAATACTACTTTTTTCGGTAACACTAGTAACAAATTCTGTGACTTGTTCACTGGTGGCAATATATGGTCCTTGGGTTACCTTCGATATTTGTGTCACAAACTGCTGTTCTGTAGGATATGCACCTTTAATAGTAGTTGCAATTCCCTCAGCAATACCAGTTTTCTCTGTGACACCAGTAACCAATTCTGTGACTTGTTCGCTAGTGCCAATGTACTTTCTCTGGGTCGTACTAGATGTACCTGTCATAATCTCCTGCACTGTAGGATATCTATCTTTAATAGTAATGTCAGTTCCCAGGGTAATTCCAATTTTTTCTGTAACATACCCTGTGATTTGCTCATTAGTGGTAACATTTTGTGTCTGTGTTACTGTTGATATTTCTGTCACAAACTCCTGTTCTGTAGGGTATGCACCTTTAGTGGTGATTGCAGACCCCTCAGCAATAGCAGGCTTTTTTGTAGCTCCAGAAATAAGCTCTGTAACTTGTTCACTAGTGGCAAAATATGGTCTCTGGGTTATATTCGATATTTCTGTCACTTGCCGTTCTTCTGGGATCTTCGTTCCTTCAGGTGTAAATTCTGTAACACCAATATATCTATTATTTTCTGTGGTTTCTGTGGTGTAATCTGCTTGCTGTCTAAATGTGTATGATTCTGGTTTCTCTGTTTCTTGGGATATTTCTGTAATAAACATTTCTCCTTTGTGTGTCTCCTTAATGGAAGAGGTAAGCAATGCTTCTGGTGTTACTGGAATGCTTGTTTCTTTAACAGTGACTGTATATATTTGTAATTCTGGTACCTGTGTCACATTTTTTTCTTCTTTTGCCTCGGTGATAGGAATTTCAGTTTTGTTTTCTGTAGTTCCTTCCTGGAATACTGTACTGGAGGATGCATATTCTGTTGTGTACTCATTTTTTGTAGGCCTATAAAAAGATGTCTCTGTTTTTGTCCCTACAGCTGTTGCAGTGCTAGTTTCAGTTTCTAATGATAAAGTTTCAGTAGTTGTCATTGATTCCACTGTAAAGTCAGTTTGTGATGTGTCTGTTATGTAAGGATTTATTTCAGTGAATGTTAAACTGTCTGTTGTTGTCTGTTCTGGAATAGGTGTACTGTTGTCTGTAGGTAGGACTGTGAGATTTTCTAGTGAACTAGTAGTGAATCCTTCAACTGGCATACAGCCATCAGAAGGATCACCTATGTAGCCACTAGGACAGAAACATATAGGTTTGTGTGCCTGCACTCTACATTTAGAACCTTTACTGCATTTGTTGGTGCAAGGATCTATGCATTCTCCACTAATGCAGGCCTGTGCGTCTGTGCACTCGACATCCAATGTGCATGAAACGGGTCGTGACGTACTTGTGCTGACACCTGCTGTGAATAACCAATACAATATACATATATACACACAAAATATTTACAATATTAATAAATATGTACATGAATGAAAAATGCTAGATAGTTGATAGTAAGACAAGTATGAAATGTTATTTAAGAAACTATAGCTACTACTGTACATATATGAGTAATTTTCCTAAACTAATGTATGTTACAAAATATCTACATTTTTAGCATGTTAGTTGTGTATTGTGTTGAGAAATAAGACAGGTGTGAAAGGAAAGATCTAAGAGAATGTCTAGTGTGACAGGGGAGAGGAAGAGGAAAAATAAAACGCTCCTGCACTAAGATATATTTTGCCAATGGCTAGTCTTTATTTTTTCTATTTTACTTATCACTTCTGCAGTGGTTAAAAGAAGAATGTACCAAGTCCTTTTAGACCCTGTTTTAAGATTTTCAATATGCATCCAATGGCCAAGAAAACTAAATTAGTCTATCTGTTCGGTATTCTGTGATAAAGATCTAAGTTAATCTATTTATTTTTCCACATAGCTTTAACTGCTATAGCAAAGTTCTTTTTCTTTCTGAATTTATCCTTTATTAGTTTTTTCTAACTATTATGCCAAAACCAATTTTTTTTTAAAAATTAGTCTATTCTATCCTCCACTATCTTGTTTACTTTTTAAATTTATAAATATGTGTATGGTTTATACTTTCTTCCTGATTGGGTAGTTTACCTTTAAGACATCCATATTTTGAGTCTGTGACAAATCCTGGGGGACAGAATTTGCAGACAGGTCTATGCTCCTCCACAAAACAGGGAGCATCTGCTGTACAGGTGATGTTGATACAAGGGTCGACACAGCGGTAGCCATGGCAAGCTAGTTGTGGTGGGCAGCCGTTGTCACGCAGGCAAATGGAGAGAGATGGATTGCAGTCACGTGTACAGATGCAGACTGGGTGATGGTCCAGAACATCGCAGTCCTTGTCAGCTGAGCAGGGAGGTTTCTTTGCAGCTGTGCATGGGTTCTGACACTGGTTATTGATGCAGGCGAGGTTCGATGCACACTGTTCATCTCGCATGCATTCAATATGATCAGGAGCACAAGTTAACTCGCCCATGTCGCTCACTACAAAACCATATTTGCAGACACACACTGGTCTGTGCCTGCGCACTTCACACTTTTTATTTACTTCACACTTAAATACAGGAACTGTTCGGCAGGGATCATGACACTCCCCAGTTTCTGTGTTGCATGCGAGATTGTCAGCACAGTCTGCATCAACAATGCAGCCTACAGTAGGTAATGTAGGGGGAGGTCCTGTAGGTTCACATTTAGGATCTGGTTGGCAAATTAAATGTGGTCTTCCAACATAGCACTGAGGACAGGAGCAGCGAGGTCTATGCACAACTGTTCGACACAGTGCATTTTCTCCACATGCACCACGAAGACTACATGGATCGATGCACTGATTGTTTATGCATGCCTTTTCATTGGGACAGTCATTATCGCTGGTACATATGCTCTCTATGTAATGTTCATGTGAGTGAGCGTGCAACAGGGAAGATGAATAATGAGTGAATGGTTGTGGGTAAAGGAGAAAAAAAGAAAAGCAATTGTAAGAACTGTGAAAGGAAACATTTCTCACACAAACATTATTTATAACACATGCTCTCCGTATCTTGACAAGGACAGACGCAGACAAGGAGGTAAAGCCGTATCAACAACTCCCACATCTTGACACTTAAATAGCTAAACAAATACTGTACAAGCTGAAATATTTACATACAAGCCCCAAACTTCAAAATATAGCGGGGAAGGGCAGAGGATGGATGTGCCTTCCTACTTCACAGCAAAGGATCAATGTGAGAATGCTCCTTTCACAGCTCCCAATCTGGCTTATCATTAGTGATAACACTCATGTAGCTTATTAGGCTACATTCAATATATGTACACAGATGACTTCTTGAGCTCATAATGGCACAGCTACTGGAGAAAATTACCATGAAACTACTGCTGCAACTGAAAAAAATCTACTCAGTGCAAATTACTTGAAGTCTTAGGTGGGGTGGAATGTACATCATATACAGCCCTTGTTTCACCATTAAATCATTCACCTGAAAGCAGAACTCTAGTACTAGCACCTTCATGAAACTTAGCTTCAGAGATGCTATTTATCTTGCTAATTTTGAACCCAGTTGTAAACCTCGCCAAAATAAAAACTATATTACAGCTTTAAGTGGCTGTAAAATCCCCTTTATCTTCCTTTCTCAAACTAAGGTTAGTGACAAGGCAGATTGGAACACTGTGATGACATTCCACATGATTCCATGTCTACTAGGTATAACATGAGAGGCCACCAAGATGGGAGCAATATATGCATATATATAAATGTATGTATATATTTACAAATAAAAATTTATGATATTTGATGATAAATATTATTTGATGATTATTGCTCATTTAATGCCTTCTAAATATAAATTACAGCAAATTACTGAGTTATGCTCTCCACCCATAACCCTCTTAGCACACCAAAATGGTTACCAGTAATATTATTAATCGTGCAAAATAAAAATACAAACAAAAAATGCAGCTTCATTAACTACAACGCTGGTATTACTGGTCTTCTGCAGAAGTTGGAGTCACACATATGTTTGATGGTATTTAATCAAGATTTAATACATCAACCAGAATTCAAGGAAGGAATGCACTGATGAGTTTTTGATAGTTGTTACATATTTAGATTTTTAAAATTTGTTTCCTATTAGCATTTATTTATTAATTTACCACTTTTTAATGCTCATTGGTCAACTTTCAAACTTATCTTCCATAGTTTCAAACTAATCACTAAAAATAAAATACAAAAAAAAATAAAAAATATAATAAAAAACCTTCCTTAGTTTAATAATTTTACTGAACAATCTACTGACATTATTTGGCAGACTACAAAAACTGAGAACATAAAACATATTTTATTTTACATATAAAGACCTCTAAACAGGAAGAGAAATTAATTTCAAATGTTACCTTATTTATTAATTGTGAAGTTCTGAGATAAATATTTTTTAAATTATATTTTGGCCATAAATTTTAATAAAAAAAGATTTGACAGTAAAGACACACTTAAGTTCTCGCAGAGTGAAAAGAAAAGACAATTATGAATATGACCCTTTTTTTTTTTCAATAATTCTCTATGATTGTAACAGAAGAAGCCATTGATTTAAGCTGTTACTGAATACTAGCTTTTTAAATATAAATTTTAACATATGTGTCCAGATTTTACTTCTGCAAAAGCATTGCAGTAAATGCAGCAGTGTTAGAAAACCTGTAAAGACAAAAGGTTAGCATTTCCAACTTCATCTCTTGTCCTACCTGGAGAGCACTCAAACTCAGCCTTTCCTGTAGTTCCTGGAGGACAGCGACATACAAAGATGGCTCCTTCCCTAAGGCAGTCTGCTCCTCTACCACAACCTGAAGTCCTGCAGTCCTCTGGTTGGCGCTCAATTGAACCTATAGAAAATTATGCAAAATGTTATAATTAAAATATAACCTTTTTGTAAGATCTTTTTCAGAACTGTTTTGTAGAACAGTAAATACTGGGATGAAAGGAGAAATTTAATATTGACTTTTATGAACGGTTTAGCTATAAGATAATTGTAATTTTTCATTTGTTTTAAATTGAGTACTTATTACAAATTAAAGGAAGCCCAAAAAATCTACATATTGTACATGCTATATGTTAATTTAATTAATTTAATAAGAATGAATGCGTAGTTAATTTAGCAATGAACTTATGACTAATTGTCCAAAGCATCCATATGTATTAAATTGTTTTGGATACATAATTCCATCCATTTCTTAGTTGTTTGCAACATTTCTTTTTCAAAACTGCAGATATGATCATAGTGAAGGCATTCTGTTCTGTTTCTCCAAATTTAACATTAGTTTTTGTAGTGAGGTGCTGCAACCTTCATCTTGATAATATCCCTCAATAAGTTATCAGGAGTTGTCTGGTACAGGGCTACATGGAAACTGTGTAAGTGATATTGAAAATGTTGAGAACATGCTTCCAATTCAGCATTCATAACTTATCATCTGATAAATTATGAATAGTAAAAGCAGAAGTCCTGGAGCTCCATCTTGCTGTATCATAACTCTTCTGTTAGTCCTCTAACTTCCAATTGTGAAATGAACCAAGTTGGCAGCATTGATCAATACAATATAGCATTCACAGATACAGAAAAGAAATAACATCCAAAGAGATGCTATACTGTCATTTCAGACCATCATAACATACAGCAGGTTGTGTTGAAGTGAAGACCAAAAAACCATAATTCTAATTCATGTGCTGTGGTATATGGCATCTCCTATGTGATAATAATCTCAGATCTTAATATGTCATTTGAAATCTTAATAGAAGAAATCAAGTTTTAAGAACTTCATATTCTAGAGAAGTCAATAATATATACAAGCTTAGTTAACAAGATGATACAGAATCATACATTTTCTATAAATCGAATATCTTGAAAAAGCTTCACATTATGTAATACTATTTCTGCACACATAAATAATGTTGCTTACGAGTTAAGATGCTTGTTCATAACTGTTTATCATGGCTTATTTATGAAGGCTGAACAACACAGCTTCTTCTTTAAGTCCTTCATGTAATGGTAAAGAGACAATCATTCATGGAATGACCTATGCAGATCGCATATGAATATTATATGTGAACATATAACTTGAGCATACGTCTCCAAGCATGCCTTCTTTTCTCCATTTCTCGACTGCTCTTTCAAACATTCTATCATAAAAGCCTTTATTTTAAAGGAAATCATTGTCCTTTTCATTGGTAGAGGAACTATTTCCTAAATATTATGATATGACACTAATTCTCTCTCCTGTGTGAGGACGTTTGCATATGCACACAAGTTAATTAACCACTATTAAACAGAAGATGAACTTGTATGTGCCATTTCAACTCTTAGAATGAGACTGGGCCGCACCATGGCTAAACAGACTGCTTGCCTCTCACCAAGGTGGCCCAGATTCAATCCCAAGCGACCAGATGGGAGATTTTTGATGGACAACATGCTGCTGGGGCATGTTTTCTCCAGTATCTCCGGTTTCCACTGCCATCATTCCACCAACTGCTGCATTATTATCTTTCATTTCATTCTCTTCGCCCTCATTCTATTCATCTTCTTCTCTCACTTTCATCCCAGGCATTAGGCTGATCACATACCCTGGATTTCTGCATATGATCCAGAGTTGTGGTTCCTCAGCCCAACGTCTAATGGCATAAGGTGTAGAGGACCAAGAATCCCCTAACAGCACGACAGTGGTATAACTAGGGAAGTTAAAGAAGAAGAAGAAAAAGAAGAAGAATGATGAGGCAAAGGTCATGGCAATAATATACCAACAGTATGCCAAATATATCTGTGATAATTGCAGTATGATGATGATGATGATGATGATGATGATGATGATGATGATGATGATGATGATGACGATGACGACAAGAAAGAAGAGGATGAGGAGGAAGAGAAGAAGAAGAGGAAGAAGCCAAAGAAGAAGAATCTGGTAAGGTATAAGAGTATATGAATTTTCTGAATCCACTGTATATAATATCACAATCTTCTGAAATGCACTGCAGGAAGAAATTATTTTACTTTCATCTTGCAGTTTACAAGAAGCTGAATAAATTTGATGATGAATAGCCTTTTGATACTAACACAGTTGGTTATTTACAAATATACAGCTACAATATTATCTAAAAACATGCTTATTTTACAGTATTCCTTTAATTTAAAGATTTTAATACTGTTCCAGAATACAATTTTAAGTCAATCTTGCTGACTATGTGTAAAATCATCCTAATATAGATAGCATTTACGATGGGTATTTATTTTCTGAGGACTAATTTACAGTATTTTTAGTATTTATAACTTCTCCAACCATAGAACAGTACTTACATTCAATATATGGATTGCCAGATGGATGGGTTTTAGGACAATAGCACTGTGGCTCATTATTAACTACATGGCATGCAGCATTGACACCACATTGCTTATTCCTACACAGGTCTGTGTATGGCCCCTGGCATAAACATCCTCTGTAGGGATCCCCAGTGCATCCTGGAGCACATGTGCACTCAACTCCTCCAGGAATATCACGACACTTCGCATTTTCTCCACAAGGATTCCACAAACACTGATCTCCACCTCCTGAAAATTATCCACCACAAATTAAAACTCTGAGCCCTGAACAAGAAGCATTATTTGAATTATTTATTAAGAAAACATTTTCAATTTGGAGATTTTCATTTTAAATTCATTGTACATTCATAAATTACAATAATTAGCAAATAAATTTACTTCTCCTTGACATTATATATATATTATTTTTTATTTTATTTAAATTTGCGTCTTCCAACATTAAGTCATATTGGACGATGGATGAAATGGGTGAATTTATGCTCAAATGAACCCAGAGCCCAAAGAGCTTAGAGTTACCTGACATTTGTCTTTCAGGATAAAAAAAGCCTTGGAAAAAACCTTACCTAGGTAACTCAACCTGAATGAGATTCAAACTCGGGACCTCTTGAATGTGAGGCAGATGTGCTCATATGCTACCGAGGCGGGCAAGGAGCTCTATGGATTTGCATCATGAGCTCTGATTTCAATTAACTACAATGAAATGCTGGTAGAGTTTTTTGTAAAATTTTCTGGCATGCTTGTTGTATTTGGAATATGGCTTTAAGTATTTCAAAGGAGCTGATAATTTCTGTAATAGCATTAGCAGGTTTTACTACACAAAATATAATTATTTGTAGCAATTTTTTATTTATCTTTAAGGAAATTGATGGAAATTTCAAGAAGTTGTGTAAAAACCGACAGGTAATGGGAAGCAGATTAGTAAAATAATAAAAAAAAAAATTTAAAAAGTCAGCATTGCTGTACCTTAAAAAATTATACTGAACATTTTACTTAATACTCACTAATGTATTATAGAGAAGGAAACATATGAACTCCAATATTATCTCCAAAGATTTTGGATAAAATAAAATAGCAAAACTCAGGATAAAAAGGTTTGAGGTTACATTACAACAAAAGTTTCAGACTATAAGGCTATAGGACAATGAGTATTTACACAAAGTTCCAAAATGTTAGCATGTTCATCTATTTTAACAGCTGACCCTGACATGTCATCTTTTAACTATATTAAAATTAAGAAAAGCTTAATGAGTAGTGTTAGTGTATAGTAGGTACATACCTGGCTTGCATTCAGTGATTGGATTGCCAAAGAATCCAGGAGGACAGGAGCACTGCGCACGTCTGTTGAAAACTCTACATTGAGCATTTGTACCACAAACACCTGGTTCCAAACATGGATTTCTGCAGGCTTTGTCTTCACTGCAACGGGTGTTTTCTTCACAATCTTCATCACGCAAGCACTCATATGATGAGCATGCTTGACTTGGTTCACCTTGGTAGCCATCTGGACATAGACAAACTGCTCTGTGTTCTGACACTCGACATAAGGCATTCTGACCACAAGGGAATCCTGGTGTTGTGCAAGGATTTGCACATTGTCCATTAACACAAGCCTGATCATTAGCACAATCGCCATGTGAACGGCATCCAGCTGTACAGAACCCGTTCTTACATAAGTGGCCCTATAACAGAGAGTAAGGTGTGTATAAATATATGCTTCCACAACTGAAACAAAAACCAATTGGCTGGCCCCGTAGCTCAGTTGGTAGAGCACCTGCCTGCCATGCTAGGGTTTTCGGGTTCGATTCCCGGCGGTAGGGGTGGGAATTTTTCTCCGACCAACATAATTCCTCATCTTTCTCAGAGTCTGGAAGTATGAATGAGAGTGTGAATGTGTGCGTGATCTAATGATTAAAACCCAACGAATACGAGTTAACACCTTCGATATGTTCCATACGAGAACGACCACGGATACGACCATTGGAGTTAAAGGCGGGGTATTAATGGAAAAATAACAATTATCATCCACTGCATTTTATTATTTAGATTTGGTGGAAATGTAAGCTTTGAAATCGCTCAATTGCTGTGATTTACTTTTTCTTCTTAGAACATTTTGTTTCATTTTATAGAGAATATTTGGTTATTTTGTGTAAGTAAACAATCCTTTTAAATATTTTTTCACCTAAGATAATACAATAATTTTATAGAAGTTAATGGTTACTATTAGGAAACCAAACTTCAAAATTACTGCTTCTTTCTTTTTAATTAATTACAGATAAATTGGTATATAAAATTTTGAACCACCTTTTTATATTTTGCATTTTGTATTTATGATTATTGAAGAAATAACACTATCCTAATCATTAAAGATAATAATATTGGTAATTATGTTTAGCAGTATTATACGGGATATGTGTGAGCTTCTATTATGACTTTCAAATGGGATGATTTTTATCCTTGAACGCTACTAGACCAGTAACCAATCATAGTCCGGTGGTGTTGTCATACTGCATGCTTCGTAAGTGAAGTGTGACAAGTACCAAGTGAATCCATCTTAAATAAATACTATTTGAGCTAAGACAAAAATTCAAATTTTGTAAAAAGTGATCCATGAGGAAGGTAAAGAGTATTGCTTTTAACACAACTGTAAACCCTCATACTTTTAGCTCAAATAGTTTTTATAATATAAATAAATATAATACCAATATACTATAATGGTGTATAGTGATGTAAGCATTGTAATGGCTATCATTTTGGTTAGTATGTGTGTGTGTACAAACATTTGTAACTATCAGAACTAAAATGTAAATGATTTAACATGATAGGCTATTAATTACTTTGAACAAGCCAAAGTGTTTGTTAAATTTGAGAGACAGCAAACAGTTTACTTCCTGTTAGCCTGTAAAATGCTTTATTTCCAGAACATGAGCCATAACATGATACATTTATGATTGCTTCATAATCGTTTATTCATCAGAGATTCAAATTTGTATTATTCAGTTGCTCTTCCATTTAAAAATCAGGAAAAATGTATTAACTGATCAACTTGCTACGAAATGGGACACAAGGTAATCTGCCTGTCCTCTTATCACTACCAATACAATTCAATTGAGTTAGCGTGGGCTTAAATAAAATGTGGGGTTGCAAACAGAAATAACCATTTTAAACTGACTGACATTGAATGAAATGGAGTGTGACCAAATTTTGAAACTCAACATCATAAGTTTGCAAGTTTTAGATGATGAAGACAGTGACAATGACAAATTGTCTCTTGACATAAGCGACATCGATAGCTACATGTGTAACTACTGGCAGTTCCAATGGATTAGAAAAAAATTGTAATTTATAAACTATAGCATTTAAAACATAAACATAATATGTAATATCATTGTTCCAATTTTAATTTTAACTGCATTGATATAAAAGTTTGGAAAATTCAGCATTTAGCACCAAGGAGACTTGCATGCTCTAGGACAGCGAGCAAGAAAGAGGGAAATATGAAAAGGGTGGGGATAAGAGGTGACAACACTGAGAATGCAAACACATCTCGTTTGCTGCAGCCCAGAATTCTTTCTATTTGAAAAACGCAATATGAAATACTTAAAGAATCTGTTTAGCCGTTAAAGTATATGTCTTCATAATCATGACATTATTATATAAGTATACATATAAATTATTTGAATAGCAGATACTGTTTATAATGCTATACTTTTCAAAGTATAAGATGAACAGGGAGTAAGGGTACTACTAAAACTAGGATCACAATAAGAGCTTTGTTTACAGGAGATATAAGCAAATACTTCCTGGAAACTATGAATAGCATTGCACTGCAAATAATAACCAATTCCTGTAATAGAAGAGATGGCACCCATGCATTTACAGATTTTTCAAAATTGCATTCACATATATATTCAGAAATGGCAAAGTCATTTAAAAATGGATGTTTTAAACAAGTAGCCGGTGTACACAAACAATGAGAAGTGTTAGTATATGACAGTAATAATACAATGCCATGAATAAGTTATAATATTCTCTTTACCTGTGGACAGAAATTTATTCCAGTACATTTTGTTAGGCATTTGCCTTTGATGCAAGATTCTCCGCAGGCACACTCATTTTCAGAACTACAGCTTCTCAGACAATAGCCTGCAGCATCACATTCACAGTTAGGTATACCAGGTGCACAACGCAATGCTGGCTTTGCACAGCTGATAAGAGGATTGCCTACAAAATCTGCTGGGCAGCTGCACTGAACTCCATGATTTATCACTTTACAGGTGGCACAAATTCCACATGTTGAAGCTTCCACACAAGGATCTGCACATAAGATGATAAAAGAGAATTTATTGTGGGAATAAAATTATATTATTTCATTATGTGTGTTTGGAGGAATTTGGTAACATTGACGTCCAAATTAACTGGAAAAAAAAAATATTTGTAGTCAGTTTTTAACACTCCATCACTTAAATTTTTATTTCCTGAGGGACAAGTTTCAGAAGCTGCTTCCAAAACTAATCTCTCAAAAAATAAGTGTGACAGTGTGTTAACAACCAACTATAAATAGTTTTTTCAATTATCTTCTTTCAGTTATCTTAGTCAAGCATTAATTTAAAATTTATTTACATTTTTTCTCTTACATAATTCATGCTCTTTATATTACCTGGTCTATAATAAAACAGATTAGCTAGGTTATAGAATGGAAGTCCTAGTAAAGTTTTGTAAATCAATGTTCCGTGCATAGTTATACCAGAGGTAAATGTGATTTAGATACACCGCACAATCGACTTAGCAGGATCATAGCCATTCTTATTAACAACTAAAATTATTTAATAAGCTTCCATTGGAGGTAAAGGACTGCTGCAAAACAGATGATTTGTAAACAGGCTAAAAGACTGGTTGAAACTGAAAGAATTTTATACACTGTACAAAAATACCTAGACCTTAATATTCATGCCTTTGAATTTAATGTAATTATAAAAATAATAGTAAATAGATTACCAATATCATTATTAAAGTATAATGTACCCAAACCCATAAGCCTGTAAGTCACTTGATAACCTATTCAATAACTTTAAAATTTTCGTGACTAGTTAGAGTAGAATAAATGTAAATATGAACATACAATTGCCCACCTTGGTAGCGTGGTGGTAGTGTGTCTGCCTCACGTTCAAGAGGTCCCGAGTTTGAATCTCGGTCAGGGTGAGTTACCTAGATAAGGTTTTTTCTGGGGTTTTCCCTTATCCTAAAAGACGAATGTCGGGTAACTCTAAACTCTATGGACCCTGGGATCATTTGAGCATCATTTCATCCATTCCATTCACTGTCCAATATGACTTAATGTTGGAGGACGTAAATTACAAAGAAAAAAAATATGAACATACAACTTGTTTCCACACAATTCCTTTAGATTATGCTAACTAAACACATCTGTAAATTTTGTCAATACTTGTATATAAATTTGTAAATACTTAAGTTAATTGATGTAAATTAATTGTTCTTCCACACTAGCCGTATAGAGGCTAAGGTTTTGGAGACCAGGAGATCCCTGGTTAAAATCCTTGCCATGGCATTGCATTTTTCAGTCTGAATTATATTGTAAATACCTGTTTTCATCTGATGAAACCTATTGCTTCTTGTAAGCTTAATTATTATGATTAGTACTCTCCAAAGTACAAGGCAAATCTGCTATTATCCTCCAAAATGATCAAATATACATTGTCAATAGATGGACTATTTAACCATAGACTTCACCAAAAATAAAAATTATATGTATTAAGAAAGCCATTATATGAATTTTTTAAATATCTTAACAGAACATTATTAACATTTTTGAAATTGCCTTTATTCTACATACTGTGGTTGTTGTATAAATGTGTTTTTATACCACTTATACAACAGAAGCTGCACTTATGTATATAAAAGTATTAATAGTCTTGCTAGTATACTAATTTTGTAATATGGCCTGAAAAAGAAAAACTTATGATGCAGCAGCGATCAGTGATAGTTTCCTGTTTTATATTTTTGCTAAAACAACAAACACTATTTCACAAACTCTAACAAGTATTTTGAATGGACAATTTTGGAACCAAAACATCCTCAAAAATATCTTGTTTATATATTTGTTGAAAAATATTTATTTAACCATAAGAGTTTCTATGCAAATGAGCCACAGGTAGAAAGCACACTATCATTTTGATAAAATGGTTAATGAAGAAAATATACCATGAAAATCCACATCAGATTTATGAAACAGAACATCAATCTTCCAAGCAAGCTTCCATCTCCATTCATGGTCTGAATAAGGCCAATCTTTCTTTAAGAAGTCTAAGCAGACAGTTATTTGAGCATGTTCTGCAATAAACATTCTTGCTATGGTTCATCCTTTGTTAAGCAATGATTCATTAATATAAGGATGCAATATGTGAATACCTAATGAATTCTACAAAAACTTTTGAACATGTAGGGCCAAATAAATTCAGTTCTTAAATCGTTTTGATGCTGGGCAACCATGGCTACTCTCCTTAGTCTGGATCCTAACCAATGTAATTTCTTTCTTTGGAAATACCCATAGGAAAAGATTTTTCCAAAACATCCCAAAATATCTAATAAACTCTGAAGATTGTAATGAAATTATGAAAGAGATATCTACAGATAATAACAATAATATGTTGAATGAAATCAACTGAAAATGGTAGTAATGTTGAATATTACAGTCGAGGAATTACCCACAGTACATTCTTGATTTTAATATGAGGTTGACTGAAATTTTATTCATAACAGACTTATATTCAACAAAATAATGGAACATTTTATGGATTTTGTATTTGTGAAAATAACGCATACAACTCATGTTGTATAAGGTTTTGAAAAGTGTCCAAGGTCCAGCTGCATTAACCACGTGGGAAAAAATCTTCATAAAGAAATATGAAAGAAAATTGTTTAATTTCGACACTACCTTTGAAGAAAACCCAAACTTCAAGTTCATCAAGATACCGACAGAGATGCACCTATCGCCTCCAATGAGTTCACCAAATCAGTGTCCATTAATCGACAACAGCTAATGATGTTAGGAAGATCCTAACGAAATGCGCTCTAGGTAAATACTAGCAATAAATGGAGCATTGAGTATTAGTTCAACTCAAAATTATATTATATTAAATAAGGTTATCTTTTTTTTTAAAGAAAAGGAAAACGAAGTAAGGGTATTACTTACTTTTGCACTGTTTATTAATGCAGGCTTGATCATCAGGACATACTGTGTCACTACGGCATCCAACATCACATAAACGGTTTTCACAAATTTCCTTTGGTCCACACTTTGCATCATTGTTACAAACTGTTCTACAAAGTCCTCCAAGACATCGCTCATCCTCTAGACAATTGTTATCCCTTTAAAATAAGACAAATACTGTTAGTTTAATGTAGCTTTCCATGTGGTTATTACAGTACTTAATGATAAAACACTATAATTCCACAAATACTAAGCACTTTAAATAATTAAAAATTAATTTAAATCTTTGAACATAAATACCCAAATAAGCCTTACACTGCAGCAAATAAGCCTTTAAAACTTAGATTTCTACGTTCTGTTCTTTAAAATTTACCTAATTTTACAAATAAAACTTACGCTCTGCAGGTGGTTTGGCACCTGCCAACATAGCAAGTTTGTCCATGAGGACAATCTGCTTCAGAACGGCATAAGGATGTGGGCTGACGGCAACCAACTTCAGCATCACCAATTAGAGGTACTGGACAAGAACACTGTTTCTGATGGTTTAACATAATACATTGTGCATTTGTACCACAGGCTGTTAGTGATGCACAAAGATCTGTAGAAAAGGAAAGAAGATCCATGAAATCTGTTAATTATTGTGTTTATCTTAGGTGAAAGAATCTTAATAAAATATCTATAGCTGTAATATAATATTAACAGTGAATCATGAAATCACTGCATCAGGTGTAATAATTACAGAGCCATTTATGTATCTTAAAATCTCCAGATAATCAAATAAAATAAGAATGACTTTATTTAGTAATCAGTTATTAACATTTGCAGGATTTGTTAGCAACTTAATATGACCATAAATACTTTTCGTAACCTATTAAATGTTACCTGGTGCAGGGCTCACCTAGCTTTGATTTATGGTTTAAGTTAATTGATGGAAATTAATCATTTCTTCACACTAGGCGTGTATAGGCTAAGGTTTTGAATAGATAGAGTCAATATAAAAATTATTTGTGGTTGGTTTATTGACACTCGTCACTTACTTTTTCATATATTTATGAGAGACTAGTTTCAAAGGCCCTGGCCTCCATTTTCAATCTCTTCCCAACTGGCATCTGTTGTTATCTGCTCTCTCTGGTGGTGGAACTATGAACTTTTTTGTCAAATTATCTGCTGGCGGGATTTCAAAGTTCATTACGCGATCCTTATTTTTCCAGATGAATATGTTCTCCCATGTTGTCAATCTATTTTGGTTTATCACTCCTTTTAATAATTTTGGATTTGGATCAATGTCATGGTTTTCATTCCAAAAATGAAATGCTACTGCTGACTTGTCTTCTTGTTTCAATCTGATGTTTCTAAAGAAACATCACTTTAGAAACATCAGATTGAAACAAGAAGACAAGTCAGCAGTAGCATTTCATTTTTGGAATGAAAACCATGACATTGATCCAAATCCAAAATTATTAAAAGGAGTGATAAACCAAAATAGATTGACAACATGGGAGAACATATTCATCTGGAAAAATAAGGATCGCGTAATGAACTTTGAAATCCCGCCAGCAGATAATTTGACAAAAAAGTTCATAGTTCCACCACCAGAGAGAGCAGATAACAACAGATGCCAGTTGGGAAGAGATTGAAAATGGAGGCCAGGGCCTTTGAAACTAGTCTCTCATAAATATATGAAAAAGTAAGTGACGAGTGTCAATAAACCAACCACAAATAATTTTTATATTAATTTTGACGTCACTGTTACTAAATTCCTCCAAACACACATCAAGATAGAGTCAAACTGAAAAATTCAATGCCACGGCTGGAATTTGAATCACGGATCTCCTCGTTTCCATCCAGTCGCTCTTACCCATTGAGCTACCATGGCAACATGCCGTCGTGACTTTAAATTCTCCAACTGACTCATGCATTTTCCTGGTAAACCACTAGGGGCTCTTGTATTTGAGATACACCATTTGTGGTGACTTACTATTGTAAGTACTTCACTCCCAGGCTTCATCATTAAACTCTTATTATTTAAGTTAATTGATGGAAATTAATCATTCCTTCACACTAGCTGTGACAGTTTATGGTTTGAAAAAGGTGCAATGTTGCATGAAGTTTAAAATATTAAAAAGTTATTCTTTGTTTAAAACATAATTTTAGAAATCTCTTGCTAATAAAAGTACTACATTTATATTCAAAGCTTTCCAGTAAAGTTTAAATGACTCACCTATGCATTTACCACTGATGCAGGCTCTGTCAGCAGGGCAACCCACATCACTTCGACATCCAATGACACAAACAAGTCCTTCACATACTTCACCACTGCGACAATCGTCATCTTTACGACAGAGTGGTTTGCATACTCCAGAAGAGAGGTCACAACGTTCATTTCCAAGACATCCAATGTCTGAAGAACAAACTGGTCTGCAAGCTTCTTCAATGCACGTTGAGCCTGAAGGACAATCTCTATTCTCTGTGCAAGGCTGGGCAGGTGCTCTGACACAAGCAATTTTTGCTGTAGGATTTGGTACAAAACCTGTACGGCAAGAACAGCTTGCACGCTGATTAGATACAGTACAGGCAGCATTTGGTCCACATGGAGAATCCAGGCATGGATTAACACAGCGATTATCACGGCATGATTCACTAGCACTGCAATCTTCATCTGAGCGACAGCCAAATATGCACATATTATGCAAGCATATATGACCCAAGAAACAATCATTGTCCACTCGACAGGTTACTGAAAAAGAAAACAACAAAACTGTAGTATTGCTTACAATCCCTCTAGTAACATAAAAAGTCATTTCTTTTAAAGCTCTGTTGTGAACATTTTGTTCCTTGTTGATTTTCTAAATCTCAAAGAAAATCTTATTTTTAAATTACAACAAATTATGCTAGTAAGTGAATTTGATAGCTGAAGCTCATTTATCCTAAGGAAAAAAGCAATAAAAAGCCTGGCAATTAGTTTCACACATAAATATTGCAATAAATTTTGGTTCAAATTACCACAGTGGATTATTAATATACCTATTTATGAAAGTAATCTATGCGTAATATCTTAGGAAAATAAAAATAGAACAGAACAAATTTAACAATTACAGCTACTGATAAAATGAATAAAAAAATTCAGTACAATACTAAAATAACTTACAAATGCAATTTCCTTTCAGGCATTTCTCATTAAATGCACAGTCATTATCTGTTTCACATACAGGTAGACACATATTGTCTCTGCATGTGACACCGTAACTGCAGTCAGCATTGGATTCACATGAGATTGGAACTGGAATTGAAAAAAAAAATTATACATATTAGACACGCTGGTCATTATTATTCAAAATCTTGTATTTGCATTTCAATTAACACTTAAGAATTCAGATTTTAATGAACCTATATCTGTTTATTGTAAGTAAAGAGTGCCGCCTTACAAAATTTGAATTCTATAGGATAGTTCAACAAACTATGCTTTTCTATGCTTGTTTTACTTGGATCCTTGAACAGAAAAGGTCTGTATGCTCTTCTAATACTACATAACAAAGACTTTACATGGATCCCTGAGGAATTAGGGTAAAAATTACAAAAACTCAGCAAATTAAAAACATACAAAGGGCTTCCAATGTAAGGACTATGATACAATGAAGCACAAAATTATATTAATACAAAGGGCTCTTTGCTTAGGAATCTCAAACATTTTAAGCATAAAAAGAAAAACAAAAAACAAAACAAAAAGTCATTCACTTGTAAGTCTTTAGATAATGTTAAGAGCTCAACTTACTTCGAACACATTCAATATCAGGATTTCCTGTAAAGCCCAATGGACAAGTACATTGTTTTGAATGGCTGAATATTCTGCACTCTGCATTCATACCACATGCTGATTTCTGATCACAAGGATTATTGCACTGACCCTGAAGGCATTTTTCTGTTAGACTGCATTCTTCATCAGACTGACAGAATGCTGAAAAGATAAATTAGTAATCACCTTAAGTATAACTTATAAATTTAAAAATCAAAGAAATTAGTCACAAGGTAAGCAAAGAGGTAACACATTACAGAGAAAGCTAAAAAAGGTATAACACAGCTAATATAACTTTAACTCAATAAAATTAATGTTAATTGAATTATATGTACTTACGGCTGCATATATCTCCATAGCAGTAAGAGTTCACTGGACAGTCAGCATTTACATTACAAGCTATAGGCTTTGGTCTACAGCCAATATGTTTGTCATTAGGATTGCCTTCATAGCCTGGTCTGCACACACATGCACTTGCATGGTCATTGGCAATGCATTCTGCATTTGGTCCACAAAAAGTAGTCTCACATACATCTGAAAAATAAATAGTTTATTAACTGCAGCCAAATACATTTTCACTCATTTGCATATTCATTTATTGATCTCATTCTTTCGTGCATAGTTTTATGTGATACTGTTCACAAGCTTTATTACACAATTCACATATACAGAGTACATGCTATGGTTGAGTCATGATAATTCTTATCTTTACAAATGGAGTAGGTACCACATGTTTTAATAACTCTGTATAATCCTAAAATATATTTTAGAATATGTGAGCATGAGTAAAGCAGCAAATGATCTGCTTACCTTTACATTTTGGCACTCCATTTGATTTTATACATTTAGCTTGTGTATGGCAATCTTCATCTATACTGCACTCGACTGGTGCATGACAGCCATCACTATATGGATCTCCCACTGTTCCAGGTGGACACACACACTTAAAGGAACCTCGGGAGTTTATACATCTAGATCCTGGCCCACAAGGATTGTCTGTACAGAAATCTATTAGTTGACAGCCAATACGTGGATCACCTGTGTATCCCGGCTGACAGTAACATACCTAGGAATACCATTGAAAAAGTTATAACTCATTGAAGCTTTCTGAAACTTAAAACAGAGATGAAGGCTATAACTGAGAATTCTTATGCTATTTCTGACTAACAACAAGATACAAGGTCACTCAAAAATGGTGGCCCACAGATTGTATTAATACAAGCCCAATAAAAGAAATTTATGGCTTAAAAGCACCCTATTATATAATATTTTATAAAATTCCTCTGAACACCTGATTCTGTGATGAACTTGGGAATAGAAGTTTGCTATTATAATTTATCAGCAGCCTTAGATTTATATGGTTGCTTCTATTTATGATGTTGATTACTGCGATTTGCTTATTTAAGAAAACCACACATATGCTTAACATCTCTATAAAACTTAGTTGTAAATAATTCTTTATAAAAATATTCTGCAAAAAAAGTATCCATAATGTTCCAAAATGTTAAGTGATTAATACAATAGCAAAAAATTGTCCTGATATTCCAGAAAGGGGTTAGATTATACATTCGTAAAAAGTTAGTTAACATTGGTACGATTATACCCCACCAAAACTTCTGAGGTTGTCAAATTTGTATTCTATTCACATTTAGGGTCACTTATGTCATTTCACTATAACTGACAGTTTTTAAAAAGTTAACAGTCCTACAGGGCATGATAATAATTAGGGACCAGAAGCTTAACCAAAAAGTCTGAAGTGCACGAGGTATAGATCAACAGAGTTAGTCAGCAACTCATGCTGTTGGTGGAAGGTTGAGCGTATTGGCTATACCAAGCAGAGACGGAATACTTCTACAGGTGCAGCATAAACTAAAACATGTTCTCCAGAAAAATATAGGATATTCCACTCTGAATAAAATTTGAGATGAACTACAAGGTTCTATAGAAAATTGTAATACACAAAAAGGAAACAGTAGTACCTCCTTTTGGTTTAAATTTGTCCCAGTCACATCATGCAATGTAGAGATAAGTTTTTTCTAATACGGAGAATATCTGGAGAGGAAGAGAAAATCATTTTAATTTGAAACCTTCAAACTGTATATTGTTCACTGTAACAATGCATATGCAGACTTAACACTGTGTCGGTCATGTGACTACGTTTGATAGATTACTATTGCTGGTGATCTTGGTTGTATGTGTATGTGCGTGACTGCATGGCACTCAGCCCCCACCCCTATGTTTACAAGACACAGATAGTGTATAATCCTGTCACTACTAGCCTGTTTTTTTTTTTTTCTTTTTTACTTTTCTTTCTAAACTTCTGGGCCCTACTAATAATACAGAAATAACTGTAGCAAAAATAGCGAGCATAAATACAAACATCTGCTTGACAAATTGTAACTGACTTGCTGTGGCTGTCATTCTATATTGGGCTTGAACATCTGCTTAATTTCGCTTAGAGCCTCTTTATCTGGCTTGATGTTCATTTATGTGACATAAATCTATGAGATGGGACATCAACTTTACTTTCTTTTGCCATGCTAAGGACCTTTACTTCCGAAAAAAATTCATTGCCCTCCATTGGATTAGAAACTCGAACCTTGGGAACCAGAAGATAGCAAGTTATCTCTCGACCATGGAGCATAATATATTTACTTGTCAGAACAAAGTACAGCAGAGACATGTATACTAAACATTCAATCAAATTTGGTTTTATTTTAGTATTGTTTACAAATTAAACTAATGAATTTGCCAATTCGAATGTTTACTTTTAGCATTAACTCTGCCAAACCACTTGAATAGCAAAGAGTCTTACGTGATAATATTTAATAACTGAGGTAGGACTTTAGCATTAAATATTATTATAAACAATTGTTGCAAATTAAATGTTCAATTTCCTTCAAAAGAAGTTCTTTTAATTGCTGTGTTCCCAAATTCTCATCTATATTATGGCAATATTTATACATCTAATATTAAATTAGTTTTGCAGCACTATAACTTAAAATATATTCCTCATCAGTTTTCCATGATTTCTGAAAAATACATTTCTAATGCTTATTATCTTCCTTTTCAGAAGATGGATACAAATAACATTAAGAATTTCGTGATAATGATTTTGAATTGTGCAGCATTAATTGCACTAAGTATAGAGAAAGAGGGAAATTAAGAGATATTTAAAGTATCCAATTGATTAACTTTGTTATGACATTTTAACAAGAGTGAATTTCATTTTAATTATGAGAATTTATTTAAAAGCCATCAATATGACTATTAACTTCAGCTGTGATTCAAAATAAAAGTTTGTATTTCTGTTAAAGCAAGAAACGCTTTAGAACTTTCATTTACAATAATGGCAGTCACTATAATTAGAACTAAAATATTGTTAAGAAATAAAATATCCTTATTCAACCTAAATACATTCTTAAGTGAAAATGTTCTTTAAGTTCAAATTTAACTTAGCAAATGCTTGTTTTTCTTACCTGCTGGTGATTTTCTGCTGAGCATAGAGAGTTTATTCCACAAGGATTTTTAACCAAGCAAGCAATTTTACACATATAATCTTCACATAGCTTATCATTTGAACAGTCCTCATTAGATCTGCATTCAATCAACTGACAGCCAACTTTGTCATCCACTGGATTTCCATGATAACCTTCTTTGCAGGTGCAGTGTGCAGTGTGGTCAGCAGAAAAGCATTCTGCATTACGACCACAAACAACAGGTCCATCACAAGCATCACGGCACTCTGCCTGGCCAACAGCATTCAGTACACACTTCTCTTTATTGTCACAGTCATCATCAGTATGACAGCGTACTTCCTGTGCGCAGATGCTGTTTTGACAAAATTGAAATGCTGGACAGCTGTCATTGTTCTTGCAAGTTGGTTGACATACTCCTTGTATACACAGCTGATCACTGATACATTCACGTGCTGTTGTACACAAAGCTGAAAGAAAAACAACAATAATAAGCTCTATTGACTTTGTGTATAAGTATTTCTTATAGTATTTTAGATTTTGTCATTTCCATTAAACAACAACACCAAACCATACTCAAACAATGTCTTCAATTCTATTTAAAGATTATTTACATACATGCATATGAGGTTTAATTTTGAAATGTTAGAAAAACAACCAAAACAGTTTACTTACATGTACATATGCCACTGTTGCACTTTGTACCAGCTGGACATTGTGAGTTACTGCTGCAATACTGTACAGGAACGCATCCCAGATGTGGATTTCCTGTATGACCAGGTTGGCACGAACAAACAGCATTATGATCCTGAGCCACGCAGTTAGCCCACCGACCACATACATTTGGTAGTGTACATGGATTAACACATCGAGAATCAACACAAGCCTTGTCAGGAGCACAATCATTGCTATCTGCACATTCCAGTAACACACACTCCACCTAAAAAAATGAAGGTACAAAAATTAATGGAAAGGCACTAATCATTTTAATTTTAGGTATCAAATATATTTATAATAAATAAGAATACCTAGGGGATCACCCTTAGGAAGAGGGTACCCTTTTTGCCCAACCATTGCATTCTCAGCTCAAGAGGTTCCAAGTTCGAATCTTGGTCAGTATCTGGATACGGTTTCTGCTGGGGGTTTCCCCTATCCTAAAAGATGAATGTAATAAGTTTAAGCCCTAAGGATTCAGGGCTCACTTAAGCATCATTTCACCCATTTCATTCATCTTCTGATATGACTTAACGTTGGACGATGTAAATTAAGAAAACAAAAACAAAACAAAAACTCATCCAATTGCAGTCAAGGCCATAAAGGAGTCCGGGATAGAAGTGCCAACTCCTTGGTGATAAGACTCCTTGACCTTTTAGGGATGCTATCTTTCCATCAGGATAGCTACTCAGTTTGTAGCTTGAGGTAGACTGCATTTGCTGAACAGACTCTGCTAGGTGGGGTGAAGGAAAATGTTCTCAAATTGAACAGGAATTATAAATAATCTACAACATTTGGTAATCAACTTCACTTATCTGTTTTAAAATTGTTGAATCCTTCAGGACTGGTTTCGTGGTTTTCCACCACATTCTCAGCCAGCAGATGGAAACCACGAACCGGACCCAAAGGATTAGACAATTTTAAAACAAATAAGTGAAGTTGGTTACCAAGTGTTGTAATTTATTTATAATATTTGGATTAATTCACAGTCAGTAACTTCAGTTTTTTACAAAATCGAAGAGGAATGTTCTCGCTCTGCCAAATTCGACCTCAAAAGGTTTTGTAGCACAGTAAGATTTTGCACTTCTGACTTTGTGACATCAGCTAATGGCTGTTTTTGAACGTTACATTATTTGCTTCTCCTGCCAGCAAACAACAAAGGTAGTGCAATTGCCTGACTCACATTTAATTTCTCTACTGCACGCACACATCATCGATGTGATATTTTGTAAATAAATGTGACACTTTGAACCAAAGTTCCTTGAGAATGCCTCAGAGAAAGTTATTGGTGAAGTGGTAATTGGTTTATATTTCATTTCATTAAGTTAATCAGATAGGTTTAATTTCTGGACCCTACTTGGCAACTTTAGCTTTCATAAACACTATCATTTATGGTGCCATTAGGACTTATAATGCTCATCCCAAGTGTTAACTATAGTTAACAGCAAGTGGGCTACAGAAAAGTTCTTCCAAATTATATAATACTACTCTCATATTTGCCTTCTTGAATGTCTCTATGCTACAAATTGTGTTAAAAGTTTTTAGATATTTAGGTTTTTAACTTTTCTTTTTCAATTAAGCATAATTATTAAATAATGTGGCATTATTTAACTGGATTACTTTTATGTTTAATCATCTTACCTTTGCATCACCTCTGGTCTGAGCAGGACATCGACACATGGGTGAATGTGCTGTTGGAGTACATTCTGCATTACGACCACACACTCCAGGAGCTTCACAAGGATTTTTACAACGATTATCAACACAGGCTGCTGTTGAAGGACAATCAGAGTCAGTGAAGCAGTCTCCAGGCTTTCTACAGCCAGCCTTAACTGGATCTCCAACCAAGCCATCAGGGCAATGGCAGGTAAAGCTTCCAGGAGAATTTTTACATCTGAAATAAAAATAATATTGTTACAAATAATCTCAAAAGAGTGTGAAACCTAGAAATTAAAGTATGGCCATATTTTATTTATTTAATTAGTTATTTATTTGATATGAGATGATTTATTGAATACTAAAGAGAATATATCTTAGGCTACCGGTGACCTGGGCCCTGGCCCTTTATTTATTTATTTAAAGTAGTAATCTTGCTACCTACTCCACCCTCCCTTCATACTCTTTCTTTTCTTTCATTTCTTACTTTCTTGTTAATTCATATTTTCATTACACCGGAAATGCATGATTTGTTTGCTTTCTTTGCTTTCTACAGCATTTATAAAATTTCAAGGATAAAAGATCAAATGATAGAAGTCATATTTATATAAAGAATATATTTTAAAACAGATGATATGCCAAGGCAATAGATTATATTAGATTAGAGTACGCTGATTTGCATTCAGTGAGTTCACTAGTAGCCCCAAAGGCCTGCGAACATGGAACATGTACAGTTTAATAGTATGCATACTTGAATATTGAAAGACATATTATATACAGGCAATATGAAAAACCAGGCAGGGATAATTATGTCTTCTTCTTCTTCTTTTTCAACACAGTTTAGGCCAATTAACCTTTTCTGGCTCCAAAGTCTTGAGGGGAAACTACACACCGGGTAGATATGGCTTGGTAAGCTGAGTACAGCAGCACATCTAGGAGAGGGAAAATTCGGAAGACAAACCACTCCCTCTATGGTCTAGAGGTTGTGCAAAGGGCTAGTATCCCTCTTACTTACAAGCTCCAAAGGATAATTATGTATGATATAAAATCAAACATTCCCCATTTGTTAGAAGACTAGCAAATATGTATATATAAACACAGTTTTGTGAAATTTAGTTTAATAAACTGAAGACAAAGGCGATGTGCCTTCAAAATCGATCGTTTATAAAGATGAAGGAATTAACATCAACTTCTTAAGTTAAGTGGAGATTATGTTGCAAATATTTTTATTTGTGTAACAATCTGGTAGTTTCATTTTTTATTTATCTTATTATTATTTCTTTTTAATTTCACTTTTCTACTGTCAGTACATCTCGACATTCTCTTTAGCAGGTTTATGATGTTAACATGTTTGTTACATGTTTATCACTGCTTTATATATACATATGCAAATGCCTCATGCACTGCATTTATAATGATAACTTCGTTCTGATAAAAAGAAACTAACATGAGTCCAAGTTGACAGATATAAATATAAAACACATCTGTAAGATAAACAAGAGGACAGAAATGCCATCTGTTAACTTCACAAAAGCAACTTCAATTCTCTCTTGATTATTTGTTTAAACTAAATTTGCTATATCCAATGCACCGCTGAGTTTAACCTTGAGTTTAACTATTTAGATAGTACACTGTTTGGTATAGCATATGACAATCAGTCTAATCCTTGTTTCAAATAAGCTTGCCTCGTATCTCTTAATGCTGATGTGACCTAATCACCTCTAATTACCTGCTGTCATGGTATAGACTGTTGTGCAGTAAAAATGAGTGCACTATTTAACCTAATGATATATTATGCATGATTGGAGGAATTCAGTAACAGTGATGTCAAAGTTAACTGAAAATCTATTTGTTGTCGGTTTTTTCAATGATGATATATCTTAATATGTTCAAAAAGAATTGTCAAATTTATATTTTCATAACTGTATGAATTAAATATATACACAACAGAGATAATTTATCTGGAATGCATGTTACTTCTTAAACAAAATAAAGAGGATCCTTTGCTTCAAACCTGCCTCTTGGGATGAACAATGATAGCAGGTGCATTTATCGGTAATGGTGATGCATTTGTTTATATTACTTCTATTCCATGTGCTGTGAAAGCACTGAAACATTAGTCAATTAGGGTAAAGGGGAAGGCAGTGCACCTGGAGCGATACATGTCAGCAGGGCAAGGTTATTTGAAACAAACCTTAATATCCCTCCTCTCTAGTTCCTTTAGTCTGTTTATTAACTTTATAATTCTGAACAGAACTGAGTAAACAAAATGAGAATTTACAAGCAAGTAGTGGGTGGCTTTTAATTGTTCTCTAATGAATAATCTTTTTATCTAAACAACAATGACAGGGATAATTCCTTTCATAAAATGATTCACATGTTCATTCTAGTTAATCTGCTGTTATTAATACTAGATACTTAGCAGGATTCCACCACTTATTTTAATTTCAGGATACATATTTTATTTCTGCATGATTGCCAATTTAGTATTTTTTGGTATTAAACATTTACTTTATAAGACAAAAGCTATTTATTTTATAAGACAGAAGAGGTAAATATTCTGTTAACTTTTCCACTATAATTGAATGCTGTACTTACATAGCTGTAGTATGACAAGGATTAGTTAAGCATTCATCAACATCTCTACATCTTCCATTGACAAACGCATATCCTGGGAAGCAAGAGCATAATCCTTCATGGTTCTGAGCGGTACAGGTGCCTCTTCCACAGTTCACCTGATCACAAGGATCTGAAAATAAATATATGTACCTTGTATTATATATGTACAATAATATGTATTTATTACTTACTCATTTTATATTCTCTATTCTTCTTTCTCTAATCAGCAAATTAATTTCCATTCTGTCATTTGATACTGCCAATTTCCTTCCTTTCTTTTTCTTCAACCCCCTCCCCCATCTTTCTTCCTGGTTGATTCAGACCATAATTAGATGTATATTTACACTCATTTTATAACTTTACATTGTTTTATCAATATTTCATGCTAACTTAGCTTCTATTTCTTAAATAACATTAATTTAATCTTTTCTTAATTTAAACTTAAGACTGAATCTTCCAAAATGATACCAATTTACTATAAGTTTAGTTTCAAAGCTGAAGTAGATATAATCATAAAATCAACCAAAAGAGAATCCTTGGTATTATTTGATTATAATTTATGTCTATTGTATGCCTATTATTTATTAAATTGTTTAACCACTATTGCTTTTCTATTGCTACATTTAACAATGTACTGTACTTACTCATGCACCTATTGCTCTGGCTGTCACAGAATTTATCAAGAGAGCAATCATCATTGGACAAGCATTCTACTTTAAAACAGCCAATAGCTCCGTCAGTTGGATCTCCTAAATGGCCAGCA
Organism: Mantis religiosa; assembly: GCA_030765055.1. Classification (NCBI taxonomy): domain Eukaryota; kingdom Metazoa; phylum Arthropoda; class Insecta; order Mantodea; family Mantidae; genus Mantis; species Mantis religiosa. Next base: position 85,759,393 of record CM060954.1, on the reverse strand, counting down.
GGACAGGAACACACTGCTATGTGGTCAAACACATTGCATATAGCATTGGTGCCACACTTCAGGATTCCTGAGACGCAAGGATCAGTACATTTTCCCTTATCACAAACAAGATTGTCAGCACATTCTACGTCATCATTGCATTCATTGGGAGTGAGACAACCTGGGTCCAAGAATGGATCTCCTACTGTTCCGGATGGGCAGATACAGCGATATGATCCCAATTCATTGATGCAAGTGGCACTTGGATGACATGGAGAATCTAAACATTCATTGATATCCAGACAACCAGAAGCACTTGAAGTAAATCCACTGCCACATCTATATGTAACAAATTAAAAATAAATATTTGATTACTGTTTTCACATACATTATTTTTCTTTATATTATATAATAGAGGATATATAATAGCAAAGTATTCACAATTATATTAATGCACTCACCTGCACTTGTTATGCAGACATATTTCACTAGTTTTACAGTCTGAATCTGTACCACAGCCTGGCTGACAGATACCTTCAATGCATACTTCTCCCACTAGACAGTTACTGTCTCCATAACAAACTTTAATACAAGATCCACTGTCACATCTCTCTCCCAAAGCACACTGTGTACTATCTGCACAAGGTAGAGTACAAACTCCTTTCAAACAGTTGTAACCTGGATGACAATCAGTTTTAGAGTTGCAGATAGTGGGAACACGAACACAGCCCTGCTCTGCCACTGGGTTACCCATAAATCCTTCTGGGCAAATGCATTCAGTAATATGATTTACACAACGGCATATTGCATTTGGCCCACAAACACCTTCCTTCTTGCATGGATCTGTTCAAAAAAGTAAAAATATAATTATGCTTAAGAACGAAAATATTAAAACCTGACATGTAACACTACCTGACGTTTTCCATCCACTATCAATTTATTTATTCTACTTCAAGTTAATTTAGTTATACATTTGCATAAATAGTTTCTTCACTAATTTCATTGTAGGTACAACAGGCATAACATTAGTTAAATGTTTAAAATGTTAAAATGAAATGTGTAGTGTTTAACGCCCGCTTTTACTACATACGGCACCGCAGGCGATGACACTGATGATACATGAGATGAAGATGGAGCACCGGTGGAATGAGATGGCGGGGGAAACCGGAGGTCCCGGAGAAAACCCGCCCCAACGCCGTGTTGTCCACCACAAATCTCACTTTGCGGTCGCCTGGGATCGAACCCGGGCCGCCTTGGTGAGAGCCAAGCGGTCTAACCACTGAGCCACGGCGTGGCCTTAAAATGTTAAGGCTATCTACTGGCCTTAAGTTTCCACATTGTTTCTATGACAATGTGAGAAAGAACTAATTGTGAAAAATTTAAATGAGAAATAACGAATGTTTCACAAATAGATGATATCACAACAAGTTATTTAAAATAAGCTATATATGTTAAAGAATTCTACTTTTTGTGCAGTAAGATTTTATCTATCTGTTATGGTTTATTAGTTATACAGTATTATACAAAATTGTTTTTCAGACAGAAGAGGACTCTGATGGCTAGTTCCAGAAAATTCAACATATACATTTTCTTTTTATATTGTCTAATGTAATATTTTGTGTCTACAGTATTTTAATCAAAATCAATAACATATTTTTGAGTAAATAAAAAATAAGGAAAACTTTTCCATATCAAAAGGTGGAAGATTTTTCAAAAACGTTGTCTTGTATCCTTAGAGGATGCTGAAATAATGTGATTACTTAGCTTACCATCCACCTCAGTAAATGGCTCCCTCACGCTATAAACTATACATGGGAATTAGACCATGAAACAGCTTTTCCTTGGGTCAGGTTATGACCTATTAAGGGGATGCAGAGCGCATCTGAATATAAATTTGAATCATTTCCAGGGGGAAATATTTGCTGAGCTTCGAAATTTTCTCATCCCACAAACTTTGACTACAAGATGCTTTAGTGTTTCTTTGAGAAAAGAAAGATAAAAAAGGTTTGTGTTTTGTAGCCGTGGCTCTAGTTCTTGATTCAACTCAGAACTGATTAAGTTAATTAGGAGTCGATTAATAACACAAAACAACACTTTTGTGTTATTAATCGACTCCTAATTAACTTAATTTATACAACAACACTGTTTTCAACACTTCCATAAAAGGATTCAGAACTGATTTTTCGTGCAATCTTAACAACTGGAAAATAGCATGCGACTCCCCCAACATATTTTTTTATGCTGTTCAAAGACATTTGCAAACTGCTCTTCATGTGAAAAAATGTTAGATATTCTTTGATTTCACAAAAATTATTCTATCAATTTGATTAAAATAACATATTAAGATTTTAACATGACTAACAACATGTAGGTGTATTGTGAATTTTCTGGGAATAATCTGTGAAGTCCTCTTCATTAGCGACTATTTTGAATATTGTTATGTAAAGAGTAAAGCATATATAAAAATATACTACACAGAAAAAGTAGAGTTCTTTAAAACATACATAATCATTTTGTCACATCATCCATTTCAAAGATATTCAGTATCTATAATTTTAATTTCTCAGCACTGTCATTTGCCTAAAAATGCTCTCACTTCTCAGTTGTTTCTTGTAATGTGAAAAAATTAAAGAATTTCAAGCATATAGCAATATAATAACATGTTTTTAAACATCTCACTAATAGATAGAGTCAACATGAAAAATTCAATGCCATGGCCGGGACTTGAACCACGGAAACCAGGAGATCTGTGGTTCAAATCCCGGCCATGGCATTGAATTTTTCATGTTGAATCTATCAAAAACCTTAGCCTATATACGGCTAGTGTGGAGAAATGATTAATTTCCATCAATTAGCTAAAATAATCTCACTAATAGTTTAATTCAATCTAGATGTGCAAAACAACTATGTCTGCATAAAAGTTGAACATGCAGTTTAACATCTGTTTTATATAGCAAAAGAAAGTAAAGAAAGTAATGTGAAAGTAACACGTTGGATTTTTATACAGTTTTCATTGTCAAAATGTACTGCTAGATATTCAAGATAGTTAACAGATTGATTCACTAGTATGATGTACATTTGAAATAAATTTCTTGATTTGAGGGTACAGGTTTAAATATTATTTAAATATAAATTTAAATATTTATAGGCATTATAAATGTTCTAACTACTTAAGCAGAACCTCCCTAATATAATTTTGAGTCGAGCTAGTACTCAATGCTCCATATACTGCTAGTGTTTACCTAGAATGCATTTCGTTAGGACCTCCTTACTTTATTGTTCAAAGTCCTTAAGTACTGGTATAAAATTAAGAACAAGATTTAATTGTGCGTGTTTTGGAAGAATTTAGTAAAAGTAATGTATGAATTAATTGAAAAACTATTTGAAGTTGGTTTTTAACACTACTTCACTTACAGTTTTATTGTTTGAGGGACTAGTTTTGGAAACTAAGGTTTCCATTCTCAACCTTGGAAGCAACAGCTTCCGAAATTAGTCCCTCAAAAAGTAAAAATGTACTTGACAGAGTGTTAAAAATTGACTACAAATAGTTTTTTTCAAGATTTAATTAATTTTTAACAGCTTTCATATTGGTTATTCAAAGATGTTTGTATCCTTGGATGAAACAAATAAAGTGACAAAAAAGTTATTTTACTCACCTTGACATTTGTTGTTGACACATGCCTGCTCACTGGGACAATCCTTACTAGATCTGCAACCAATTATGCAAATACCAGAAACACAGGCTTGTCCGCTTGAACATGACGAGTGACTCCCACAGGGCAAAGTGCACATGTTTTGTACACAACGTTCTCCAGCAGAACAATCCTCTGCATTGCGACATGCAACTAGAGAGAAGGATTGTAATATGAGATTAGCTTGATCAGTATCATAAAATATTTGAAACATTTCTAGTACATACAAAGTGATAAAATTACTTTATGACAAGAGTATTCTAATACATTTTGCAATATCATTACTGGCAGATACTCATTTTGTAAATACAAGTGTTATAAATTAATAAACATATAGAAATTATTATTCAATAAATTATTATAATCCAAAAGGTGGTGTTTAGATACAAATTATTATAAGTTATTGAAATAAAGTTGTTGATTTACCTTTGCACTGTCCATTGTGACACACATCCCCAAGACAGTCTGCATCACTGTTACATCCATGAGCTGTCCTGACACAACCTGAAGCTGGTCCACCCGGCACTGCCTCAAATCTAAGTGGACAAGTACAAACTGGTCTTCTTTCTACTACACTGCACAATGCATTAGGTCCACAAGCTCCATCACAAGGGTTTATACATCTTCCTGCTACACATTTGGATTGAGAAGGACAATCTGAATCACCATTTGGACAGTTTCCTTCTGGTCTACATCCAGCAGTGAAAGGATCTCCAACATAACCAGGTGGACATTTGCAAACATGCCCTGTAGGTGAACCCTCACAGAGGGCAGAAGGATGACAGGGATTTGGGTTGCAGAATTCTGTAGCAATACATTCTACTTCTGGAAGGGGATTTGCTCGGAATCCAGGAGGACATTGGCACACAGCACGATGATCTTCAGCAATACAAATAGCATTGTCTCCACACTGATCTTCTTCACATACATCATAACATTTATGTGTGAGCCTGTTGCATAACTGCGTGGGTGGACAGTCATTATTGTAAACACATGGTACAGCTTTACATCCAGTTGTAGGATCATTTGGATCTCCTGCATATGGTCCGGGAGGACACTGGCATTGTGCTACATGATTGTTAGCAATGCATACAGCATATGGTCCACACTTCAGAGCCTCACATGCAGGCTTACAGGTTAGAACTCCATTCTCATTATTTGGCCTACAAACATCTGATTCAGGGCATTGTGCATCTGTTGTGCATTGATTCTTGAGTGCTGGTCTGCATCCATTTCGGTCATTAGGATTTCCAGTATAATCAGGCAGGCACTGACATTGGCCCTGATGCGCTTGGGCTACACAAATAGCATTTGGTGAACATGTAAATTCAGTGCAAACAGATATACACTTAAGAACTCCAAGGGCATCAGGTCGACAAGCAGCTACTTGTGGACAGTCTTGATCTGCAGTACAGTCAGGCAGTGAAGGTTTCTCACATGATGAAGTCACTGGATTCCAGACAAAACCATCTATGCAGCCGCATACTGGCTGTCCTTTGTCTCCAATATGACAAATCTCATTCTGGGCACAAGCAACACTGGCACATGGATTCAGGCATGCACGTATCCCATCAGGGTTTACACCACAAACTAATCCATGAGCACAGTCCTCATTTTTCTCACATTCTATTTTTGGTACAATTCTTTCTGGTTGACAACCTACAGTGAGATCCCCTGGATTTCCTTCAAATCCATCTGCACAAATACAGGATGAACGATGATTCTCAGCCACACATAATGCATTAAGTCCACATTGAAGCTTGCTACATGCATCAACACATTTTCTCACTCCTTTACCCAGCTGAAAGCAGATCTCAACTTGTCTACAATCCAAATCATTTTGGCATTGACCTGGTCTCTTGCATCCTGATTTTAAATCATTTGGATCTCCTGTAAAGCCAGGAGGACATTTGCATGTTCCAGCATCACACACGGCTCTTGGACCACATTTTACATTGTTACATAAATCTTTACAATGAGTGCCATCACAGGAAAATCTAAAATAAAAGAAAAAAGAAAGGTCAGTTAAATAATTATCATTCAGACAATTCCACTTCGTGTCTAATCTCAGATACCTACCCTGGAGGGCAATGACTATCCTTGCTACAAACTCCTTCTTCTATAGGAAGACAGATTGCAAAAGGATTTCCAGCAAAACCTTCTTTGCAGCGACAGTCATAGCTTCCTGGTGTGTTGATGCATACTGCATTATGTCCACAAGCACTTCGGCTGCACTCATCTATGTCTGAAAACCAATCATATGATTACTTCACAAGAACTCGCATGAGGTTTTTATTTGTAACACTTAATATGTTTTTACATACTTTCTAATTTTTTGTATTTATTTTATATTTTTAAGTTAAAATAAATCCTCATTCCATTTTCATGTGACATTTTAAGAAATATTTACAACAAAGCAATAATACAAATGATATAAACACTGTAAGCTGCATGCAGAATAAGTATTTCAGCAAGCAATTCTATAACTTGCACAGTGAGGAGTTAACTGCATAGCTATGTCAGTTACTACTACTTACCTTGACACTGAACATAGGGATTTCCTCCAAAACCAGGTTGACATATACATTCTGCTCCACTAACTCCTTCCTTGCAGACAGCTCCATTTCCACAAGCCAGATTAGAGCAAGATCTTCTCTCTAAAGGACTGCAGCCTTCGTATGGGTTCCCACTTGTTCCAGGATTGCACACACATTGATTTGTTATTCCATACTCACAGTGTGCATTTTCCCCACAGGGTGGAGTACAATGTGGTGCAATCACAGCTGTAAAATAGTGTCCATAAGAAATATGCCACAAATGAAAACATTACTACAGAAACACAATGAATTTAATGAATTGCAGGAATTTATAATAGAGTGATTTAGAAGCAATGCAAGATAATTAGACTGCACTTAAACAATGGAGTTAAGACATGCTTGAGGTCATTTGAGGCATTTAAACTCTATGTACAGAATTATATAACAGTTAAATTCAATCAGTATATTTGTGTTTGTATATCAGTTCTGTGCAAATATTTTATTGTTATATGAGAAACAGTTGTTCATTCTTAGAACACTGAATGAAAAAAGTCATGGTAATGCATGAATGGAGCTTTACCTTCCTTCATATTAACTTCTGTTTTCATGTGTATGTTGTAAAGCACAGTCAAAACTAATTGTAACAGGAAAACAGTTTATTTCAAATGAGAACTACTTTATTCCACAAATTTTGGAGAGAAACTAGATTCATTTATTTTGAAGATGCATGATCCTAAAATTATTTATAGCAGAAGGAAAAATATTTTTTTTGGGCAAGCAGTTTTGCTTTTATAGGTTTTTCTTCTTTTTAATTTAGGAGCTAAGTTTGTATGTATTATATGCACATTTATGAAAATGTTGGGTTATCAAAATTATCTAGAGACATAATAAAAACTAAATATGTGTGTGCATGCACATATGCATATACATGTGTGTGTATGTGTGTACAGGTCATGTATGTGATGAGGTTCATTTTTAATTTTGTAAAGGCTATAGATTTTAATCAAGGCTTTTATGAGACAAAAAGTTTCCTAATAAGGTTTTACTTTCGTTATTATAATCCTTTTGTTTCACTTAAATTATTAAATTATGAACTTAGTCAATAATATTTATTTAAATATTATATAAGTATGATTTAAGTGGGGTATGATGGAAAATGATGCAGAGTATTAAAAGGCTTTCCATTTCATGGTACACCCTGTTTAAACTAATGTCTGACAACTGAGTACCATTAGGATAACTGCAACTTCTTAATATTCAGGAATTGCTACACAAGTGGTAAGAAACCAATACAGCCCTCCAGATTAGTACATCATTATTGTCATAGACAGACATTTTATTCTGATTATACTCATTTATATATATATATATATATATATATATATATATATATATTACATTCATTATATTATACTCATTTGAAGTCTTGGAATAAAATGGATAATAATGAAATAACAGACAGTGAAACAAATTATAAAACCATATGTCATTATGATCATAACAGGCCATAAGACCTTACACATGTTTTAAAGAAAAAGAAGAAGAATGGGAATACTTACGAGGCATGCACACCAAGTCTGGGTTGCCAACAAAAAATGGATCACAGACGCACTTGTTTGTGTTTCTGTCACAGCTTGCTCCTACTCCACAAACAACTCCTTCACAACGCTGTTTGCAGCGTCCACCAATACATACACTTGGTTCTAAGCATGGGTTAGCTGGTGAACATACATCAGGTATGCATAAACCACCTGGGAATGGATTGCCAATAAAACCTTCCACACAAGCACAGGTTGGACCATTTGCTGTTGGGATACACTGAGCTCCACTTGCACAGAAAACGTTTTCACACACTGCAATGAAAGAATTTACAACTTACTTATTTTAAATTTCTTTCAGAAAGTATACTTCTTGAGATGTCACTCTTTTAGTATTTATTTGTTTAAGAAATAAGCAGTGCTTCCTAACACATATCAGTAAAATTGAAAGTAACTATATTATTCAAACACAGGAATAATATGTATTACCTTAGTTGCTCTCAAGAAATCTCAATTTCACATAACATTTCTTGATCACAATTATTTACCTGAAACACACTCTCCATTTGCAGCTTCCCTGAAACCAACTGCACATCGACACCATGCAGCATGATCTTCTGGTTCACAGTAAGCATTTGGTCCACAGGGTAGTCTGCTACATGGGTTGATACAGGTGCCATCCACACAGGCTAGCTGACCTGCACATTCTGCATTAGTTGTGCATTCACCTTTAGGAGCAATGGGTCCAGTACCTGCAAATATGTACATATTAATGTACATACATGTCCCGAGGTTTGCAGAGTATTTGCGTCACACAATTTAGCAGTATAAGCCTTAACAGATTTTATTATACACCTACAATTACCAAATGAATAAAAATAATATACTGCAAACACATATCATCTGGCATGTATAAGCTTTCAAGTTTTGAAATAATAATTTAAGTTATTTAAAAGAAATGTAATAAGTGTAAAAAGACATAATGTAATTATGTTGGAATAAAAACAGTTTGTATGCATGGGTAATATAAGTAAATTAAAAAGAAAACTGGAGATCAAACAATATAGTTTACATTTTAAACCTTTTACTGCAGTATTACAATATAACACTACAAAAATTTAAGAAAGTTAAGAGAAATTTCAAAGTCTGTGGTTCAGTAAAACAGAATCCATAGAAGCAAAATAATAAATAAAATATTAACATTTTATGAGATAATTAGTGACTATGCTATGTAAGCAAGAGGAAATTTATATTTGTGAAGTCCTGGGAAAAACATGCTCAATTTCTTCTCGGGCAGCAAGCCAGATGAAAAGACGATTAGAAATCACGTTTTGGGAGTGAGCATCTCTCCCATCATCAGGATATTTAGTAAATGTTATAACCACATATGAAACACTGGATATAACACAAATATAAACAAAGACAAAACAATATCAAAATTTGCATTACTGAACAAAAGACTGTTTTCAGTAAATTAAATGCCAGGTCAGGAGATGGCGTGAGTAAAGAAAATTAATTGGGTCAAAGAAATATAACTACTTAAGTTGAGAAGAAATTGAGCATATTCGTCGCCAGGAAAGCTTCAGGTCTTATTTTACAATTTTTCATACTTACATCCCCCTCTGTATGGGTCTCCAGTCATTCCTCGAGCACACACACATTTATATCCACCCTTTTCATTGATGCAGTGAGCACCATAAGCACATGGATTGTCAGCACATTCATCAATATCTACACAGCCATGCAGTGGATCACCTTTATATCCAGTCTGACACATGCACTTAGGAGGATCACTAGGAGTGCATTTGGCATTAATTCCACAAGGAAATCTTTCACATGGGCCTGCAAAGCAAATGATTACGGTAAGATACACAACATATCTTTACTAATAGGTTTCCTTTATATTAAAATCAACAGTTAATCCAGACTTAACTAAAGACACATTTTTTATTTGTAGACCTTTAATTCAAACACATTTCAAATTATATAATAATCACACATCTGTAAAGCAAAATCCCATCTTATACATTCTAAATATAGCTCTTTATAGCTCACATTTACAGAATCTGCTAAAGTCTAAAGGACAATCCAGATCTATTTCAAATAAATTTCTCTTTTAGATACTAAAGTAATCCTGACATAAACATTATTTAATTTAGCTGCATTTAATTACAAACAGCTTCTCACGTACAGTTCTTCCTATAATTTGAATCATCAGAGCCAAATGTTGGTGTATTTTTAAATATCAGATATCATAAATTTATAAATTATTGTATCACATGCAGCAGATGGTAGAAAATTAATTTATGTAAAAATTTAATGATGTTGAATTTTGTTTTTATAGAATTTAAATTGAGGCTATTGCTAAATCAAACAATGAATAACATAAATTATATTAAAACCTACTTTAAGAAGAGAGCCTAAGAAGATCAAATAATACCTTAGACTAATAAAAGATCTGTTGAAGCTTAAGGTCCCAGGGATTCCTTGTGAATGCAGAAGGGTGTATATTAGACAAACAGGATGCTTCTCTATAACTGATTACTACATGAAATAAAAACATTAAGAGGTAATGTGTTCCAAAGAAACTAAGAATGAAAAGAAACTCATATAGATAGAATGTAAACATTTTATAAGCACGTAACCATCCTTGGGTTAATAAACATTTATAGAGTTTGGTATAACTTTAGTTCCTCAAAATATAGTATTAAAAATTTATTGCATTTCTCTATAAAAGATAAAATTCCTAATAATAAAAAATCTGGTATTTATCAGTTTAATTGTTTTGATTGTGATAAAGTTTATATTGGAAAAACAAAACGTAATTTAGAAATCAGATCGAAAGAACATTTTCGTAACATTAAGTATAAAAAAAACTGATAAATCAGCCGTAGAAGATCAGTTTTGGTCATTTAACCATGAAATAAACCCAGAATGTTGAAGTTTTGTTGAGTCACACTTGTTTACACTCACCTTCACTTATTATTTTTAAACAAATGTGACTCAACAAAACTTCAACATGAAGAAAACTTCACTGTTAATAATGCTTCTATTTGTAATATTTAATAAACCCAGAAGTTAAATTACTAAAACAATTAAATGGTCCTATAGATTTAATGGTTTGGGAAAAGATATTTATTTTAAAAAACAAACATTGCATAATGAATTTTGAAATACCGGCAGTCGATTCTATTTTTAAATTTGTTTTATTTTCAGATTTTGGTAGTACTAACAAGAACATATCAACGTCTAATGTTTAGTAACTATGGCGACAACTTTGTTTTTCCAGCTGAAGATGTGTATGGAATATACATGAAATCGTGATCCTGGAGAATTTATAAGAATTATCATCATTTCTTATAAGATAAGTGAAGTTTTAAGTTACAAATTATTATATTTGTATATAACTTTGATGATGCTTGAAATTTGTACAAGTCTGTAATGAAATAATAAAGATGATGATGATGATGATGATGATGATGATGATGATGATGATGATGATGATGATGATGATGATGATGATGAGAGAGAGAGACAAGAGAAGAATACCATAAGAAGGTGGTCCTATGTGATCCTTAATTCTTCTATCAGAAAGTAATGAACTCCAAAAGCTTCAGAATTTTGTAGATCATGCAAAAATGTATTAATACTCATGTAATTTTAATAGGATTATACTGCACAATTATTTGATAGTGAAATTCTAAGCTTTAGTTGTTAAATGCTTCACATTTAATTTAACATATAATAGAAAATTGATTTTTGATACCCTTACAAGATAGTGACCTCAACAATACACTTACTTTTACATTTATTTCCATCTTGAGGGTCAGTAAAGAAAGGTGGCGGACAAATACATTCACCAGGCTGAACACATTTCTCATTTGGAGAACAGTCACCATCATTGACACAAAGAACACGACTAGGAGAGCAAACACTATTGTAAGGATCTCCAGTATATCCCTTTGGACACACACATTCATATGCTCCTGGTCGGTTTATACATTCAGCTCCATAGCCGCAAACTTGCTTTCCATCTTCACATTCATTTACATCTGTAATGAAGATCACAACATTATTTTACACTAGTTTAAATCAAGATCACTTATGAATGGCTCTGAATTTTATTCAGTAAAGAGGCAGTCCATAATTACATTTAACCTGAAACATTACCAAATGCTTAATCCAAATGTGTTTATAAAAGCTTTCATTTCCAAACATTTATTTACCTTCGCAAGAACCATCATGTTTAATTTTATAGCCCTTGGGACAGGCACAGTAACTAACTCCACCAGCTATTGTAATACATTCAGCACCTTCTGGGCATGGCTCTCCTTTGGAACAGCCAGCAAGCACACAGTTGCCATCTACAATTTGGTAAGGTGCTTGACACTGGCATTCAAGGCTGTTACATTCTGTAACAAGAATGCAATTTAATTTACGGAAAACAAATTTTTTAAGTATAAGTTTTTTAATATTATTCATAGTAATGATTACCTTAAAATTACATACAACATTAAAGAAAATGACGATTTGATGGTATACAAGAGGGCTTGTTTAATTTTTTACTGTGATGGACTTTACAGTGATGTGCAATAATAATTACGATAAATAATATGCCATTAAGAAATTCAGCAATCAAACCTGGAATTCTAGAAATGACAGCTATATGTGACTATCATTAGCATGCAGAAAAATTATTCCAGAAACAAATCACAGTAACTTTTTAGGGATGATCATTGATAAACAATTAAATTAGAAACCATACATAAGGCTGATCAATAAAATAATAAACAAAGGTATCTATATAATGAAACAGACAAGGAATAGTATGATTAGAAACTGTTAAGAAAATCTACTATGTTTTCATGTATTTGCACCTTAAAAATGGAATTATACGTAGGGAAAATATTGCAGAAATAGACATGGAAAGAATACTTATGTTATAAAAACCACACTTTGAATTTATACCAATTTTGTAAAAGTACTGTATGTATATGAACTCATAAAAAATATTGTACTGAGGAGCAAAAAAAGAAAAATATTTATAAATATTACTTGAGAAACAATAATGGATATTTTAAATCACCTTTAGAGATACTTTAAACAACAAGATGTAAAAAGTATGGGGAAATAACTATTCAATAAGTTTCCTAAATAAATAAAACCACATAAAAATAGGAAGTATACACTAAACTTAGTAAAAAATATTTGCTATAAAATGCTTCTTTTTATAGTTTAGAAGAGCATAAATTAAATACATGTATATTTGACATGTCCTTTAATGACTAGATTCAAAGAATGAATAAAATGAGTTCCTTCTCTAAGAATTGTTTCAAAGTTCCCTGTTTTTGTGTTTGTACCTAAGATCATATAAGATAAAGTGCCTGCACACAGCTGAAATTGAAAGAATTTGATTGCAGAAACGATGTGTTTGTTGTTTTACATTTAGTTCTCCTGTATCTTATGAAATGTTTGCATTTGATAATTCTTATTTTATGCATTCCAAATTTATACAACTACAGAATATGCAAGATTAATTAATGTACCTTCGCAAAGTGAAAAAGGATTGCCATTGAATCCAGGTGGACATTGGCACTCATAGCTTCCTGGGAGATTTCTACAAACAGCATTGAGACCACATGCAGGCTTATCTCTCAGTTCCAAACACTCGTTAATATCCCTGCATTTTCCTGTCTCTGCGTCACGTGTATATCCTCTCTGACAGATGCATACACTGCTACCAACAAACTCATCTCTCACACACTGTTCTGATCCTGGACATGGCTTGTCTTTAGAACAACTGAATGGCACATCTTTGGTACAGCCATCTCGATAAGGATCACCACTTGAACCCCCTGGACACTGACATGAGAAGCCACCTGGCTCATTGTTGCAAATTGCACCTGCACTGCAAGGTCCAGCAACACATTCATCTATATCAACACAGCCACCAGCTTCTGGACTTCCTGTGTATCCTGTACTGCACAAGCATTTAGCATCATTGTTAATGAGCATGCACTGTGCATTAGGGCCACAGAAGACTGTTTCACAAGGATCTGGAATAACAGAGAGCAAACACAAATTGTTAAATTTGTTATAACTCTCATACACTATTTACAATAGGTAAAATATAAGAGTCTTTGCCATTTTTACCTTAAATGCTCAATACAGAAACTAAGAACTCGAGTTTTAAATGGTGCTAGAAGTTTAAGAAAAAAGATAAGTTGAGTGAAGATAATTTAGATATACGAAAGGAATTTAGTTAAGCCATTAAAACCTTAAAAATAAGTTGATTTAACTTCTAGTTTCTGTAATAGCTCTTAGAATCACACAGAGCTTAGCCTGAGAAAAATTTTGAGTTGAATAATTGTAAGCTTAAAGAACTATATGCAATTAATAATAACTACCTAGGCTGCATATATTTACTATAATGTTAAATATTTAAACTCAGAAATATTACTGAATAAAAGCGTAATTTTAGGAATACAACCTATAATAACAGCAAAGGTTAACAATACAAAATTCCTGTAAAAGTAATGAAGTAGAATTTTATTGAACATATGAATTCTTTATTTTTCTGTTGCCTGTCTGAGAGCATTCTGGCACTTTACATGAAATCAGAGTACAGAGTGAAAAAGAAAAGATGCAGGAAATATGAATTGGAAAATATTAACTCATATTTCAAGATTTTTTAATTACTGATATAGAAAATTTATTTTTCAGAGCATACAATTTGCTTCTTTTTGCATGAGAATATGGTGCTATACTTCCCACTAAGTAACTGTTTAACTAAGTTTATATTATTTATATTGAAAAATGAGGAGAGTTGCAATTCCAACAGACATACATCAGGAATTAATTTAAATAGGTTTACTTACGCCTGCAGTCATTTCCAACATTAGGTTCTGGACAAAGACATCGTTTTTTATCATCACAGATGGCATTTCCTGGACAGTCCTTGTCAGTGGAGCATGTAACTACAGCAACACATTTGGTCTGTGGATCAGGATCTGGGATAGAACCTTCAGGACATTCACATTTATATGTGCCAGGCAGATTCACACATGCAGCTCCCACTCCACATGTTTCTCCACGACTGCATTCATCAATATCTAGTGCAAAGAATAGATATAAGAATGTATTTCAAATACTTAAGGCTTTAGATTAGATTAAAAAAAATTAAATAGCACATATACAGGATGTTAGGGGGATGAGTGTGCAGATTTTGCAAGCTAGGTGATCCAAATATAACAAATAATAAAGTCCTATAACAATTTCATCTATCTAGAAAAATAAAGGAGATAAATGAGCATTACTGAATACATCATCTGAACAGCCTGGAAACAAAATTATATATATATATATAAAACATTTCTTGCGGATACAGGATAAAAAACTTTTGTATGTTATATTAACATAGGTCCAGAATTGTTTATTTCCATGGTAGAGCTCCTTTTTTATAACCCTGCTTACACGGTGAGAGGTGTAATATGTAGATGTACTGTGGCCTTTACCCCATTAGGAACAGTGGTTTAATTGTACAGTAGTAAATATTCGCTTTTACATCTGGTTCAATTGAGTGATACATTTCATTGTTGTTCTTATTGTGCTACAGTATGCTTTTTAGGCAGCAGTACTCAGTTCATACATGTTGAAGCTGGTCCTCATTTCAGGCTTTCTGTCCATCAATTTATGAACAGCAAGTTTCCTGGTAGATGGATAGGAAGATGTGAATCAATTCTGTGGTCTCCACACTAACCTGTCTTAAATTGACTAGGTTTTTATTTGTGGGGACATTTGAAATCTCTTGCTTATACAACTCCAGTTTCAGATGTAGAGACTCTTTGTGCTCATATTATGGAAGGCTGCCAGGTAATAAAAATTCTCGAGGCCTAACTCAGCAAATTAGGAAGTCCATGCGATGGTGGGTTGATGGATGCATTGGAACAAATGGAGGCCATTTTGAACAAGTGCTGTGATTTCCTGTTTTTCAATGGTACTGTCATTGATTGTTGTTGTATGGAGTTCAGTTGTACAAAAGGGCATTAAAAAGGAAATAAACAATTTCTGGACCTATGTTCACATATTTTTTCATCCTCTATCCACAGGAAATGTTTTCTCAAATATTTGAAATACCTTTTTGTTATACCCTGTACATGCATCATTATTGTTTACTAAGAGTTTTATCTCCTTCTTGAACATATATTTCTGAATTATAACTATTAGATTATTCATCATAGTACAGTTTTATTGCAAATTTTATAGGTGGCTTACCTAAGCATTGCTTAAATGCATTGCCTGAGAAGCCAGGTTTGCACTGACAGTCGAAACCTCCTGGTGTGTTGGTGCATTCAGCATTATTTCCACACCTTCCAAATGGTCCATTTCGTTTGTCACATTCATCTATGTCTGTAAATGAAAAGATCACTGCCTTAGCAATGTGTATCGACGATGGCTAATATGCATTATCTGAAAATCTAGGAGTATGAATAAATTAATATATTAGCTATTCGTTTACCTATGCATCCTGCAGCAATATCACTGGGGTTGAATGTCCAGCCATCCTCACAGATGCAGTAAGCCTCTGGACCATCTGGCTTGCAGAAAGCATGTGGGCCACATTTAACATCTTCACAAGGAGCTAAAAGTTAATTAGAAACATTCGTATGAGACTAAATGTTATGCATAATTATTTTATTTTCACTATCAAGAAATGTCTATACCATATACAATGCATTCATTCCACTAAAATCTAAGGAAAAAACATTACCAGCATTTCTGAAGGATTAAATTTTAAAAAGTGATAAATGACAAATACACTACACTCCCTCAAGCCTGACACTCTCTAAACAGCCTCTCAGTAATCTGGCTCACATTCATAATGCTTCATTTGTAGAGGACGTAATTCTGCACCATTTTGAACTATAGCTTTTAAAGGAGTGTTGTTTTAAACTTGACCACTAAAATTGTTCTGTAGTAAATATTTAAACAGCTACACAACCAAGGTCCTAACATTATGTTATTAAAGAAGTTATTTGGAAAGTTGGAGGGAGTCTTTTCTTTTTTCATTTTTTTTAAGAAAAAAAATTTAGAATGTGAAATATGTTTGCACTACAGTGATGATCAAATGTTTAAATACTAAAATATTCAGCTGCATTTGAAACACAAACATTGACCTGGCATTCAGTTGATTCAACACAAGAAGTTATTTGGGAATACTTAAGATCACATAAATTTTATTATTTGTTTCATTTTAATATTTAAATTATACATATTATGTATTATATATACCAATTGTAGAAAATGTTTAAAATTACTGACCTTTACACTTCATTCTTGGTGGTGCACCTACATATCCTTGTTCGCATTCACAATGAAAACCTCCTGGTGTATTGGTGCATACAGCAAATGATCCACAAGGTTGATTCTGACATTCATCTACATCAACACAAATAGCACCCTGGGCTAAAAATCCATCCTGACAGAAGCATTGTCCATCTACGCATTCTGCATTATTCACACAATCAAAGTTGGATTTGCATAAGATGTTAACATCCACTTGTTCACAAGCCACAGTTGGATCGGGCTTTGCTGAGTAGCCTTGAGGACATAGGCAATTATACCCAGGTACAGCATTCTCACATATTGCATTTGTACCACAAGGTTTGTCCAGGGCAACACATTCATTGATATCTGCAAAAATGAATAAATAAATAATAAATAAACTAATTAATTAATTCAATATATCTGTCTTCACTCCAAATTTTATTTCTTCTACTGGTTAATGTTCCATTTCCTCTCAATGATAGAAAATCACTCTAAAAAGGAGCTAAGCATTGTACACATGAAAAGAATTTTGCTTGCACTTTTTGCAGTAGTAAGATTTAATTTGAAGAAACATGGTTTATTATAATCAGCATCACAAAAGATTAAATACATTAATAAAAGCTTTTTTTCCTGGCAACATTGTCATGTTTTATTCACCAGCTGTAAATATATTTTAATCACATTAGAGATATAAAGGATATGCTTAAGTATTAATAATATAATGTATATTTAATATATAATATGAGTTCAATATAATATATGTTAATATAAAAATACATGATGCAATTTTGAATTTAGCTGAATCAGAATTAGTAATACTGACATCACTTCTCTTCTCACGGTGACAGACATTCACCGAAATTGTGATAGGAATAAATCATTTCATCTTCATTCAAATCAGTACAGTGAGGAAGTACAGAAGCGAATTTTCACGTTTCAGCTATATTAATTTTTTGCTAATTCCAACTACAGTGTACATCCTGCACCATGGCATAGTGGGCTACAGTGTTGTGCTTTGGTTCCCTATCACAAAGCACCCATGATCGCCCACTCCTTTGGGGTGTAGATTTTAAATCCCAGCGATAGGATTGGTGCACACTCAGCATCATGAGGAAATTGAGCAGCTACATGAGGTAGCGAACCCTTGTCTAAAAGGCCAACTTTCCGGTTTGGTTTTCTGAGATGCTGAGCACATCTCCTCCCCATATAGATTGAATAATTGCCCACCTCTGCTTACGTATATGGGCATGAGGGTGGCAGTCGGGTTGGCAGACTCAGGTCAACTTCAGGTTGTTATATTCTACTTCTCGTTAAGAGTAATAAAAAATGAGTTGAATGCAAGTGACATGAGAACCTTATATTTTGCATATGCATTTGGCATTATATTCTGGGGGGATAGTAGAGACAATCACTTGGTTTTTAAAGTACAAAAAGGATTGTTAGATGCCTAATGTCAGGAAAAAAATATGACTCCTGAACTTTTTTAAGGAATTGGAAATCTTGACTCTGCCCAGTCTGTACATATACTGTTTGCTATGTTATACAAAACAAAATCTTGAAAGTTTCATCACAAATAATCAAATGCATCATCATAACACCGGAGGTAAAACAGACTTAAGAAAAATAACACATGAACTACACTTTATTCCAAAGGAGTTAGATATTCAGCAGTCACTCTGTATAATAAACTACCGGCCAATCTGAAAACATAAAATCCATGCAGTGTTTCAAGCTATTGTTGAAACAAATTTTATTAAGCAATTCATATTATGACATAAGTGGATTTCTAGATACACTGAAGTTGGCCATATAATTGTATATGTTTGTGATACCATTTTAAATGCTCTGTACCTATAGAGCCATGCAACCATATATATTTATTAATTCATGCTTAGATCTTATTAATTACACTTGATGCAATTTATTTTTTATACTTTATATTATTTGTATTGTTGTAAATGTTTGGATTGACGTATCCAATGTCATTAGATTGCCGTAATGGATGAATGAAACTATTACTACTACATGGGTTACTGACTATAATGTACAATGGTTGAACAAATATAATACCAATATGCTACTACTTTGAAAGAAGTTGTTAATAATTTACAATTTGATTTTTAACCTGCGAGATCATGTCTAAATGAAGAAGCTATACAGAGAGAGAAATTATGGGAAAGGCAAACTTACCAACACAGCCTTTGAATGGGTCACCAGTATAATCTTCTTTACAAGTGCAAATGAAGCTTCCAACTGTATCTGTACACACTGCATTTTCTCCACAAGGATTACTGCTGCACTCATTAACGTCTAGGTAAAAATAAAGACAGAACATATTACATACTGTAGGGCTATATGAGCTACAGCAATGTTTGAACAGAACTTAAAAAAAAATAATTTCAATGCAATTCAATAATATTTCTGCAGGCTTAAAAAGAATGTGCTTCAGAAGCAGCTCCAGTATGAAGTTGTTTTCCAATTCTATGAGTAAATAATGCAGTTTATTTTTTTTATTTCCAGTCAGCTGGGGAACTGTTAGCATCACCATCATCTCTGAATAGAGAAATTAGCATATTTGGACAAAGACAAAAAATATATACGTTTTATCTATGTTGCAATTTTTATAAACATGAGCACAATAAGATTGTAACAATAAGTTTTAATTTGTCTACAATAATTTCATATTAAAACAACTACATATTACTATTTAACAAATTCAGGCTACAGAATTTTAGTTAACAACTTTAATGCAACATAACTACTAATTACCGTCAAATAATGAACAAAATATCGACAGACTTTTGATACTTCTTGTGTCTTTAAATAAGAAGTGAATGAATTCAAATGAGACTCAAAAGATAACACATATTAATACATTTATAAATAAAATTATGTAATATTCTGTAGCTGAGGATAGAAATGATTACTCCAGTACAGTAATTAATCAAGCATATGAAAAACTGGCTTTGAATTCCTTTTCCAATTTTATTTTAATCTGGCAGATATTAATTTAAGTCTAGATTTTACTATCATTAAAAATCAGTTGTTTGCTATCAAAGTTAACACATATGTGTTAATTTTAATTATATTTTATGGATCAAAACAACTAGCACTTAAAAATCTGAGCTTGATGGAATTTATGAAGATACCAAAAGGCATGATTTTAAAATAATATTTATACAACATTAAGATTACACAATAAATATTTGTAGCAGATGAAAATAGAAATATAATAAGGCATCAACTTTGTGGAAAGAACAATACTACTTGACAGCAAACTAGAAGAAGCAAGCAAAATGCAAGAATACAAGGTATCATAATTTCTAAGAAAGGGTCCTAAGCAAACAAAAGTAAAGAGTGAAATATTTATAAGAAACATATTTCTGCAGGTCATAACAGCCCTTAGACTTAGATCCACAACCTCTCTTACTTTACTATATAATAAACAATTTCATAAAAATCTTATTTATATATTCATGCAAGAGGAATATTTGACTACTACTGAAAATCAAAGAACTAGACAGACAGAGAACATCTTTTACTGGTCAAAATACAAGAGGTCCTGAAAGAAATAATCTTGCAGCAACTTCCTAAAAATGAAAAATTTTCATAATTGTGAAAACAAGTGAGAAGCTCTTGTAAGAAATACTTGAAACAAGAAGACATTTCACTCAAGCATTAGGAAGGAAAGCTGTATAGAGTCTTAGCATGCTGGAAGAAAAATCATAACTGAAGACACCAACTTAATAAGCAAGTAAATTTCTGTGACTGAAGATATTTTCCAGTCATGGATGCGTGCAATGTTGCAAAATACCAAGACTAACTTTCACAGAATACACGGCCTTCACCGCTGAATCCATTCGGGCATATACACTTGTAGGATCCTGGAACGTTGATGCACTTTGCATTGATGCCACAAGCACCCGAACTGCCGCATTCATTTATATCTAAGCATTCTTGCTTGGGTATGCCAGTGTATCCTGCTGCACATTCACATGTAAAGCTACCAGGAGTGTTAACACACTCAGCATTCTCACCACAGGGACGAGTAACATTCTTGCATTCATTTACATCTGTTAGAATAACAATTTCAAAATGTATCTTATTGTGTACATATTGGATTTTAGATAAGAGATCAGCTTGACTTCAAATGTTAACAATTTTACATATATGTCTATAAAGAATAACTTTAAGAGTGTTTTTTCAAAACTTTGCTTTAGCACTGAAAGAAGACCATAGCTCATCTCTTTCTCATTAGTATAATTTAAGTATATCATTAATATCATAGTAAGATTATTTAATGATAAGGAAACCTCTTGTGAGAATAATTTATAGAAGCTTCATAAAAATATTGTAATGAATAGAAGTAATAAATCTACACAAGCAATGTCACCGAATAACAGAGCTAAATACAACATGTATATCTATTAATTTATATATGAGTCGTATTTATTAAACATCGGCTTCACTTACGTACCTATTTTGAGGACATGCTTGCGAAACATGTCCTCAAAATAGGTACGTAAGTGAAGCCGATGTGTAGTAAATATGGCTCATCTATAAATTAATAATTATTTCACTTCACTGTGGTGTTCCAATACAGTTAAATCTCAATATGTTTATCTATGTTACTGAGGTGAGGACTTGCTGCATTTGAAAACAGATATGTAAATTAATTGTTCTTTCACACTGGCTGTGTGTAGGCTAAAGTATGGAATGATAGAGTCAGATTGAAAAATTCAATGCCATAGCCGGGATTTGAACCACGGATCTTCTGGATGCCATCCAGCCGCTCTAACCCTTGAACTACTATGGCCATGTCGGCATGTTGGCCATAGTAGCTCAAGGGTTAGAGCGGCTGGATGGCATCCAGAAGATCCGTGGTTCAAATCCCGGCTATGGCATTGAATTTTTCAACATAGATATGTTTATGGAAAATAGCCTGCCGTAGTTGTACACCTCTGATCTATATTCAGAGATATCTGGGTTACAGATATTAAAATCAATAGACTAAATAAACATAGTAGATTTGAAAAATTCTGACGGATATCATATATGTGAACCAGTATAATGATGAAATAAATTGAGTTATTCACTGAGAATGTAATAAAAGTATTAATTTAAGTAGTTCTGAATGAATACAATGTTCCTTATATAATGTATGCTGTTGAAGTCCTTACACAGAAAGACTGCAGAACCTTAATCAAAGCTTCATTGGTGATCAGCCGTATCAAAGTTAATAAAGTTGAACTTTCGGCCATTCCAAGCTCCATGGCTCTGCTCAGGATCTAAATGAAAAAGCTGGCAACTGTCCCAATAGGAAAGCCATGGAGCTTGAAATGACCAAAAGCTTGACATTATCAACTTTGACACAGCTGATCACCCGTGAAGCTTTGATTAATAAAGCTTGCTATGAGAGTTTTATTTTCTTCTGGTGAAACATTGGTTATTTCGTTTGTGTATAATTGAATTTAAGATGTATAAAATGCTTTGCAAACATTTGTAATGTGGCCGTACAAGTCTTTCACGAACAATGAACTGGTCATGCATTAACTAATGATTCTGAGAAAAAAATACATCAATCAGTTTAAGACAATAAGGTTGAAATAGTATAAACAGCAGTTCAGTCTAACAAGCAACATTAACACAAATATTTTGCAATTTTTTTCCTTATTTTTATGAAGATTGAAAGAATTTAACAAAAAGTGAACTTTTATCTGTTGCTTTCAACTTACCAATACATTCTTCCATTGGATCTCCCACATATCCTGGTGGACATGCGCACCTGAAGCTGCCCTCCAAGTTATTGCAAAGTGCATCACGTCCACAAGGACTGCGTGCACATTCATCTGCATCACGACATCCAGTTGTGTAAGCATCACCTTCAAATCCAGCAGGACATTCACATTTGTGACCTCCTGGCGTATTTGTGCATAATGCTCCTGGCCCACATGCTTCTGTATCCTCACATTCATTTTGGTCAACACACTGAAAAAATAAATCTTATAAACTTTCTGAAGAATTTGTCTTTGTAAAATTAAGTTTTACTCCAGCATATCTCAAAATGATGTTGAAATGAAAATAAAAATGAATGATGGATATCAAACATGAAAATTTAGATTTTTCATATAATTTTACAGCTATGGCAATGAATTTTTCAGTTTGACTCTACCTCTCCAGTAATTTTCTATAAATAAAATCAAAATAAAATCAATAGAAACCTTATTAATCTGTAACTTATTTTGCAATAGAAAGGAACTATTTGTTCTTTTCTATATCACTTTTTACCTCCTTCTTCCAGAGTGGTTAAGCACTCCACTAAAGAGACTGCCAAAATTCAATTAAATATATAATACTTTCTTAAATAGTAACTTTAATGTAAAATGCTCAGTACATTGCTAATATTTATGAAACTTTGTTCTTTACTTTTAAAGATAATCCAAAAGTTATATGTAAAGGCAGAACATAAATTATGATTAAAGCACAGCTGTTCTTTTATGTATCAAATTTATAAGCAAATTATTCTTACCCCATCAAAAGGATTTCCAATGTAGCCTTCCAAACATGCGCATGTATAATTTCCTGGAATGTTTTCACATTTTGCGTTAACTCCACATGCATTTGGTTGGTCACATTCATTGATATCTGTAAGAGAGAAAATAAAATGAATATTAAATTCAGCACATAAGAAATAAAAAATGGCTGAGGGAGTTTGTGATTAACTATTCTATGTTGTTTGAAAGTATGACTTTTATACTTCATATTTGTAAAATTCCTAAATATACTGTAATTTTGGGTATAGTATGTTTCATTATGAACAGTTATTTTGAAATGAATATAAGCAAAAATGCACTTCTGAAACGATGTGATTTTTATTTCATTCAGAAGAAAAAAAAAATGTTTGATATCAGCGACAAACTGGGTGAAATTATAAAAATCTATAGTATTTAAAACTTAAAAACTTGCTGCTCCTGTGAGAATCAAAATGGATATAAAGGTATATTGGTTCTGAGCAACAAGAATATGGTGTGGGGTATCTCACAATTAGGGTTTTATTATCAGGGAGAGGATTTTTAAGCTATAAAAATTCCTTTAATATGTATGCATTTATGTAATTGAAATTTTCCATAATATGGACATAAATATTCCCATACATAAAGTAAGATTGCAAACTTACAGGGAAACTTTTGGATTTGAATCTGTGACACTATTAACAATTGAATATTTTAAAACATTTTTCTTGGAGCAAATAGTAGGCTACAGGTGTGTTTCCTTGGAAAATCATTGAACTGTTATTCAAATGCCTGAAATAATCTTTTATTTTCATGACCTCAATTAAGAGTATAGTGGCAACACACAAATATGCAATTAAAGGAAATATGTTTACCTTTGCACTCAACTTCACCATCTCCTTCAAAGCCAGGATTACATTTGCACAGGAAATGTGCAGGTAGATTGCAACATTCAGCATTCTCTACACATCTTGCAGCTATCTTGGGATCGTCACATTCATTGATATCTGGAATAGAATCACAAATTTAAATGTTAAAATACCAAGCTCTCTTAAATGGATCCTTATTTATTTTTTAAAACTGTAATAATAGTGCATGAAGCTGATAAAAGTAACTTATGGTTGAAAATCCACCAACATTTGTCTTTCTGACTTTCAATATCATAATTTCCTAATTATAATAAATGTCTGCTACACATTTTCATATTGTCAGATTTTCATCAATTTCAGTTCACATCTTTTGGTCTTATGGAATATGTTTTAGCTGAGATGTATAGACATAATTTGGCAAAACATGATTTAGGCTCTATGGATGTAGAAAACCTAGTTGGCAAATCTGAATGATACCAGCCGGTGTCTAAAGAGACGTGTGTAGTTAACCATTTGTGAATTAAAATATAGCTGTAAATTGTATCGCAAAAAGTGATACAAACTGGGTTTAGATAGAAAGGTGCAAGTGTCAAAAAAATGAAGGTTCAAAATGACACTAATAATGATGATTGTTGTGGTTATGATGACAATGGTGACTACATATTCTTTTTCTGAAACTGCTCAAAATGTGTTTGCTAAAAGGGATGTAACAGTGTTGATGATATGAAATATATTCTTTTCACCCTGACATCATGAGAAAACATTTAAAGGAGGACAAAGTACTGAAAATTTAAACCAAAAGAAATTGAAAATGCTTGTCATCACATGAGATTTATTTCAAATAAATGGTTTGTTTGAGATCTATATTTGTTGTGCTGTGAGCTTTGTCTCTAATGGTTTACCACTTCTCCAAAATATATAAAAGTACTATATTTCTGAATAAAGAGAACTTCACAGTTTATTCCTAGACACCGATGTCAAAGTATAACAGAATTTTTCAATCATAACTGATTCCATTTACATTTGTAATACACACTTTTTTTGTTTTTCTATTACTAAAACCTCCTTTTTATATGTAAATATCTTAAATTCTGTTATTTTAATAAAAATTGTTAAGATTCATTTGAGAAAATAATGAATATTTGCAGAAGTCACAGACTGGATAACTTAGCCAGTGTTAATATTATCTCCTTAAACTTCATTGCAGTCGTAGTCAAAGTAGAATATGTGAGGATTGGAGAGACAGCCCTCACTCCTCAACCTTACGATGTTTAGCGTTACCTACATCTCTTACTTCAGGTTCAGTAAAATGAACACTGGAAGAATTACCTGTGCTTAAAAGTTCCATGCTTATAATTGGGATTAAATTCAGGAACATTCTGTGGCCAGGAACCAAAGTTGCTATGCTTTAGCTCACTGCACCACGAGAGAAAATAGACCAAGCTATCTCAGACGAAATTAATTGATAAATGCATAACCATGTGCTGAAGTTACAAAAGCAATCTGGTATTCTTACATTCAATCTGGGTAGCAGAGTATACAAATATGCTGAAAGCCTAGCTACAGGACATGTGGATGAAATCTTAAAAAGTTTTTCAAACACAGAAAACAAATAATAAATTTCTTACAGACATGAAAAACGATTTCTTATTGCCATGTTGGAGATATGCAAGTGCTTTGAATATTAATATATCCTTTTGTATAAACTTAAATGTGTAATTCTGTAGGCCCTCACACTTAAGCAGGCGAATTACTCAAATGAATAAAGTAAATGTGCAATATTTATAATCAATATTGAAGCTGCTTTAAGACGAGTTTGCTTTCTTAGAAACATTTCCATGTTCTTTGATGGCAACCAGCATTCTTAATGGCGTTGTATTATTCCATAGAATGGTGTTTCAGGCAATCATAGTCATCCGTAAGTGATTTTCAGAGTTAATAAGGATTTTCAGTCATTAAGTATAGATATATTGGTATTAAATTGGTACCTATCAGAGAGAGGAAGTAGGTACCAGATTTAACCGGAAATAGATGTTCTGAAGCTGCCAAATCCCAAACCCCTAACATTTGTATAAAGAGGTGTACGCGTGCGCGTGTGAACAGCATGATTCAAAACAAAATGCTGGTTAAATAATAATTGGAAGATGTCAAATTCCAACCCCTAACACTAGTAGAAAGAGGTCTGTGTGTGCACGTGTGAATAGCATAATTCAAAACTAGTTAAACATAATTCAAGCTAGTTAAATAATAATAATCGGAAGATTTTGAACATCGGCTATGCTTACTCTAACCTATTAATCTGTGCTCTAACCTCACTTTTATAAAATCAGAGCATGCTACGGGAAATGTTTCCCATCAACAGCTGACATGTAATCGCATGTAGTTGTGTACCAACAACCCACTACTGTTGATGGTGGTCTCTGGTGGTGGTGATATGAACTCCTGAATTGGTCCCTGGCTGCCTGGCTGGTCCGTTGGCGGGAGTTCGAAGTTCATAATTAAATCCTTGTTTCTTAAATGTGGGTGTTTACTCATATTGAGAGTTCAGTTGGGTATCTTGCTGTCTTAAGGAGGATGACTTCCCAGATAATATCTTGGTAGTTTTTTTTTCCAAAAGTGTGTTGTTACAGTTAATTTTTGTAATTTATGCATTAGAGATATTCTATTAGTCTGGTTGTCAAGTTTGTTTTTGTCTTGCCTATGCGATTCGTCCACAGTCTCCACAGTTTATTTGATAAATACCTAAAATCTCAGTGTGGGGGATTCTGTCTTTAAAAGATGTGCAGAGTTTAGTATGCCGTATCTATTTTGCAGCGCTAAAATGATGTGTTTTCTGAAAACTTCCTTAAATCTTTACAGGACGACGATCACGACGCAACTGCACAGAAGCTATATTGTTCTAGTCATTTATAAATGATTTTCCTAAATAAAATTCCACATTTTTATATGAAGATACATGGGTGGCGATCCCGTTCTATTTTAGAGATGTTTTTACTGTATTAACAAGGCTTAGGCCTCTTGTAAAAACAGTCTCTTGTGCTAGTTATTTGGTACTAACGTTACGCCCAGCGTTCGGCAACAAAGCAGTGTTGCATGCCAAAGTGAGTTATGCTACATACGTCACCTCATGTAACTCCATTACTTCCGAATTTACAGTGGGACCTTCAGATTATTATTTTTAATTGCTATCATTTAATTTAAGAATTGCAATCAGTGTACGCCCATCTTGTAGATGAGTATGTGGCGGGGGGGGGTGATTTTATAATTGTCGCACATGTGAGCGAGACCCCAGCGCCTTAGTGTGGGACCTCGCCTCACCACAATTTGGTTTTGAACGGTCATTGTGGGAAACCAGTGAGATGGATATGAAGCAGTTGCTTTGTCTGGAAGTACCGCCTCACAGACGTCTGTGCTGTTGTGGTGAACTCCCACTGCCCCCATAACATTGCTTTTACGACTTCTTCTTTATGCACGGTTTTAGAGACGCCATGAAACCACATCCGCCCAGGGAAACTTTTACAATATCGCTAAAACAGCTGGAGGAATAATAAGATATGAGAATAAAGCAACCAATGTGTGTCCTCAGAGAAGCTGGTACAGTGAAAATTTAGATGTTACTAATGCTAACACTAGATGTTGTCTTAGAAGATATCATGAACAGAAAAAAAAATTGCAATTTTATGCAACCGTAAACAATCGAAAACATTAGGTATATAGATATCTTAATCAAGACTACAGACGTAATAAGCTTGCTTGGGTTTATTACCCATTGGTCAGGTAGGTCAACCACGGGAATGGAACCTGGATCTCCCGACTGCAGGCCAAGACCTCCTCAGCCATCTCGCTCGGTATAACATGAGGAAGAAAAACGAATTCGCTATTTAAGAAATAGATGCAGATTCATAGTCACTGCAGTAAAGAACTTCAGCGTTCTGAGCGTGTTATGTTTTCATCAGCAATTATTTTCACTAACTGGTCATATTGCCTGGAAAGTAGTTTGTCTTGAACTTTCCGCATATAACGTCTGCAACAGACTACCGGATGGCACCAGTACAAGTCCACAGAACTTGCAATGACGTCAGGATCAGAAATATACCTAGGGTTCCAAAAGTCATCTGGCAACTACTGAAGAGCAACGTTGGCTCTTGGGTGAACAACCTCAAGTAATATATGGGGAATTGTTTTTCACGCAAGAATTACGAAACTTATACCGAATAATTATTATACTTACATGCTGCTATCGTTGCGAGCAAATTAATAATACTTAAAATTACGGCGAAAAATGTTTTGATTTTGTCACAGGAATCGTCAACTTTTTTTATTGAACTTCTTCAGTAACTTCAGTTTTTTTACGACTTCGTGGTTTATGTATTCCTATATTTAAATCGTACGTACAAATGATAATTATAAATCATACAAAATTACACTACTAAATGCATAGGAATTGTTTATTGTAGGAATTGTTAAAACTACTAAACTGAAAAATCTTGAAAAATGCCAGAACATATAAACTGGGCATAATTTATTCTTTCTACACATCAAACATACACCATTTACATCTCAGAGAAAATGTTGGAAGTGTCCTACACTAGCATCTACACATGTTTACAATCGTCTCACCATATTCTCAGAAGTTTCACGGAGAAGGTTATTTCCAGCAAGATGGTGCAACTTGTCATACATCTAATGACACCATGGAACTTGTAACCAGTTTCTTTGATAATCGAATAATCTCAAAAGGTCTGTGGCCCCCAGATCCCCTGACCTAACCCCACCGGATTTTTTCTTGTGGAGGTATCTAAAAAGAGAGTGTACAACAATAGACCACGGACAATTAATGTTTTCAAGGAATCCATTCGAACCGAAATAAGTAACATTGGCGAGGATACTCTTCGTAAAACTTCAGAGAATATGGTGAGACGAGTGCAAACATGTATAGATTCTGGTGGAGGACACTTCCAACATTTTCTCTGAGATGTAAATAGTGTAATGTAATCTCCAAATTGTGTATTATATTCTCCCAAAAGTTGCACGTGCGTCCTATTATTGGTTCAAAAGTTACGGCCAATTGAAATGGTTCAGGTTTATATGGATCATTTTATAAGTAGACTAAGTTGTTCACAGCAATAAAGCGGAACCAGCTTTTATCACGTGAATTGCTCCACATGGGGAACATATTCTGATGCCTCCCGATTGGCTAAAGCTAGATATTAATCGTTCCAACACAAGCATTTCCAGTGATATAGAATTTTAGGATGGAATGCAAAGTGCATGGTAGAGAAAGTTAAAAAAAAAAAAAAAAAAAAAACAATGGAATAGGACTGTGCGCAAACAGTAGGATAATTTTTACTTAGAGGTTCGTGCTTAGGAACAAAACACTAACGAAACGAATAAGTGTATGGCTATGTGACAAGATTATAGATGCACGCTTTTTCCGGGCATACGAAGCAATCGTGTGAAATATTGAAGCTGTTATTTCTTCCTGAGAGCTCTTAACTTTCGTGCTGAAGATACGAAGAGTACCGTTGCTGGAGGAGGAAGACCAATCATAAATATGTCTAATTAAAAGTCGCCTCTTAAAATACTTGTTTTAAAAGCGACTCGCAGAACCTAGGCCACTACGTTCCTACAACTCCGTGGTGATTATTACAAAGTACCAACCCAGGGAGCAATGTCCTATAGCAACAAGTGCAACGTCCTTCTTCCCTGGGGGCGCCCTGCTCGTTTCCTGCTCTTCTTCAGCAGCATCTTGAGGGGGGCAACAAGTCACCTGTTATTCTTTATTTATCTCTTCAATCCATTACCTTTAAAGGAATGAAGAGTGAGGAACGTTGGTGCAGATGCGGTATTGTAGATTTGAGGAGAAGAAAACAGGAGGAAACGGTAACGTATCACAGTCTTCTAAATTACAGGTTATTTGGTGCATTTAAGAAAATCTCTCTGGAACTATTAACTTTTTACCAATTTCTGAAGAAACAGACGATCAGAAAAAAATTTATATTTTTACGAGTTTTTAAGACAAATGTTCTTACTCCTTGTATTCAGTCTATGGATACTTGTAAGCAATCTCATAAATATGTACTTAATTTTTCACTCTCTGGTTATGTATGCGGCTATTGGTTACACTGATGAGTGGGGCCGCTTCGGTAGCGTAGATGATAGCGTGTCTGCCTCACGTTCAAGAGGTTCCGAGTTCGAATCTCGGTCAGGGCTAGTTCTCTGGATAAGGTTTTTTCTGGGGCTTTCCCTTATCCTAAAAGACGAATGTCGGGTGACTCTAAGCTCTACAGAACCTGGGCTCATTTGATCATTTCATCCGTTGTATTCATCGTCCGATAGGACTTAACCTTGGTGGATGTAAATTACAACAACAAAAACAAAAACTGATGAGTGGTCCATACTGCACGTGGTCCATTAAGTGCCATGAGAACGAAAAACAAACAAGTAGCGATTGTGCGCTTGACATTGTTCCCATCAGCCGTATGCCCAGGAGGAAAAGACAAAACAAAAGTACATGCAATCAAGTGCTCTTCATACACTAGTTTTTCAGAATATTTGTAGTTTGTTCTAATTTTATGCTTGCTCAGTGTACGGGGGAAAGAGGCAACGAATAAAGTAACAAAAATATGATTTGATAAAACATAAAATTCCATAAAGAGATAGGTAATATTTTCACAATCCTGATTTCTGTATGGCCTATTGGAATTATAACCTTCATATGAAATATCTCAGATGTCCTTCGCTGTTCAGCAAGGTACAGGTAGATTTCGCTTCTCTATTTGAGTCTGTGGAGTAATAAAACGGTGTTCATCTGCAAATTGTTTTATGATGTTGTTAGGGAACTTTGCTCCATGGAAAAGCGCGCACATTAAGTCATAAACATATCCTGTGCATAGGGAGTTTCCTGGAAGCGAATAACAAAACTCCTGTGGGCCAAAAATATTTTCATTCATCCTGTTTCTGTAGGAGATGCGTCCAAGTTATAACACCTCGTTTTTTTTTCAGGAATGGGACCAGATAGGAACTTCTGTTTTTTTTTTTTTTAAATATACGTGGACTCTTTGTGAATGTGTGACTTTTTGTTGTTGTAATTTACGTCCTACTACGTTAAGTCATATCGGACGGTGAATGGAATGGGTGAAATGATGCTCAAATGAGTCCGGGGTCCATGGAGCTTAGAGTTACCCGACATTCGTCTTGCAGGATAGGGGAAACCCCGGAAAAAACCTTATCCAGGTAACTCACCCTGACCGAGATTCGACCTCGGGACCTCTTGAACGTGAGGCAGACATGCTACCATCACGCTACCGAGGTGGGCTGAATGTGTGACAGAGATGGTAGCACTGTATAGTACATCGAACTTTAGTGGCAGTGACGATAGTTAGGACTGCTTTTGATACTTAAAATTGCGAAGTTTTCATTGCAAGAACAGCGTGTAATCATTCGTTTTCTCCATTTTAGTGGTGTGACACCTATTGAAATTCATCACCAGTTGAGTGAGGCATGTGGTGATGGTACCATGGATGTGTCTAATGTGCGTTCCTGGGTGCGACAGTTCAATGAAGGCAGACAGTTGCAGACATCGCCACCAAAATCGGAATTTCCATGGGATCTGTGCGCACAATCCATCATGATGATCTGAAAATGCTCAATCGGCGATTCTCCAAAACATCGTTCTCCCCTTGCTGGATCATGTCGTCAGACCGGCTGGTGCAAGGCCGTGACTGTCTTGGTTTGTTGTCACACGATGTTCTGCCTTCATTGAACCCAGGAACGCACATTAGACACATCCATGGTACCATCACCACATGCCTCACTCAACTGGCGATGAATTTCAATAGGTGTCATACCACGAAAATGGAGAAAACAAATGATTACACGCGTTTCTTGCAATGAAAACGTCGCCATTTTAAGTATCAAAACCAATCCTAGCTCTCGTCGCTGCCACTAGAGTTTTATGCACTGTACAGTGCTGCCATCTCTGCCACGTATTCACAAATAGTCCACGTGTATTAAAAAAAAGCAGAAGTTCCTATCTGGTCCCAGTCCTGAAAAAAATAGTGTTATAATTTGAACGCACCTCGTACATCACATCTTCATTTTAGAATAGCTGCCTACTTCAAGTGCATTCAGTTTACGCTACTCATAACTACAAGGGCTGTTCAATAAATGATCACAAATTTTTTTTGACAACGTACCTTTACTTATCCTCATAATTTTTATGCTCCTTCTCAAAATAGTCTCCCCTGAATGCGATGCATTTGTCCCAGAGTTTCTGCCAGTCTTCAAAGACATGCTGGAAACCATTTTTGAGAGATCCTTCAAAATCGCTTCCGCAGCCTTCACCACTGCTTCTGATGATGGATAATGTCTTCCACGAAGACGTTTCTTCAAGTTAGGGAATAGAAAAAAGTCACATGGGGCTAAATCTGGTCTATAGGGAGGGCGAGGGATCCACTTCACGTTGATTTTTGCAAGATATTCGGCAACAACATTGGCAATATGCGGCCGCGCATTATCGTGTAACAGCATCCAGCCTGATTCATAGAAATGTGGTCTTTTGCACCTGATATGGACTTGCAATGCTTTCAGGACATCCCTGTAGTATTTTCCAGTTACTGATGTGTGTTCAGGTACAACATGCTGATAAACCATTCCATTAATATCAAACAATGAGATGACCATAAACTTCCCAGCAGAAGCAATCACTTTTGCTTTTTGGGGGGTTGGTGATAAAGGAGATTTCCACACTGAGCTTTACTGTTTGCTCTCAGGATCAAAATGATGTAGCCAAGTGTCATCAGCAGTGATTACGTTTGAAAGAAACTCCGAATCTTCCTCTAACATCAACTTTAACTGCATGTTATCTCCATTGCAGCGGTAGACGATGCTGAACATGTCTGAACTTTCCTGGTTTTCACAGGCGGGAACCAGGAGCACCAATAATGAAACTACTATGGCGTGTTTGTTTCACATTAAGCTAACAGAATATAATAACATTGAATTTTGGTGCGAAAATTATGACCGTAAAAAATTATGATCATTCTTTATTGAACAGCCCTCGTAAACAACCCTTTTTCTAAATATTAAAATTGATATACTATCGGCTCTCGTTATCGGCTCTCATGTGGCTAAGTTTTCATTTCACATCTTCCCCCTGCACAGTTTTCCTCCAATCAGATATTCTTTTCTTAGCCAGACTGCGCTATTTGTGACATTTACACATAAACTCATTATGGAGTCAGTGCACACAGTCAGTGCAAATCTGTTTTAATGCACTGAGAGCAGAAAGAAGCGTGGCAACGTGTATTTCCAGTAAGGCGAAAGGTATGTAATCGCTAATAAATATTCTGTGTTTAATGAACACTGTGACACACTAGTCAATATAACACAGTGACTAAGTGTCGTTATTGGAATAAATTATTTCAAAAATGAATTTGAGAATGCCTTGTGGTTTACCAGCAAAAAATATACCGCTGCAACATGTTGCCCTGGTAGTTCAGTGAGTTATCGTTTCCATAACTTTTTATCAAGCATGACTGTCATTTATGTTACCAAGCACGAAAAATAAAGCTATTCAGTTTCTAAGGCACATTATCGTTTAAAATGAAGTTCTCTAAATGATCTTAAATAGAAATACGCGAGTTCTAAGATGTATAGTCAGTATTTTGTTGATATATTTTCACAGCTATCTAAATCCTACGCATAGAACGCATTAAAGCCTACTAGGAGGCGTTGACAGTAACTTTGTGATCCGAAAATAGATGGCAGTGTTTATACTGAGCGTTCTTTTCTAAACAACAAGCTTATGACAAATCATGGATGAAAATCCAAAGCAAATTGCAAATCGAGCTAAAAACATTGAACCAAAGCTGCTGCCAACAAAATCTCGGCAACAGTATGGAAAGACATTTATTGTGTTTCAAGATTGTGCATTTTTTTTTTTCTTGTGAACGAAGATGTGATAGTAACTTTCCTTCCTGAAAAATTAGATACTGAAATCTTCCTCACTGTGGATAAAATTCTTAATGCTTAAAACTACTTCGTACTTAAAAGAAAATTAATTGGTATTGGTATTAAACATTTTTATTAAGTAGTGTTATTCTTAAGTGTAGCATTAGATATACGAAGGGAAATAACCTACGATTTTTTTCAAAGGCAGAAGTGAAGTTTCTAAGCGAGGCAAATCAAAATCCTGTCAAAGTTGGTGTGGCTACCCCTGCCATTTGTATTTTATTTATTAAGCCGCTAGAGGTTTCATGAGGACTTAGCCGACTTTAGCTGCGATTTTCGATAGGCAACTGTTTTAGCGTGCGCAGAATTTATGTAATCTTTAAATGATATGCACACGGAAGTGTATATTTGCACAAACATATGACTGCATTTGCATATAGTTTCAAGTGCAATTGTTGTTGAGAAATGCATGACAAGAAGAACAGTTTGTCCTTAAATGTAAACATGAGAGAGCTCGTGACCGCTATAGGTGGTTGAACTTGCGGAAGTTCTGCCGGTCTTTAATGTTTACGTCAGTGTTTAATATTGGAAGTGAGATAAGCAGGGATTTAAAAAGGATGCCATCCTTTGAACAGGAGAGTGAAGAAACTGGAGGATGCCGTTAGATGGGAGGCACCTGTGTCTGCTGTCCAATCTGGAGCGCGGACGGACAACGAACCTTCTGGTGTCCCGGGGCTACGCGTTTTGCATACTCCTTGCTCTCTCACTTCGGAAAGATGACGTCACGTGCGTATAAATCCGCCTGGCAACCAACATATGTGCAAATCTGTGATCTAAACGAAACAATGCGGTAAGAATAAAAATACAAGTAGAACGTTATGAAAGTGTGAGAATGAAAAACTTAAGTAACACGAAAATAAAATTGACGTTAATTAAATACAATTAATTGTTTGCATTACATTGTTTTATATACCGTGTAGAAAGGATGAAAGTACAGTTAAAGTGACCTTGAAATTTCCATATTAATTTTATCATACATGTATTTTCTTATGGGAATAAAATGGCTGATAAACATATAAGTTAATCATATTGAATAGCGTAGTATAACCTTTTGTCAATATGAAGAAAGAACGCTGAAAGTAGCCACATGAAAATAATATGAAAATGTATTTTGTGTATAACTTATAATACATGAAACTGTATACGAAGTGGAAGGGCCAACTTTGTCATTTTAAGGACATTACCTAATTGTTTTATGTTTAATGGTAATATGCATCAATGACTTTGTTACATTATTCGCACTTTTTTCCAATGTTTAATGACAATTAGTTTTTTATATTTACTGCAGCTCAAAGAGAATCTTAATCGCCCATGAAATATCTGCAAATAGTATTTTTGTAAAGTTGGTTATGTGATACAACATTGGACGTTAGTATAACAAGGATTTATATAATAGTCTTGTAGCTTTCAAGAAAGGCTACATTGACCGTCATACTGAAAAGCCCAAGAAGCACATGGGGAGGAACGAGGCATTTATGCGTCCATATCTTCCTCTGTTAACTAATATCGTATGGAAGATAGTGAAATTTGAACGGACATTTGAACATCTTTTATGTTAAGACTTTTGTGTATTTATGTATACCTAAGCAGAATCCTCAAGTTACGTGTGGTTTTCGGATCTATGATAATTTTAAGAAACTGGTTATTTACTAGTAATTAAAATGTATTATGTTTGTATTCACTTTGAAGATGTTTATTTAAAGTGCTACCACAATGTATTTGTCATAATATTCATATTTCTGCCATCAAAATTCAGCTTATATTTGTACTCCGAGGCAGTCACAAATACAAAAGCTTGTTGAATTTATAACGTAAATAGTGTCCATATTGTTGAAGAAGCTTGTCTTAGCTCCCTAAGATCAAAAAGGAAGTAATGAATATGTTCAGGAACTTGTTAAACATAATCTTGTGAAAAAAAAAATCAACACGAAAAGATAATCAAGGAAAGTACACAGAAAGTATTATTCCTGAAAGAAATATTAATAGTGGCATGCAGCTAAAAATGAAATAAGCACGTTACAAAAATGAAAAGATGAAAAGGAAGGGAAAAAATGAAACAAAGGGGCTAAAGAGTAAAGGAAACAAAAAATGAAGAAAAAATGCTTCCAGATATGAAATGAGCATCTGTGTAAGAGACTTGCTTGATGAATAAATAAATAAATATGTTATTTGTTAACAATGCTGTCAACTGTAAGAATAGTATAAGTGCCGGATTTACAAGGATGTTAGCCGGTTTATAAATGCTGTTCTGTTCTTTTATCGCTTTTGCACGGGATCGAGGATCGTTTTGCACCATAAAGCACAAATTGTTAAGAGTGACGAACAAGCCGCAGCATATATCTTTTTTCATCTCTTTTCCTAACTCATTTTATCCCTCTCAGAGGCCAATTTCATGATCGGATGTGTTAAATCTTTATCTACTGGAGAGACGCATTATCCTAAGTTTACAAGCAGTTATGTTCGATAAAAATCAAACTTAGTATTCAGCACAGCATATATGAGGTGCTTCTGAAGGATCACTTGTATTACAACAGAATCCATTGCTACATTCCAGTTACAGACTTTCTCCACTTCCCTTCCGGAGAGGTTTCTAAGCATTGCCGAAGGATACCTGAAGCTTATTGGAAATGCGTCACCTAAGAACGCCAAATGTGAGTAAATCCCTCTTTTGGACAGAGTCCAGTGACCAGTATCAACAATGACCCCCAGCTGTCTTTATTTCAAAGAGTAACAATGTCATTGATTTAGACGATCCATAAATAAAGGTAGTGAATACAACGTATTATAAATTGTTTTTAGATTTTCATTAAAATATATAGAACACATGACATTCATTCGAGCTATGTTTAAGATTAACCAAACATGACTAGACCTGAGAAAAACAAACACTATTGCTGTAATTCTCACTGATCCTCAAATATGCAACATCCTAATGAAATCTTTTATACCGTAAAGTTGTATATGCATGAAAATAAACGTGCGTCTGAACTTGTAATGAATGATGTCGCGATGTGACGGCCAACTAAACTGATATAAATGAACAAATGAAAATCAATGATAAGTCTATAATGTTCTTGGAAATCTGTTCTTCCGGTAAGAAGTATTGTCCTGGAAAGCGATATATGAAGCTGTGAAACTGATATGATGGAATGACGTGTTGAGAATGTTTTGGCCTATCAAATAAAGCAGTGATGCTTTAAAATCCAATTTTACTGAAAATAAACGGAGTGTACTTACCTTCGCAGTTGAAGCCATCTCCCGTATATCCAGGGAAACAGGTACAATGGAAGCTTCCCAAGGTGTTGGTACAATGTGCAAAAACGTCGCAGGGCCTGTACTTGCACTCGTTTTCGTCTGTAAATAAAACGTGACCATGAGACGAATTGGAAGTGTGCACTTATTAAGGCTTATTGTTCATTAATTTTGAACAGTAGTGTTTGAAAGTTCCAATACAGACATGGGGAGATCCCAATTAAAATTATCAAAATTTTTATTTTCATATTTTTGTTTCATTTTGTTTTATTTCTTTTTGTTTAAATTTTATTTTGTAATTGCATTAGAAAACGACTGAAGTGTAAGAAAATGTCCATGTTTGCCATCTGTCTTAGGCATAGGTATCACAGCTAATTTTTATTTTTTAACTGATAGAATACTTTCTGAAGGCCTGCACTTCATTAGTTTTACTTTCATAAAATATTTTTTATGAATATTATTTGAGCATTTTAAAATAAATGGCAGGCTTTTATACGACAAAGAGCAATTTGATTGATAACAAGTAGTAGGAAACACAAAATTACTTTTAAGTTGTACTCCTATGTACATTTTCTAAGTGCATGGTAAGCACTAAAACTTATAAATGCATATTTTTGATAATTTTAGATATCGTTTTAGGCAGATCCCTTAACGTTTGTTAGCAAGCAGTGAATTAGAGGAGATTGCTGCTGTTAAATATGTATAAAGCAAGTGACTTAGTCCAGGAAATACCTATATCGATTGTACTTTGAAGTTTTCGCAAACATTTCAAATGTCCCCAAATTATAAACATACTTATCAAACTGATTGAGTGATTAATGCAATTAAAATATTTACTGTTATCTCATTACAAAAAGGCACTACTAATCTATCATCTGGAAGTGGAAAGTCATCAATAATATTAAACATTAATCAAACATTTTTGACAATTCCTTTCAATTGCCTGTATGGTTTTTTCAAATGTACTACTTACCGGGTACCTCGCAGCCGCACCCGCCGAAGCCGTCGTTACAATGGCATTGCGAGTCCAGGCAGGCGCCGTTTTGGCACTTTAGTCCATCCTCTTTGCCACAGTCCGCTGTAAGAAGAAATGTGTACATATATAGAAATGCTACTTGATAGCACAGAGTTTTATTAATGCTACAAAATACATCATTATTAGCTCCAAGTGTTGGAATGCCCTGGCACTGTTTTCATAGTAGAAATTAAGTACTGATTATACTGGGAAAGTATGATAATTTAGTGATAACTACAGAGAGGTAAAATATCACAAGTAATTTTCTATGTAATGGTTGTTATTATGAGAACGAGTGATTTTACTTTTTACAATGCGTATAATTCAAAGTATATGGCAAAAAATAGATAACGTTTCATAATATTTTGGTAAAGTTTTTATTCTTCATATCTTGTAAGATTTACGCTTTGTCGCTTTAATTTCCTTTAGGATTGAACGGGACTTTCCAGGTATTCTATTCAGAGAGACTTTTGTCAAATACATTAAGAAAACACAATCCATTCTTTTCAGCTAGTAAGACACAGCTGAAAAAAAAAAAATGTAGCAGTTCTAAGTAACGTCAGATATACGATTACGTAAAAGTCCTCTGTTCTTATTTTCATGAATGGTGCTTTTAGTACCATGATGTAATCAATGTTAAGCAAATACAACGCAATAAGTTTAAGCACTTCACAATCAATCTATATAGTTTATCAATAAACTACATGTAATTTGTTGTATATCATTTAATGTTTAATTATTAAACATAGGCAAAAATCAACAAAGCCTGTTATTTTAAATTAATAAGGTAAACTTATTCCAGTCCCTTAAAATATATTTATTAAGATGTTCCGGTTTATATATATATATATATATATATATATATATATATATATATATATATATATCATAACATTTTAGCACATTTCATTCATATTTTGTCTGTCTCTTGTGATACAATACAACATTTGCTGTAAAACTAACCATGATTTCAAAACCAAACTGTCAGGTCTAAACATATGTAAGATTCTAATACTGAAACATATAAAGGGAGTTCTGATTTATTGTTAGGTAGCTAGATTAGAGAAAATACAATTTTTGTTACAGAATCACACTTTTAATGAAATACAAACATACACAGCTGTGAAGGTAGACAATGTATTTACCCACAATAAAAGCTTAAAAAATAATTTAATATATTATTCAGCCTTATATCACAAGAAATATTTTTGTAATAGATTTGTGACTTCAAGGGACACATAAAAGTTTTTGGACTGAGAATAGGAATCAGGTTGAGGATTGAAAGTTTATACTAGGAAATGATCACGTTACTGCATAGGAACAATGAAAGCCAAATCTACATAGCAGGGTCAAGTTGTTACAACCAAATACAATCTGCATTGTATGTTCTACTGCCATCTGGTTCTAGGTACTGCATAAACGCTAGAGTCGTGAGACCTGTTGTATAATTAAATGGATAGCGAAAATTCCAACCAGCAACTACTCGTAACTTGACTAATATATCTTTTATGCTAAAGGTACATTAGCTCTTCTGAAGGGGAGGAAATCAATGTTGGTTTTCATTGGTTACGTAGTACTGTTTCCTCGAAGATATACATCACACAGCACTAAGATGTAACGATAACCAAGTACTCAGACACACCACTCAAATCTACGATACAGGGGGTAGAGGTGAAGGTTTTTAACATTTCAAATTCATAAAGTATCAAGATAAATGAATCATAAAATTCTATTTCAGTGGAATTCTCTCACAAAGTCTATACGTTGCCTCTCCATGTGAAGCAAAGCAACTCTGTTGGAAACAAAGTCTTAGTAAGGACATGGCATATGGAGTTTCGCTTAGTATCTATATTTCAAAATTAATGATCGGGCGTGTTGTTTTATTTGGTTGAAATTTGGCTGCAATCTGTTGTGTATTTTTCTACAGCCTCAGTGGTTGTGTGTTGTACATATTTTGAGGTAAGTTTGAATGATAGGGCTCCTCTCTACAATCAGTGCCATCGACGGTACGATTGTCTTCTTACGTGGACGTTATCTGCAACAATTTGCTTTACTCCCGCGAGGCGACATCTTTGTGCTCAGAGATTGTTCATTCTCCAATTTTCATGTATGCTTTAACCTCTTTTGGCTTATATTTTGGATTCGTTTGGGCCATTAACATATCAACATATACTTTACATAGTTCTAACACATCTACTTTAAACTTCTCAATAAATAAATCTATGGAACATTAACATGAAATGAATTGACCTCCTGTGAATGTAGGAAGAGACAGTAAATGCGTTCACAGAGAATCAAAATAAATCAGGACACATTCAGTATAACTAGAAGGTCAATAATGTAAGTGTATTAAGAAATGTGATGCGTAGTCTTAAATCATGTGGAAGGAATTATGCATGGGCAAACAACTTCGGCTAGGCTGAAGGGGAGACAGTTTTATATTTTATTATCTCGATCTCTGATTAGTAATGCAGTTTGAAAATATATTGAAAATATGTAGATGTGCACAGAATAGGAAATTATTGTATTTTCACGGGAATTATTTACCGTTTTGGACAAACGGGCCCAACCTGTTCTCGGGTTCAGGTCAAATA
The DNA here is from genome assembly GCA_030765055.1 of Mantis religiosa. NCBI lineage: Eukaryota > Metazoa > Arthropoda > Insecta > Mantodea > Mantidae > Mantis > Mantis religiosa. Next base: position 85,718,064 of record CM060954.1, on the reverse strand, counting down.
GAACTGGACAAGGCTGGATCCAACTGCTTCGGCCCATTAAATGCTGTACTCTAATGTAGCAGAGAGGTTCCATTTATCATTCACTGAGTTCAGTTTTCACACTGGGTGAAATATACAAGTTTTACGTATAAATAAAGCTGAGAGACAACTCCATTAAATGTCCCCAAGAATATGTTCCAAACTTTGATTCAGCGAACATATAGATGATTCTTTACCAATTCTAAAAGGAACATAGCTCTGGCGCTATACCAAAATAGAAAAAAAAAAAAAAAAAATGCTAGAAAAGTTGGATCACCAAAGGGAAACCCAATAATTAATAATGTGGTTAATTGCTTGCAATAAGGTTTAAAACTGTACTTCATAGTACTACAATGCGGTCATATTGCTACAAAGAGTTCATTGTTATAGCTAGGTTCGGGTTTTACGATAAGCGTGCTCTTGTTCCTGAACTTGAAAGAAGAGCGGCATCCTCTGTGTCCACATTGTTTAGTGTTACACACTATTAAGGGGGTGATTTGAATGTCGTGAAGAAAACCGATCGTGAGGTGAAGCTGGTCTTTTGTTGTATGTAGTCATGAGTCAAGCTCGTGGATTCCCGCAGAGAGCTATGCATTTGTTTTGCCTCCTCTCCTCCATTGTACTTTACAATGATGCACAAAGCAATGTATTTAGCACATCAAAGCTGAAATTACACATATAAATTCTCCTGGAATTGGTTGTTTAATTTACTACAGATATCTATTATGCACGCAAAATTGTCAATTTCTTGAAAACTCGAAAACTGTTTTGAAGCCCAAAATCTTCAGTGTCACTTACTCGGTCATGTTTCTTTTGGTTACTGAGATTAGTTATTTAGCTCTTTACAACTCACCTCTTAATCAGTGAGGAACAACCACATACTGCGTACTCATTGCTAGTGCTGTTAAAATCAAGTAACGAACCATGTTGCATGATTCCTGTTGTAAAACTTTGCTATTGTTTGCGAAGCCATAAAGTATCATTAAGAAATAAATGGATACAGGTTTGGAATAATTATGGTGGTACGTTTGACACGTCAGAATTACTGCCTAGATGAAGGTCTGCTGGCGTATGTATTGTTACTTCAATCCTGATAAACTCTGATCAGCATCAAGAGAGTTTCAGTCGAAACTAGAAGTGCTGCTTCCGTCACTGTCTGTAGGAAGCCTAAAACGAGTATTTTTCCCCTGGTAAGATTTTTTTTAAGGATACTAGAGTTGCAGAGTCGGCATACCTACCCAGCTAGTTAATATTTTCTGCACTACTTTCCCGTAGTAAGTAGAAGAAAGTTTGCCTATCATCTACGTTTTATGCTAAAATGTCACTGAAAATATACCTTTTGAGACAATAAATGAAAAGAAAGTATTTACAGAAAGAAGTCTGTGCGCGTGTGCATAAATCAAAAACAAAAATTCGGATGCGATACAAAGATTTTGAAGAACATACCCCATCTCGTAAGATACTTTGCATGGAAACATTTTCGTTATTTTTTTCTCAAAATATCTAGGCAATTTTGATTAAAATATCATTCGCTCAATATTTGCTTACTTTTCTAAGAATAGTCTGTGAAATCCTCATAATTCTGAATTACTTTCTACAGTTGGTAACTCGAAAGAGATCAACAAAATTTTACTGCATAATACTGTAACATCTTAAGTACACATTTATGTCAAAAAATTGCTAGTATCAACTACGTACGATGTATTCTTTGTATTGTTTTCAGTTTTATCTAGGGTCAAGTTCTATTCGTATTTTTTCATTATCATGAACAGAATATGAAATTTCAAATTATCATAAAATTTTACTATTGATTTAGGTTATTCTACTCTTTTTATGCATTCAACGAAATATGTAAACGTGCAATGAAAGTTTGTCTATATTAATAATAAGTAGTTTGTAGCCAAGTGAATAGAAAAGTTCACTAGAATGCAACACATCAGATTTTTCCGTTATTATTTTCTCTTACGACTGATTAGCAACTAACATTTTCTGGTGCTCAAAGATTACTGGTACAGTGTTCATTCAATTATTGAATGTCAAGAATGTGTTAGCGGTTGTAATGGCAGATGGAATTATCTTAAGTGAGATTACCAGTCGTGCTGGTTGCTGTTTAACTCTCGATTCATTGAACCAATCACTGTCCTCTGGAGCGTGAAAGTGGGGAACACGCAGGGCTGTCTGTCAAGGTAAAGGAAATGTGGGGCAGCTGCAGTAGTTGGCATACTCACCTGTTTCTAGATTCCTGCAAGCCTGTAGTAGAGCCGCGGACATCAGTGAACATGTTTTATTTGCTTTAGGTAGTGCCACATTAGCAATTAGCTGAGGATGATCATGTCAAGACATTTTATTATATCAGCTCCATCGATTACTTGCCGTCTAGTTTAGAGACTACCTGTTTTCCATTTATAAATCAGATTAGAGAAATGACTGTAGATTAAATGTGTTGGGAAATACCTTGTTTTGATACCTAAGTTTTTCAAAACAAGTCGTAGAGATTTTAATTTAGTAATTTTTTTTATCCATTGAAGGAGGATATGGGCACTGCGGCCATGGGCCTATTGTACTGTACCTATGATACCTCTTGGAGAAAGGGAGGAACTCCAAGGCTGTTGCCAGACTAGGCAGCGGTAGGTGCGATATTGCGAGGCCCTTATCAGTTCCAGATCGACGTATTTCCCTGTGGACAACGTTCGGACTACCCTGGGTTCCAAGTTCAAAGTACAAACCTCTACGAAGCACATAACACATTCACCATATAACACCTAATCAAGACCTTTAAACCGAATAGATGAGAAGTAATGAAATAAAGGACAATGAGGGATCAAAGAATTTAGAGAAAACATTGAACCCGGAGAAAATCCATTAAGAGGCCTCTTCGTACACCACTTTTGATCCTGTTAGAGTAGGGATACCAGGATAGTGAATGATAACGCCATCTTAGTACAGCCCTACTTTACTCCAAAGAGATACAACCTCAGTGATGTTCAAGAGAAAGAAATTTCTCCACTGATCCCTAGATTGAAACCGGACGAGCTTGTGACAGGCGAGCAGACTAACCACTTAGCCAGGGTGTCACGTTTAGTCTTATTGGGCTTTTCTCGTATTTTTCGTTTGTGCTAGAAACTTTACCACATTGTAACATTCAGTAACTTCACCGAAATCTCTTCGATTTTCCTTGCCAATTTTCTTTTTTGCCTTATATACGACAAACATATCTTATAAAGAATATCCATTTAATATTTGTATTTTTATCATATTGTAATAACAAGTGTAATTCACTGCAGGGGTGCTCAACTCTGCAGCATGTGCTCGCTTCCCCTTCACATATTATTTTTTCGCACCACAGTAACCAAAACAACGAGAGAAGGCCTAGTATTTAGAGGCGGATGGATGTGTACACCTTTCGTTTTCTGTACGTAAAAATGACATCGCAGGTCCGTAATTGGCACTCAGTAATCACGCATAAGTGGGCCATTCTGTAGCAGTAAGTGCAAGGAGTGCCTACTTTACTTCGAAACCTCTTCAAAGTACGAACATAAACTCAAGTCTTCTAGGAACACCAACAAACTTATCTATAGTTTCACTATCGAACCCGTGAATATGACTGAATTGACAGCGAGGTAAGTTCAGATGCTGTGCTTCTAAAGGATATGTTTAGTCGTCTTAGTGCGGAAAAAAGTTATTTCATTAGACGTAACGGAAACTTGCAAAATGGTTATCGTTCAACTTGCAACATAAAAGACCAGATGCCATATTTTTAACCTACAAAATTCCTCTTTGAAACAATACTTTCCTACTTAACAATTCTTTCTTCTGGGATACATTTAGCTAAAATATTTGCAATTACCTTTCCTTAACAAATTATTCTCTTATTGCTATGCTAGGAAAGAAGGGCAGGGCCCCTATTTTAAATACGCGCCCGTTGTATTGCTTCTAAAGCTCATTGGATTAAAACTTTAACATCCAAGTTCATAGTCCCCATTGAGCAATTCGGATGAAAATGCAACTGGTTTCGAGCGAAGAGCTTTCTTCGAAGCTAATTCCTATTAGAGCACTTATCTAGCTTTCTTAGTAACTGCAGAAAGGGGTATAGATGCCTCTCCAGCTTATTCATGAAACACATGACAAGATTTAAAGGATGCTAGAGGATCTGGCTGCATATCACTTGACCTTGTTTTTATCTAGGAACTTGGACAGCTTCCTTGCTTTTATCCATTAGGTCACAAGTATTTTACAGTTTGAACCTGTGCCAAAGAGGTTACTTTAAATATATGAGCATCAGCTTGGAAGAACACCAAGAAGTCTTGCAGATTACACTTTAGACACCTCCGGAAGTTGATTATGTATTTCCTTAGCACAGTTGTGGAAGTATATTAAATGAGGATAAATATTATAATAATAATCGAAATTTTAAATGCCTTTAAGATTCAAAGGATGTAATCTAACGTTTTACCTTAGTTAACTCTTCAGATTGTCATAAAATGGTAAGTATAGATAATTTGACGTTACATAGTCATTAACATCAACATTACTATTTATACTTCACATTTAAAGGTGATATATATTCCAAGAATATTTTGTTTTTAAGACGTAATTTTAGAAAAATCTTATGCGTTGCATTCACATGATTTACTCTGCTCACTCCTCTATGAAGTTCTTACATAAACATATCAAAATATCTACTTACAGTTACTCCAGATAAACTTTTTAAGTTCGCATTTACAATCTTCATAAAGATATAGTTGGATTTTTAAAGAGCGTGTCGCTATGTAGAAATTACATGATCTTACACGACCACGATAAAATATTGAAGAGCGATATCCCAGTTGAGGAAGGTATACATATTTTAAAATTAAATTTAAAATAGGAAATGATTAACTCCAAAAAAAAAGAAAAAAAAGTAGAAAGAGAAAAATAAACATATATAGCTTTTTGTGCAGTAAGATTTTGCTTGCTTTACGATTAAGTAATAATACAAAAGACATTTACAATGAAGATCACTTCTCAGGTTATATCCACAAAATTTAGGATATGCACTTATTATGCAAATATGATGCAAGAAAATGACAAATAACGAATTTTTTTCCATCTAAAGGGTAGTTTGACATGGGAGAATCTCAAACCGTCTGGCATATGAAGACTTTGAACTTGTGTACCGAGTATCCTGGTATATATACGAATTTTCATTTTTGAGTTGAATGTTTTTCTAAAAATATATCTCTTAAGTCACAAAATGTATATTTACAATAACATCTTCATTTACATTTTTGTATAACAAGTAAAACTATGTTCAGAAATAATTTTTTATTCCCCTCAACCGATAAGTGACTCCCAATAAGATGCTTTAATAAGCAAGACAAAAGCGATGGTTGTATATTATATTTTCTATCTGCATGAAGGTCAAAGTGCATACAAAAGCCAGATCAATGGTGGTATATTATATTTTCTATCTGCATGAAGGTCAAAGTGCACAGGTTAAAGCAATAGAGTCTTGTGGCAGGAACAATTTCATGGCATTTTGACTCTCACTCGCTCCAAGGATTAGTAATGCATCTGAAAACAATGCAGAACTTAATGTTCGTGCACCATGTTTTATCCTCGGCAACCTTTACATTGAATGTTTGAACTTCGTGCAGATCTTTGAAGAAATAGCGCAGCACCAAGGAGAATATTCATGCTTAAGACGATATCGGATGCATCTGATGGAGCCAAAGACAAGGCAGCCAGTAAAGAGCAAGCAGGTTCGTTTTCTACTTCATCGTTAAACTCCAACTCGTAAACTGTTCATACAAGATCGTTTAACACGCCTCAAAATTATATCAGTATGAACTTCATATTCTTAGCTTGGAATTTGTACTTAGGTAATTATTTTAAACTTATTTCGTATTTTCCCTAGCTCTTTATTAATTTAGTTTTGCATCTACTGTAAAAAGCAGACAATTTTCCTGATCTTTTTCGGCTCCTACACATAATTTTTCATTGTAATTGATTACACATCCATAATATTAAAGTGCTGAAGTGATACACTGATGAACGGAGGTCTACTTCGAAGAGGAGGGAAGTAAGGGCTGAAGTACGGAAGAAGAAAAGTAAAATAATGTGTTTGTACTAATCAAACTTGTAAAAGGTTGTACATTTTAAAAATATTTCTAGACATTCATTGTTGATTAGGTTATGTCAGTTAAGTTGCATTGCTGATGATCAGAGTTAGGACTTTTAGGACCACCACGCGAGAACACCAATACGCTCAGGGCCGTACAAACACTGCACGCGCTGCCGTTAGTGGCAGAGTGGCGGAGTTAGGAGACCGTGATTTTTTCACTGATAGTGAAGAACATAAATGTCAGAAGCACGTGAACGCACGATGGATGAAGAGTTAGCAAGAAGTGATATTTTCACACAGAAGGGAGAACATATCCAATGCTAGGAATGCTATATAGAAATTAAGGGCACTAAACCTAAATGGCTGAGACAGCACTGCAACACTAGAACCACCAAGCAAGGATTTTGTCAAAAACAGAGGTCGAGGAACAATCAGGGCCAAGTGTAACTTCACCGTCTCAGTCCTCATTTTTCAGGACTTGTATAAGAAGATGGTGTGTGCAAATATACCGATGCACACAGTATAAAATACTCATTTTAAGTACTTCATACAAAAGTATACTAAACACGACCCTCCTTCTCAAGCAACTTTACTTAAACGAGAATTACCATAATGTTATAATGTCATATCGCAAGTACGATAAAGAATAGGCGAACATAAAATGTGGATTTCTATTGAAATAGTTACTAAAATTATTAGTGTGTTAGATAACGAGCATAGTTCTGCAGTATGAGCCGCTCAGTCCCTCATTTCAAACAAATTACACAGATAGACTCAGCAATTGCGCGACCTGTCATAGATAAAGTAAATAGCAAAATGAAAACCATACTTGAGAAAACTCCAGGCTATTTTAAAATGGTGAACATTAAAAATAATTTGCAAGGGAGTAATGAAACAGCATTTACAAGGCAATGTGATCTGCAGTATTTTATGCTTGCACATTTACAAAATTTGATGTCGAGAGAAGTTTTTCAAGCTTCAAATATTGCTTGAGTGAAAGGAGGAGGAGATTCACGTTCGAAAAGTTTAAAATGTATATTGTTATACACTGTAATAAATTGAACAATCGAAGAGTAGATATTTATTTTGTATTGCAAAAGTAAGTTATTTTACTTAATTATTCAAAATCTGTTTTATTATACTTATACTTCTATTGGGTGATTCTGAAAACGGTGAAATAATTTACATATTGTTTTATTAAAACCGTTTGTTAGCATATTTGTATACCCCTAAGGTGGCCGACCTTATTTACTACTGGAGTTAAACCACGCCCCACTTCCTATACTCACAGCATGCCCACGTACAAGCCGAGTCCTAGAAGTCCTAAGTCTACTGATGATATAGTGTAAATACAAACATTGCGTCCCAAAAATTAAATTGGATGTAAAAAGATGTTATAAAATAGCATTCATAGAATTAGGTTAATTCCTTGTTGGAGTTATTACTGAATAGGTACAGTGAATGAAAGTTATTAGTAGTGAAGATTTCTTTGAAGAGCAATTTATTCTTGAGAATGCAATCATACGTTAAAATTTATACGTTCATACATTCCTGTCCATACTGTAAAAATATAAACAAATAACAATGACCAATATATTATGGGATGACTCTAACAGATTCCTTCTGATATAATTTTCTTCCCCTTTTACTTTTTTCCTTAGAAATTAAGTCAATCAGGAAGTGACTGCGAACAGATGATGGAGTGATATTCTCTATTTGCAGCGTTTATACGTGCTACAGGTCACAAACGACGCACTCACATTCGATGTGCTTTTCAGGACATTGTGGCTTGATTTTACATACAAGAAAGATAAAATAAAATAAGATAGAAAAAAGTGAAGGATAAGAAAGAATTAATGAAAGTTATATAACAGCAAAATATGGACGATTCAGTCAAATTTGTAATGTAATTTTTGCTACTGTTTAACGATACCAGAGCTTCTGCAGTTAACGATATGTCAATTACCAAGCAATGAAATATTTGTACGCCCAAAACTGATTGGTTTAAATGAAAGAAAGTGCATGATATGAACGCATATTTATTTTTTGAGGATGTATAATTTTAAGGATATAAATAGGATCCGTGCGTATCGTTTATAGATATTGAGCCACAATATAGATGTATAAATCTGTTGAAAATGAGTCTAAAATTCCTGAAAAGGCATATAAACTTCAAGGAATAAACACGACTGCAAATTTATCTCTTGAGATCAGTGTTTATGGCGCTTTGTTAGCTACATGTCAATGAAGTACGTAACTGAGATGCGATCCGGGTACTCTTCAATAGCAAGATAATAATCGGGTGTGATAAAACTCTTCAGATATTTTTTGTAACAAAGAAACGTTTGTGTTACATAGCGTTCCTTCGTAGAATAAGGAGGTATTCTGTTGCCCATAACAGGCATAAGCGAAATTCTTATTGCTATTTTGAATATGTAAGTTTCCATGAAGGGAAAAAGGAATGATGTTTTTAAGGCCACAATCTAACCAATGCTAATCACAGTTCATAGAAGCACACATATTGTTCACTTGTTTTTGTGCACACCGCTAAACGACATTTTATTGTCATGTTCCATAATGTCTTGGGTTCTCAGAACATCCCGACACGCATAACTTTTATGCTAGCAGTCAAGCTCATAATTATGTTAATATCTGTATCCATTTTATTATTAGACTGAAATTGCAGCTGAGATATTCACAACAGCAAAGCGAAACCAGTTCCTCGCATCCTTCATTGGTTGGAGTAGAGTTCCTTGTAACGGCTCTTCCAGCAAGAATCGATTCATATTTAAATTTAGCCAATCAGAGACATTCCCCATGTAGAATAAATTACTTACAGGGGACAGTTTCGCTTTACTGCTGTGTACACTTTAGTTAAGGTTTTTTCTAAGTATAAAATGAACTGTATGTACAGGAAGCTGAGGCTGCACATACTGCTTAAATATCAAATAGTGATATTCGCTTTGCAATCTTCTACAGCTTATAAAGTATCGAGAACGAAACGTAGAAATTTATAGTATATAAATCCATATAGTCATTCATTTTCAAAGTGAACATTCCTTCAGGTTATACTGCATAAAATTCGAGCTCAAAGTTGATAACGCTCCACTGGTTGGTCCTACAACCTAGTAACATATTTATTTCAAACCACCTTGTTACCTCTACTACATATTAGAAGAATACATGAGGCAACTTTTAAGCTAATGCTCTAAATTTAGAAGGCAACAAAATAAAATCTGATGTTCTGCCGCTGAGAAACAAATTAATTTATTTTTTATATTCCTTCTATAAACAAAAATCTTACAAAAGCTTATTTGTTAGTTTGCTTTGTATTAATCGATATAAATATTTGCAGAAATTGTTTATTGCAATTCGAGGCAGGAACGACAGCCAAGGCTCTCTTAAAAAGGGTCGTAACATGCTGGCCTTAAAATCCCATATTTTGGGCAAGAAACAAAAGAATAATGAAAGTACTTAAAACGTATACGGAAAAAAATTAGAAAATCTAAACCTATACCAACGAATATCTCGCAAGTTATTGTCACAAAAATGTGCTTGACAAAATTGAATATTTTAACATCATTTAGAACTTACATGTACTAAGTTTAAGTCTATCTATTATTGACTTATCAGTTTTACGAAATTGTACACAAGTCACTCAGAATATTCTGGCTATTTTCAGAAATTTTATCATACATATTTTGTTAGTTGTGCAGATATAATAAATATATGGGATTTTCAGTAAAATCGTCGGAACCATTTTTTCTAAAAACGATCTTAAGCGTTTAGGAAAGCATTTATTTTCAGTGACATCTCGTTATTTTTAGAGGAATACAATACGCAAATAGTTCCATTGTCTACTATAAACTAAGGGTAGAAATACATTTGGGCTCAATCAAACAGTTTTGGAGTATAAGACTGAAGTGATCCTGGGACCGTCATCATCATCATCATCATCATCATCATCATCATCATCATCATCATCATCATCATCATCATCATCATCATCATCATCATCATCATCATCATCATCATCATCATCATCATCATCATCATCATCATCATCATCATCATCATCATCATCATCATCATCATCATCATCATCATCATCATCATCATCATCATCATCATCATCATCATCATCATCATCATCATCATCATCATCATCATCATCATCATCATCATCATCATCATCATCATCATCATCATCATCATCATCATCATCATCATCATCATCATCATTTAATATTACCAAAATCGGTTTTGAAAGCTACAACGTCACCGAGTGTAGTTTAGGACAACCGATATTTCGATGTTTAAAGGTCACATTGTGAATTCACTTACCAACTTTGCAGATTAAGTTCAGAAAGAAATACTTTCTGAATTGGACCTAAAAGTCCAATAATGGATTTTTTTTTACCTCAGAGTAGGGTAGATATAATTCTGTATAAGAAAGACGTTTTATTTACAATACCACTTATACAGAAGAAAGAAATGGTAGGGGGTTCAATGAATTTTGGATATTATCTGTGTACATCAGATGTATACAAACACATTTTAAATGAACGGCATGAGCCTATGTCATAATTATTCATTATTATTATCAATGGTTATTACAGGAATAAATATTTTTCTTTATTTTCAGACATATCTTTATCCAAGAAGTTGTAGCTATTCTTTTTAATTTTATACAGGAGAATTCTGCATAAGTAAATGTATGTTTAGTTTCTCAAGTTCAGATATTTCCATTTCTAGCAATTCCATATACATTAGATTTGCAATAAAATTAACTATATGCACTTGTGAATAATCTCTTACATTATGAGATTGGACCTGAGCTATTGCAAATGACTTTGTAGAAATGTCTGCAGTATCTAAACCACAATGTTAGGCTGATATTGCATACTTAAACAAATATTTTCAATATTCTTATATGCAGTAATGGCAATTTTTATTTTACGAACAGTCAGTCCTCTCTGTAATGTCCAACGTTGCAATAGCCACCAAGAAGAAAAACCGAGAAGCAAAACGCCAAAACGCCTTCTCTTCGCGAACTTTTATGGAAATTCCCAGTAAATTCGACCTACCGCTGGCATATAGGTTTATTTGAAGCAAATTAAAAGTGCATGTGAGGTTTTGATATATGAATAGACTCGTAAAAATTACTTGTAACAAAAACGACGTCATTTACGAAGATGCAACAACACAAGACACACGGACAGTTGGATGATGCAGTACCACTCTTCAAGGCAGACTAGATGCAATTTTAATCCTTCACCTTTTGAAAGTCGTGCCTCTCGCTTAGGGACAACCCAGATACCGTTACGTAGGTTTACGTCGGTTTTAAACATAATTCGCTGCAGGAACAGCTGGCTGTGTGTACGTAATCTTTATTGTAGTTACTACCCAATGTTGAGGGAAACAACTTCTGGATAGTGTTTTATATCATTGCTATAATTTTGCACTGCAGTAGAAACTTATCTTCACAAATGTTTCTGGTAGAGAAACTGATACGTTACGTTATTTTCGGTTAATTTCCTGAGCTGGACAAAAAGAAATGGCTAAAAAATTGTCATTTGAAATAATAATAGTGAAAACTTCTGTAGAGCGGAAAATAGTTTGTATTTCAGCTAAGTGATAGATGCTTGACGTTATGATTTTGAGTATAACTATCTTCATGTTTCGAACTTCAAAAACACTTGACATCTTGTAACTTCATTAAATCGGTCTCTTTTTGTATGATCTGTATTATTGCGGTAAGTGAAGCAAGTATGTATTGTAATATATTTAGATATTAGATATCGAGGCTTCATTGGATATGAAATACCTTGAACTACAGCCGTTTTAGAATAAGATTGCGTACAAGTGTGCACGTGCATATGGTGAACAACTTTACTCAAGATGAAAAGTTAAGTACCAAACTTCACAATTAGCACAGAATCTTTCAGGGGTTAAAGTCGAAGAATTTCATTAAAATCATCAAGCCTCAAATATTTGAATAAGTTTTATAGCCTAACTTGTGGCGAGATATATTTTTAATCTTTGGGTTGCATTTTTGAACCATACTAAACGAACATGCCAGTTTTTTTCATGTATATGGTATTTAATTTTTAAATTATTCTGATTATGGACACATTTACATGGCTATTAACTGTTAGTTAAGTGACAGAGAGCGAGAGAGCGAGCGAGAGAGAGGGGGGGGGGGAAGCCGTTTGAAAAACACTAAACTTTTCCAAATTTTATTTTTATGGTAAAAATACAGGAGGTATTTGCTATGTTTGGTTTCAGTTTTTATTCATTTTAAAATATTTTCTCTACATAAAGTCACTGTTCAATAATTTAGTATTACAGTCATACTCAGGATCTTAATTTCTAAATTATTGTTGGGGCACAGGACAAAGAAGCAAGAAGTATGATCTTGCAAGAATAAAAATAAAAATGAAGGGAAAGTCTGATGCTAATTATGTTGCGGTGAAAGATGAAACAGAGATAAACTCTTTCTTAGGAAACGAAACAAGAAAAATATTCTCTCATTTCTGCAAGTCTATATATCTAGAAGGAAGGGAAAAAAAAAAAAAAAAAAAAAACGATTTCGATGACGACGCTAAAAGAAGGCAATCGATAATAGGTAACCTTTGATTGACTTCAGATGTAGAACTCCTCCCTCTGCGTAGAAGAGTTATATCAGCTGCCTTTATGAAAGTAATCCTGAACCAGCAGAATTGAATTTCTAATGAGGCTACAGGACCTCCTGCAGCAACCGTCTGAGGAATGTATCGAGCAACATTCTCTCTGGAGCTACAGGCAGAAAAGCGAGCATAAAACCGTTAAAACATTCATGAAACTTAACACTTCGAGAAGAGTTATTACCAGGTCCTATTACTTGCGGGGTTTTATGGGATGAAAAGTAATTTAAAACAGCTGTCATAAAAGACTAAACATTCAGAAATAAATGGAAAAATACTCTTTGAATTCTTCGACTTCTCTTGAAACGGAAACACATTTACATGGAAAGTGGTAGAGCGGATGATACATTACTGAACAGCTTGTTAAACAGAGTATTTCAGCCTCCAATTTGGAATCTGGTTGGAATGTTTGTTGTTCTTGGTGAGGATTATAAATGAGTGACATAGCTGCATTTCTGCTCTTTCATTATACATTAGGTTGGCTGTTTGCTCTAAATTGCAAGACATGAGAAATAGACTAATTCCTAACTAAGGCCCCACCTCAAAGGAATTCTTTGCAGTCACGGCTATTTCTTAAAGGAAACATGCCCTTATTTTGATAACAGTTTTCAAATATAAATCTCGTACTTTCTTAACTCCGTATCTCGTTTGTGTACTTTGTTGTAACCATTTAAGTTAATAAGCAGAGAAAATGAATGAAATGCCTTAAAAATGTGATCCAAACTCCTGTCCTTGATTCGAAGGCATCACACTAATCTATTTCAAGTATGTCCACCTTTTTTCATGTGCTATTAGTTTTACGTTTTCATAAAACAGAAACAAATTACCCAAAAGGAAAGGAATGTGAAAGGTTGAAAAACATAGTTTTGAGTAGCTTTATATTATTTTAAGAAATGTGCATTTGAACTTAAACCACAACCGAGACTATATCTCAGAGTTCAGAATCAAACTTTTCAAGTTCATTAAAAGCCGCGGTATATTTTTAAGTTAAACTTTCCATAATTTTCGCCATTTTACTGCTTGAGTACATTGGCAATCATTCTTTTAATTGCTTTTCTTGAAAATCCACTCCTCCTTGGTATATGTGACTTGCTCTACTCCCTCGTAGGCAGAGAAGGTATTATTATTATCATTCCATCCAAATATTTCATATCGAGATTTCAGCAAAAATACATTTTTTTTGTAATTTTACGTCATCCAACGTTAAGTCATATCAGACGATGAATGAAATGGGTGAAATGATAATAAGTATGAGGTCCATGGAGCTTAGAGTTACCTGACATTCATCTTTCAGGATAAGGGAAAACCTCGGAAAAAACCTTATCCAGGTAACTCACCCTGACCGAGATTCGAACTCGGGACCTCTTGAACGTGAGGCAGACACACTAGCCTTTACGCTACCGAGGCGGGCACACATATTTTAAGACACCTGAATCCTAGGAACATTATTTTTAGAGAAAGTTGCACGTACGTGTATATGATCAGCGTAATCCAAAAATGAAAATGTCTTAATATCTACTATACAGATAATATATTCCTAAGATGCGACATGAAGATTTACAGAAACTTATCCAACTCAAAATCACTCACTATACATGAAAAAATGTTCATTATTTTTCAGTTTCAAAAAGAGATCTAATCATTTATGTTAAACACTATATTTTTAAGATGCCTACACTACAGTTAAAATGTACTCGTATATATTGAGTATTTGCAAATAGCTTGTGAAATCCTGAATGACTTTTACTCCTGTAAAGGCGTAACGTGAAAAATACGGGAAACTTATTGGACAAAATCTAGATATCATTACAGCACGCAACTTTTGTCAAAAAATTTTAAGATTAATTTCTTGCTTTACGTTTTAAATGTTTACATTTCTTCAAGTGATAAGTCACTATTCACTTATTCTCATGGCTGTGCAAAGAGAAAGGCAATTACATAGTGACCCGCATTTAAATTGCTTTGAATATCGTTCAGTGTTTTGTATTTCTCTTATACCTAAACCGAAATGGGTTAAAAAAAAAGAAACATTTATGCACGCGCTTATCTAAATTAAAATGAAGCAGACGCTTTTATAAAAGAATGATATAGTTTAGGTAAAGGTACATGAATATAATGCATCATATATATTCCTCAAAACTTAGGTGTTTTTAAAATGTATCTTTTTCTGAAGAGAATACTTAAATATATACACTAGCACTTCTTGAGATATTCAACACTTGGTAAACATTCACACACTTTCATTACGTGTAAAGATAAATCCTATTGGTGAGGTGTCAGCATGGATTGCTAGTTTCATGGAGTAACAAACACATGGAGGTAGTAATGCGGATCATTATGTCCAAGAGAAGTGCGGACTGTGCGGCGATGTAGCAACTTGTAACATGGAGTGGTCTGGAGCTGAAGTCGAACTGACGTGAGCTGGTTACCAAATAAAGTTATTTCCTCTTCATTAATGTGTATGTAAGCGGCAATACATGGACATATGTGCTGGTATAACGAACTTAGAGGAGAAAGAAATACTACGCATGCTTCACAACCTGTGATGGCTGATTGAGGGTCAACGTTTCATTCGGCACAACAGAAGACACTCTTAGCAAACCTCTGTGATTCGCGTCAACATTTCGAAAACATTACTAAGGCTACAGTGATGTAGTTGTAACAAGTCTTTCTTTAGAGACATTCTGAAATGTTTTGAAAAATTGCTAAAAGTACGGACGGAATGGACTCCTTAAACAACATTTCCTACAAACATGCATACCAAGACCTTATAGAATACTTACTAAGAACCAACCGGGAGGGTTATACAATAACTTTCACTCTAAAAGCTATTCCAGAAGGATTATTTTTGAGTCCAGAGTGCTCGTAGAGCTACCGACTCATTCAAAAGCAGATAAGTAAATATATTTAAAGGTGCATGCCTGACAAATTTTATTAGAATTGTATGGGATGGGCCATTTCATTCTTCTCGAGATTACTTTCATCCTCAGATGTTGTTGAAGAAAGTAAATAAACATAGATCAGGTACCTACACCTCAATCTTTTGTGTGCACACCCAAAGATGAAATAATTAAAAGAGATGTGTGGGTTACAGGAATGGGCAACGTAAGCGGCAAAGACGTGCAAAGTTACAGGTTTGGACACCCACTGGGAGGTCTTGCAGGGACCCGCACAAACGTCGGAGGCTTCTCCTCCAGCCGGAACCGGGGAAAGCTCGAATAGCAGTGGAGGCTCGAATGCCTGAGCTGAGAAGTAGCTCGAAATCGCAAGCTTCTGCGCTATGTGCCCACTTTCGACCTACATAAGGACTCATGCTGTAACAGGAAGGATGGAGAAAATGTGACAGAGGAGGTCAGTCGTACTCGGCATTCGCTTTGCCGACCAGGTAAAAACCATAGAAAGGTCCATGGTTATATAGTAAGTGGCCACTAGAAATCGAACCGGGGATTTCCCAAATGTGAACCTCATGTAATATCGTGGCGGGAAAATGTCGGGGAAATGTGATGAGGGTAGGTGATAAAAGTGTCCACTATTAAGTCTCTACCTTGTTCCAGTAACGTCATCTAAGGAGAGGATTTAAACCTTTATCGAGAAATATATTATTGTACAAAGGACCATCCACTGATGGACGAAACTAGCCAACAAAACAGATTTCATTGAAAACTACTTTCCGTCTTACAAATAAAAAGAATCGCTTTTAGAGATGTTTGCACTGCCCGATTGTATTGACCTTCCTGCGCGCAAGAAACAGATAATCAGAGCGTTAAGTGGATTAATTTCAAATCTGTTACCCCTTACGTGACACTACTATTAGTGGTTCTCTATGCAGTGGTGCAACAGAAGTTACTAGAGCGCTGCTATATTTATATACCTATCGTTTGTTTTTGAAGGGTGTACACCATCCTCGTTGCATTAAAATAGCAGATTATACCAGTAAAAGGTTGTACTAAGGTTGTTAATAGGTAAATATAAATATTTCTGTGTCTCTGTCATTCTATTGTCTCGAACTGCTTCTTCAATACCCTTAGGATACCCTCCGCGGCGCAACAGCCGGATGCTGGCCAAGGCCTACCGCCCGACCAATTCATTATCCACCTCTTTCCTCAACGGACGTCATGAACGGAATGCAGCAATGGAGGAGGGATGTAGTTAGGATCCCGAGACCCTCCTGGCCGGTAAATTCCGCCTTCGCAATCTGGAGCCGCTTCTTTCGTAAGCATCTTCTCAACTCTCTCCATGGAATCGGATGAGGGCGACTGCACTCAGGTCTCTGAGCGAGAGAAAATCCTCACGTCGGTATCGGGAATCAAACTGAACATTCCGTTTGGTAAGCAACTGTGTTACTGCCCTGCCAAGGAGATTATCCTTAGGATGCCTTCGTTTTGTTAAAACGAAAGAGAGACAATTGCAAATAAGCGCAAAAATAGTTATAACCTAAGGTGGTTCAAAGTAATTTCGGCACAAACATGAATAATCAGGTTTCTGTAACCAACTTTATAGTTTTAACAAATGCCCAAAAGTCTTTCTTTGTTGCTTACCTTTTAAGGTCTTTGCTACGTTGATAAAACTACATCTGATAATCCCAAATACGGTTTATCTGATCTGCTCTAACAAGCATTTTGTAAACCTGAGACCATAAACCATAATTCTAGATCCGTTATTAGAACGACCCAAAGGCCTGATCAACGGAGTCCACTGAGTAGCGCCAAAGTGAATGAACCAAGCAAACATTTGAATGGACAAGTCTGCGGTGCCGTTATACAACAGCCATGATTTGCATGCAGTCAGAGATGCTGTACACAGAGCCTTCGTTTTGCAACTCTTTCCACACATTTCCAAGGTTAAAGTTACGAAAGGGTACACAAGACACGGATATAGTGTGAAAACGGTGAGCAAATGTTACTACCTCAGTATAAAAAAAGAACCCGTGAATCTGTAACTGTATGGTGTTATGCACTAACGTTTAGAAAGCGCTTAAGAAGGGATCTGTGTATCGAATTACATAGCTAAGAAATGCTGAAAAATAAACAAAAAATCTAAAGCGTAATGCGTTATCAAAATCGCGTGCGCCTTTTAGACACAGAGTTTGTTTAAACTGATTTAATTATACAAAACAAGTCATGGAGGAATAAGTTTTAATTGTATCATTTTTCTCTCTATCTGTATTTGTGTATTTTCTTCTTTGCTTCCTACTAAGTGGTTAGATAATTAATTAAAATATTTGTTGTCATAATGTACTTCAGGTTTTGGTGTATTTAAACACCTGATTCTGTTTGTTTTAATTGTTTATGTCGTGCTTTCATATATGTTCGTATAGGTAATTCAGGGTTATTTTATTAACTTTAAAATAGCTTCATCAAGTCGATTGTAATGAATTATTACTATGAAACATTCCTCCGCAAAGATTGATGGATTAATTCAGTGATGGGGCTGCCAGCTAAATGCCTCCAGACCTGCATCATATTTACCAACCCAACAGAAGGGTCGAAGTGAGCCGTTTCCAAGGACTTCTCGAAGTCATTGTTGATGCCTTCATCATAACCCTGGCAAAACGATCGTCTATATCCTTTCAAAGACTTTATCCACAGGCTGATATGGATTTCTCCGTCCATACTGAAGCTGTTGGCAAATGAGCGAGTGCTTAAGACGGCGGTCACTCAGTAGGCTGGTCTAACCAATTAAATGAAATGAATTAGGAATGAGCCCCGAAATAGAGATTGATTTACAAACTACGCGGAAGAAGAGATATTGGTGTACTAAGAGCAAGATGGCGAGTCGAGGACGGAATAGCAGATTCTCCTACTCCAATAGGACAAGAAGAAGAGGAAGAAGAAAAAGAAGAAGTAGTAGTAGAGGGAAAAAATAAGTACTCTTTTATATACTACTAGAAAATAAATAAGTAGATAATAAATAATAGCTAAATGAATTACTGAAAGCTATAGCTGCTAATAAATACCAGCAGCAATTCTCAAACTTGTCGTTTTAGAGTTTAACTAATAAAATCTGCTTTAGCATTAAATTTAAAATAAAGGATTATTCCACGAGAGAATTAGACCTATTAAAACATTGCTTTGATGTTTTTAGATATAAAACAAAAGAAAACAATTTATTAAAAAGCTGAATTTTGGCATTAAGTGCATCCTTTAGAATGATTATATGCAGAAGTAACAATCTTATCTTTTCTCAAGGCTTACCTACTAAGCCATGGCCAGCTTGAAGTTTTTCTTGAAATGAGTTGTGATCGATTGTTGATATCGTAGGGCGTGTTTTTATATGTAATAACAAGAGCAACGAAAAATAAAAGTCACAGCTAATTGCAAATGGAGATTTTTTTAAAGAACGTCTAAGTTATTTAGTTTCAAACTTTTTATTGTATTGTATATTTACTGTGTGTTATTTGATTTGTAGTTATGTATTTGTTTAATTGTAGTTCATATTATAAATCGAGAACATTTGCATGTGTATGTCTTTAATCTCAATATTTACATAACCAAATTTGCTAATCTCAGACTTTTCTCAACGAAATAGTCTATAAAACACCGTCTAATTCCTTTTCATAAACAAATGAAATATTACAAATCGTTTACAAAGATCTTGAACGTAATACGAACACACGGAGCTATAAAAGAACAAGCTCGTGAAGTGGACTTTGATTTTTAGTTAAGAATATATTTGTTACATCAAAAAATGCACGTAAAATAAAACACATACCTCGGATATTCCATTCCAAGATATATATTGTATATATAGTAATAATATAATAAGCTCCACAAAATCAAAGAGAATCGATTCTTATTTTAACATTCTATAGACAGGCGGTACCAATGCCGAAATATTTTAATAGTTCTCAAGTAAGAAAGCAATAACTTATTTCCTTTGTATATATGGGCTATGTTAATTATATGATATGTTAAATAATTGCATTAAGAGAGAAACTTATGTTCTGCTAACGTTAGAAATTAGGCTAACGTATTCAATCCCGAATACTATTTTTCTCAACGCTCACAAACTATGATCTTTCTCATTGCGACTAATTCAGTGGTCTGAGGATAGGGAACCTTCATATTCACCAGCTGCACCACTATTTTATTGTATACGCTAATAGTCTGTATATTAGGCAAAAATATTACATATTTATTACATATATGGGATAAAATAAAATATACAACGGTT
The DNA here is from genome assembly GCA_030765055.1 of Mantis religiosa. NCBI lineage: Eukaryota > Metazoa > Arthropoda > Insecta > Mantodea > Mantidae > Mantis > Mantis religiosa. The sequence goes on along the minus strand of CM060954.1, from coordinate 85,698,084 downwards.
TAAAATATCACCTACTAGAATATCTAATAATTTACTCGGCCATACCGAACGACCTTCCTTCACCGCCAAAGGATACTTACAGATTGTCCAGCATTTGCGCAAATTTGAAGGTCGAGAGGAGATTAAGGAAGTCAGACGTTCTATCCTGGTATTAGAAACAGCTGGGCCAGTACAAAATGTCAATAATAAGGGCTGAAAAGCATTTGCATACTGTCTAATGGTTTCATTTAGTGTGGGAGTAAAAGAAATTAATTAAATCGACATTCTAATTTAAAAATCTACCCGTGCAAACTGGGCAGCCAATTAGTGTGCAATACTACTGTAGATATAAGCAAAAAAGCGGTACCGATAAATAATTTACATCCATGTAAAACTTGCTTTCAAGTGGTTAATTTAATAAAAAGCGTCTAGGTTTCCTCAGTGCCAATGAACCTGATCTAAAATTTATCGTACACTAGGTGCATGGTAATTGTCTCTATTTACCTTACTTTTTACTTCTTTTGGTTACTCTTTAGGCAACAGAATGGACTTAAAACATAAGATGCTGATACGAATCTCCTGGGAACAAGGGTATCCACTTTACCTTAGGTCAGTCTCATTAGAATAATGAGATAACGTTTCAGGCTATTACATAAATATAGAACAGAACATAAAATCAACTTTATAATACTATAATCACGCTTATTGTCTTCAAAATAATAACATCTTCCATAGATGTGCACCCCGTCCCGCTTTTCCGGAAGACTAACAACAATTATGAGGTTTAAAGGTTCCCGAACATTTTGGTGCTATTATCTTGTTATGTTTGTTTAGCTGGTAAGCATCTCACACATGAAGTATAAGGACTTTTAGGTCATATAATAACAGGGAAAATCAGTGTTGTTTCACTTAACGTCCGCGTAGAAACGTAACGGCGTTAATCATAGTGATTATCTCTGATTTCTGAACATTTCTTACAACTTTACATCATCAATGATTTTATGAAGCTCCGTGTTATTTATCTGATAAGTGACTAAGATGAAATCTGTGAATTATTGAAGTTCAAATTAGAAATTATAATATTTTCTACTTCCTTGAGAACACTGCTCAAAGGGAGGTAAATTATAAATATTGTTACATACAGAAATTGAAAGCCATAACTGAATCTCTATGCAGAACATATAGTACAAAGCATTTTAATTCAAGCTATAAAGACTAAACATATGTGTTAATTCTTTAATTATTAAATATAACTTTATTCTCTCAACAATTGTGCCATTAAAGGGCGATTCTTCGCTAACGTTTAAAATTTATTTAAAATATGTAGTTTCATGTTGTCATTCTGCTATGTTAAAATTAGCCTGATAACTTTGGAAACTGTGAGGGCCTTAAATTTCAATAACCATTTTTATTATTGCTTATTAGTAAATATTTTGTTTTGCTTACAATAAAGATCGAGTTTACCCATCTCTTTTTCTATTGTACATTTAATTTATCTTGGCATATCTTCTGTGTTTTAATATATCTAACTAAAATTACTTTTATGGTTCTTTACGCGGTTCCAATTATCTAAAAATAAAAACAGCAGACACTTAGCTATGCAAAATATTCTCTGATTAAATTTACCTTAGAAACACAAACATGGTATTTTTATAGATTTTATTTTAAAGAAACGACGTTTAATTTTATAAATAGGTATCATGTAAGGTGCAACTCTTATAATGGGTATGGCTTTAGTGATTCTCTGTTGCAGAAAAATAAATATTTTGTTTGTTAACGATGCTGTCAATTATTAGGATCATAGCACCGCTGGAGTGCAGTAATTTCGTCCCGCAGGGGCTTTTATGCCGGTGTGGGTCGGGCTTGAACATGCGACCTTGTGATCAGTAGGTCAGTTCCTACCCAACTGAGCCAACTGCCCCTAACACTAAATGGTTGGACAGTAATACCTTCTTTTATCGTATGTGAAGTTTACAGATTTCTATTGAACATTAATGTCTTGTAAACGTTAAAATTTAAACTTTATCGAAATTAAGCTAATATGGTTACTTTGTAACCTGAGCATGCTATAAAACATAATAAAATAAATATATGGTGTATATAAAAGTAGATGATCTGGATATTATACTTCTAAATTATTCTACAAACTACTTTTTTGTCAGGTTGAAGTCCAGTTTTCCAAGTTGTGATCTTGCATTGTTTATACGTCTCTCCACGAAATGAAAAACCTGTTTCTAAAGACTTCTTCACAAACAACAGATAAAAGACTTACTTAAGAAGTCATAACTATAGCAGTAAAAGTCTGGACTCGTCTGTAGAGGTTCATTTAATAACTTCTGTAACGTTACTTTTTCTGACAACTCAGATAATTACAGTTCAAATCCTATTTTTTGTCGTCCATATTTTGAAATTTTAATTTAAAAAATATATGTACTCCGTTTAGTATTCACATAAATTCTGTTATACTAATAATTTTTTCCTTAAAGTTCCTAAGTAAATCTTGAACTCAGTATCATTTCAGCACCTTGGACCTTGAGCCTTAGCGAGGTGCTTAGCGGTATCGCCCAATTTTCTTTAGAGTGATCGCCCATACACTATTGTAGCAGTGAAACAAAACATCAGATAACACAACTTTCAGTACTGTTTAGTGTATGTTTTACATATGTAAAATAACTTTTTCCTTTTTCCTTTCTTTATTATCAACTTTGGGAAGTAGAGATAGTAGTGTATGACACCAAAAATTCAATACCAAAATGTCTGTAACGATTTTGATTAAATTATGTTTAAGAGGTTCATCATAAATAAAATTTATTTTTATATAGACTCTGAAACCCTTTTCATTCTGGATAACTTTCAGGTAACCAGTTAACTGCAAGAAGTAAGCAAAATTCTACTATACGAAACATATAGGCTTCATTAAAGCTCCATTTTATTTTCTTGTAGAGTTAATCACTTTGAGACATTTATTGCCATTTTAAAATACGTATTTCTTTCTGAAATCACTGTTGACCTAGTTATTGAGCGTTCTTTAATCGTACATCTTTCTAAAATGGAAAGTAATAATTCGTTTTTTATTGTTTTTTTCTTTCTTGGTAATGCTAAGATAACTGTATTTCAAAATCATTACACTACGGGCGATTTGACTGTCAATACTGGTGTATTCTCATTGTACTTGTACCTACAAGGAAATACGTAAAAGACAACTTCTGCAAATGACATAAAGCAGACAGAAGAATAAAGAATAGTTCATGCAAGGATGAGTGAAACATGTCAAACCTTTACACATTTAGTGTAACTTAACAATGCATTCACGCCATCACTTGGGATTTTAAATTTTGTTAGGAATTTGTGAAAACTACAAAGCAGAACTGCAAGCAAAGAAACAACATGATTCTTAAATAAATAATACACTATAGCGTACATTTTGTGAAAGAGGTTCTTATATAAATCATTTTGGAAAGGTTTAAAAATGAACTTTTATTCCAAACTTACATTTATAACATTCCAGAATATAATGAAAATAATTTCTATTAATGAGATGCTTAAAGTACATGTATATTTTTGTAAACATTTGATAAGTTTATATTTTGCTAAGCAATATTTGTCACATTTGGAGTAATGAGATTTAAGACTAAGATGTCAGTAAGATTTAAGACTATGAAATTCCAAAAGTAATAGAAAGATTTAAGACTTTGAAATTCCAAAAGTAATAGAAACATTGCAGAGAAACTGAATATTTATTATGAAGGAAAAGTAAAGCATTCGCAATGAGAACTTAAACATCTCTTATCGAACGTAAATCCTACACAGATGAACATGCTTTGCTGGTAGAGCTAAGGGTTCCACACGGTGAAGAAAGCAAACACTATCCACATTGTCAGCTGTCTAGTATGCGAAGGCCAACAAAGAAAAGCTAGAGCCGTTTTAGCTTCTAAAAGTATATAAAATATGCACATGTGATACTTACTGCTGCATTTGAGTTCTTTCCGCAGCTCATCCGAACCCATGAAGCAATCTGGCGCTCCATCGCAGAGTTTCGAGAGTTCATAAAGCTGTAGGACTTCTGTTGATTCGTTTACTTGACATCCGAAATAACCGTCTTCTAAATTTAAAAAGAATATTTCGCGTTTAATTCCGAAACCTACTCCGCCGTAAGAAAGAACCTGAAAAACAAGAAGATAAATATTATTACTTTTTGCACAATTATAAAATAGTGTAATAATTCATTTGCACAACAAACATTGTTGGGCAGTGTACAAGAAACTAAGCATGGCATATGAAATTATTTTCTTTCTTTTGTACACTTTAATACCGTATGCAGTGAATTCAACACTCACTGTTGTCCTTACACAGAGTATATTTTGTGTAGAAGCTCGTTTGCTTAGGTTTGAGGTTTGAGTTAGGCAGTGAATAGGATAATGCCACTTATGGTTCCATCTCAATGGTGTAATGGCTGAAACCATTGCCTATAATCCGGTGTTCAAGTTCAGAAATAAGTAAATAGTTATTTATTTTTCACTTTAAGGTTTGGTGCAAAGGTTTCAAATATTTTGAACTCCATAAACAGACAGCATGCACCTTTTTAAGCAACATGGACACGGAGAAGCAACGCCTGTTTGTAAAGGTTATGAGGAGAAAGAAAGCCTCTCATATCTGTAAAGTCTGAAAGAAAAGGGATATTGTCCTTAATGTTTCCTTGTTAGTACTCGAAGAGAATGTTTAATGAACGGCGTTTTTACTTTTACGTCCACGCCTGTTTCCAAGAACAAGGCTCTCGAAGTATTGGAAAATAACGTGCAGACACCGAGTTCTTCAGAAACAGCTATTTATGTACGATGAGAGACAACATTGTTTTCAAAGAGGTTTCATTCGACACACACACAGCACGTGCATGCGTGTTTATTTGTCGGGAGGCTGTGACGCTAGATGCATCAAATTAGTTTGACACTTGGGATTACCATAGTGCCTAGTTTGCTACTCCTGACATGTCCCCTGTCAACTCTAAAGTTAACCGAGGATTTCACTCGATATATAAACTTCTAATGCGTGATTGATAGAAGAATGTCCACTTTGTGGGCAGGCTCTGTATCAGATGAATTGTCAGAGAATAACACATTTGTTTGGAACTAATTGGTGCTGCTTGTCAACATTAACTGAAACCGAAAGGATATTTAAATGTCTTGTAACATAGGCAATTAAGTATTTATGAATTAATTTGCTGCACTTTCATTGATTTGCAGAGTTATCAACGAAAACAAATAGACCAAGAAAGCAGCCCCATTCAAAATGCTATTTCTGTACTTTAAACGATTCATTCTCTAGTATATCCAGGATATGATTGATAAATTTTGAGGAATGACAGCTTTCGTAATGTAATTGTACGCCCCTAAGGGACAATGCATGGCAAACTTCCCCTCCCCCAGTTTATCGAAGCATAAAACTGTTTATAAAAGTGGTAAAATAAATGACTTTATATTATTTTCGTACTCTTTATTCATGCTAGTAGGTCCGCATTATTATCAACTGGTGTATTCTGTACGATCCGAGAGGGCAACTTCTTCCTGTCCTATGTTCCTAAAACTCGTCAGTAAAACGTGACGCACATTAATCCTTAAATGTGGTGAGGCTTGCTGAAGCCACATGTTTCAGTACATAATAATGGTACATCATTGAAAAGTTCCGGAAGTGTATTCTCTAAGCACTGCAGGTAAGCCAATCCGTTCAACTCTATATGATCTAGCGTTCTACAAAGTTGTCTAACCTGTACTTTTGTTTCAAAGAAAACAGATATCCTAGTAATAAAAGCGATTTCTGAAGAAAAATGTGAATTATGATCCCTTTTAGAACGGGAAACAAAACACATGCCAAAATTATATATTCAACCCATAAAATAATTTATTATACTATTTAGTATTTCATGACCAGGCCAGCAATATTAAAAACAAATACAGGAAAATGAATTACTTTCATGTTATCTACTCCCGCTGGAAGGTTCGTTTTGTGAAGCCCGCCATGCAAGATGAATCAATCGGTTAATGTACTGCACCGCAATGGACTTGAGTATTTGGTCTCCGATTCCTTTTTGTATAGTATTTAACGCTTGTTCTTATTATATAGTGTAATACAGAGGGACACATTGGGGATAAATAAAATTATAGCTGGGAAATGAAGTCAGAGAAGGAAAGTCGAGTTTAGGATTTCTCCCCAACATTTGTCACTTATAAGGCCTGAGGAAAATTTGGGAAAAGCTTCATTCAAAATGGATTAGGAATTAGACCACGGATTTCCCGTTGATGTGTTACAGAATTCGGCCATTAGAATTGGTCTCCAGGACTACAACCATTTCTCTAACATATAAAATGAATATGGTTGATCACTCAGATTATGTACCACATTATATTCGCTACCTGAAGGTTTTGGATTGAATGTTAAACGTTTATTTAAAGAGAAAGCAGAGCAGTGTAGACGAAGTGTACTGCCAAAGGTCTTGACAACGTGTGCTTCTCGACTCAGGGTTAAGGAAAATTCTAACGTATTGACAAACGAGATCTCCCAGGATTTTAGTGCATCTTGTATATGCCATACCCCCAACAAACCCTTTCCCATCTCTTTACTGAGACTTTCGCGTCAGATTTGCCTTTTATTTCTTATCTATTCTGTTTGAAATCACTTGCTACGTTAATATGCTCCTCAGTTTAGGGGACATGCTTTGCTTTCTTTCGTCCAGAAATAACAGCCGACCATTTCCCCTCATTGGAGTCCTGACGCTTAGTCCACGATATGAGAGTGAACCATGAGGGCCTGGGTTGTCAGTGTATCTTAACATCGTCCTTGGTTAATCTTTATTAGCTTCAAGCAAGCGAGAACTGCAACTTCCTTAGCAATGAAGGTTCAAACAATTTGTGGCCTTCCAGTCGGATCAAATTTGGTACGCGTTGACTCTGAATGACTCCAGCAACATTTCTTGGGACGTCCAAAACACATTTGCTAAATACTGTTTCTCGGTGCAAAATATAATTAGGCAAACGCTTTTAAACTTTGTATGGATACAATTTCATATTTGCACGTGACGAGAGTCCAAAGCAAAACACATGTTACGCAGTAATAAATTCAAATGTACTAAATGTTTTATAGGAAGCCCCAGAAAACACGGTGATGCTGATTTTCAAGCACAAACTGTTATGGTGCGCATCAGGAAGTAGCTAACGTAAATATATGTGACAGTACTGCCAACTGAAGGGGATAACACAGCCTTTGTTGTGTCTTGTTCAGTGTTTAGCACCGTTCAAGAGTGACGGCTCGGTCTACCACACGTATGTATGACATAATCTCGCTGCAGATTAATATCACAACCACCGCTCTCCGTGGGCTTATTGTGTAGGGCAAACCATGCGAGAACTCCGACTGCTTGCTTCCCAGGAAACTCCAAATGCTTTATGGTCTGCTATATAATTAACCTTCAGTATGAACCGGATGTACGGTAGATATTCCGCCAAAAATGGATGATCTTGAGCGAAAGAAGCAAATTTGTTTGTCTACCCTAACCTTCACTCTTGTCAACGAACATGCAGTAAAGCAGTTATAGACATATATAGCTAATAAGGAATAGATCATAAAGATTATACTCTTCAATGCATAACTTGCTATTTCTTATCAATTTTCCAGAGGATATTAGATAATAAAATACACTACTGCATAAGCATGGATAATATTAAGTTAAGAGATGTACACTGTGCTAAAACTTGTTTCTGCACTCACTTCTGGAAATATTTGAAGGTAATGCTAAAACAAAGATATGGCATCGTGCCTTTAATCGTGAAGTAGTAGGATAAGTATGTCTTCTATGTATACAGCTTCTTACAAATCAGGCCGCGCCGTGGCTGAGTGGTTAGATCATCAAGGCGGCCCGGGTTCGATCCTAGTCGACCGCAAAGTGAAATTAGTGTTGGACAACATGGCGCTGGGGCGGGTTTTCTCCGGAATCTCCAGTTTTCCCCGCCATCTCATTATACCGGTGCTGCATCTTCATCTTATGTATTTCAGTGTCACCGCCTGCGGTTTCGCATGAGCAAAAGCGGGCGTTAAATACTGCACATTTCATTACAATTTAGTTCACGAGAGTCAAAGTCAAATATACTTTCAGTGAAATACGTGCAACATGAAATACGTTTTGCATTAAATGCAAACATTTTGCAAATATTTTTTCTAAAGAGCGACGAGGAAAGGTAGCTTCCAGTGCTTTCGAATCATTATAATTTATCTTATATACGGAATCCACTTTATATTCCGCAGATAATAAAGAAGTCATTGTATAAGTATTTGACATTTTGAGCATTTTCGATTATGGTGTATTTAAAATTCATATAATTTTAAGTGGACTGAACATATGGACAGACCTCCCAAATAACATACCTGGGCTCAAACGGTCTGCGTGTAATTGCTCAATTATGTTACTGATGCACCTTTATTACACAGTAAATGAGTACGTTTGCCTATGACACCCCTAATATTAGGAAAGGTCATTGATTTAGTATAGTGGTATTCTTATCGACAAATAATTATTATGCCGTTTGTTATGATTATTATATACCATATTTATTATATTATTAATAAGGACATAATAATAACTACGCACAAATAATATTTTCGGATATCTCTTAATTAGGTTTTCACAATATTAAAACTATTTAGAGAGTTTATGCTTCCTCACCAGTTATACCAACTTTTGTGACTGAAACCAAGTACTACTACAGTTTCGTACCGTTAAACAAATGTTCACGTGTTTCACAACATCTAGCTCAAGAAATCTCTGAGACATTTTTCCTACTTAATTTGGTTTTCAATTTCTAGATGGGTTTTTTGACATTTGGTGTTCATCATAAAAAATGGCAAGTGAATGTCCTTTTCTCCGATAGCGTGACTCAGTCGTCTGGGAGCAGCGACAGAGAAAAGAAGGGGGATCACCTTTTGACCCCTGACCCTGTACAGTGCGCTGCTTACGAAGATGGAGGTGCGGTAAATGTCTGCATAGAAACAAAGAGTTTGGTGATGTTGCGGTTTGTATAGGAAAATTGCCTACTCGTTTTGGTCCGTAAAAGGAAGCGAGCTTTTGTTGTCTGCTTGGATGTATCGTCGGACGGCACGAGTAGCAGGTCTGTTAGGCGTGTTTAGGACAATTTGAATGCCGCATAATGAGATCTAAGGAATGGACATCGGCTATGGGTGTATTTAAGTTCTTTTGAATTACAAAGTCTTGCCTTACGAAGAGAGGTTCAATTTCATTCCTACTTGTATTATGCAAACGCTGAACATTCAGCTCCTTTACTTAATGAATGCCTTTAGCTTTTTTTAATTTTATACTATTTCTCCCGTTAAATAATTTAAGTATGCACATGCTGAAATGTATTCAGCCATAAATCGTATGGCGTAGTTGTTTTTGAGCATTGCTGCTCAGTGCTAAAGCCTAGGGTAAGGTAAACTTAGCTAAGGTTTCTCATACATATTTGCAATTACAGTTTTAAAGTGGACTTTTTTTTTGAGCTACTTGATTACTCACGAGCTTCCCAAGTTAATAAAATAGTATGGTTCTTACAACAAAAGGCTCACCGTGCTCTTTACTGGTGCTTCCCCCCCCCCCAAAACACAAAATGGAAACAAAAGAGAGAGAGACACACATCAATAGCAGATTGTTTTGTTGCTTGCGGTACCAAGATTGGCAGCTTGATTCACCTGTTTTATTTATTACCTAGTATATTAAAAGTAATTATGAAAATCCATGCCATTCTCAGGCAAGAAGTGCATGTTATAGGAAACCAAGGCGATTTTATGATAATGTAATAAGCGTTAGTAATATATTCACTGCATTAGGGATGGTATCAGTGCAAGCAAGTCCTGCGCCGTTGTGTAGTGGGCTAGAGCATTGTGCTTTTGTTCCTTGCCACGGAATGCGGATTTCAAATCCAGGTTTTTTTTTAATTTACGTCCGCCCCAACGTTAAGTTATATCGGACGGTGAATGAATTGGGTGAAATGATGCTCAAATGAGTCCAGGGTCCATGGAGCTTAGTTACCCGACATTCGTCTCGAAGGATAAGGGAAACCCCCGGAAAAACCTTATCTAGGTAACTCACCCTGACCGAGATTCGAAATCGGGACCTCTTGAACGTGAGGCAGACATGCTACCATCTACGCTACCGAGGCGGGCTTCAAGTCCAGGGTGTAGAACCGATGCTCTCTTAGTATCCTCAGGAAAATGAGGAGTTATGCTAGGCAGCGAACCCTGGACTAGAAAGCCAAGATGCTGACCCCGTATCGGTTGGATGATCGCCAACCTCTGCCTTGAATGTGTGGGCGTGAGGCCGGTAGTCGCCTTGGCAGGCTCAGGCTTCGCAGCATTAAAGGAAGAGAAGAAATTTAAATTAACTAAATTTTTATCCTCTACTCTTAATTCTAGATGCTCCTTATTTATTGGTATTATGTGCCATCAAATAAAAATACACCTTTGAAGAAGTAAAGTTAGAATATAATGAAGGCTAAAGTGAGCAACTTTAACGCAAATGTTCGAGATAAAGATGTCATGAAAATAAAATTAAGAACGTTTTGGTAGAATATCATAGCAAATGTAAAGTACTTTCATATCGACAATTATCGCAAATAGATTTTTAGATGGTTGAAGTGTCAGTAAAGAAGGTACATAATCGCTATTTATACCTTATGAATCTTTCCCATGGTTATCAATAGATGGACCGTCTCAGCATTTTAGATGTACGAGCTAAGCTTCAATGGGACAAAGCGTGAGATAAACAGGACATGATGGAACGCAGTGCTATAGATATTCATAACCCGGCACGCTGGACGTGATGGACACTTAGCATACGCCAGTACTGCCTTAGGATTAGCGTTGTTAATAACAGCCTAATGCGTCAGGGGATTTGCTTTCAGTGGACATAAATTCGGTTACTTAAAGCAGGCTAGTTTATGTCCAAAGTTCGTTTTAGGTGTTTTACATTCACTAACAAAACGTATGCAAAGGTTACAAGAGCTTCATAATAGCAGGCTTATGCAACTCTGCTTGTTAGTGCACACCTAATTAAAATACATGGTTATATAATCAAGTATACTGACATTCCAGGCTTCATGCTAGAAATGTAAAGCAGCCGGTGGATTCAGTTGTTAGAAACCCGGGAAAAGAGGTTTTAAAGTGGCTCCTGGTCACGGAAAGTAAGTATATGGTTGGATCTTTCAGCAAAAACAATTCTGCTTAGAATACCGTCTGCTCGCATTGCAGACTTTTAAGAAATCTAAACATTTTGAAATGTCCAAATTGAAGTTAAATGAAAATAATTACAAGTTATCCTGCGAAATAATGATCCAGATTTGCCCTCGGTTTTCTAGTCAGGCTTACTGTTTAAGTGTGCTTAAAAGTGACAGCCCTTGTCATCAGATGTACTGGCATTAAACGTACTCCTAAATAATATATAAACCCTGACGCGACAACCCTAAGAGGGCCAAGGCCTATCAATCCGACTGCCGGCCTCACGCCCACTTACACACGGCAGAGGTGGGCGATCATCCAACCGATACGGGGAGGAGATGTGGTCAGCATCTTGGCATCCCCCAGCAGGAGCGTTGGTTTCCGTCACCAGGGTCGCGTACGTAAGCTCCTCACTTTCCTCACGATGCTGAGTGGGCACCGGTCCTATATCCGGGACTTAAAATCCGCACCCCATGAGTGGGATCGAACCCGGGCCGCTTTCCGTGGCCAGGGACCAAAGCATGCTGGCTTAGCCCGCTACGCCACAGCTCAGGACTGAATGTACTCCTGCAGGACGAAATTCGGGTACATCGCTAGCGCTGGTATGATCCTGGCCATTGACTGAAGCATTTCTTTTAATAGAGCAATCGTCAGTGAGTTGAGAAAGATTATTTGGTCACTTATTTATTGAAATGTACACCGCTACTGTCTAATAATTTCCTATATAACAATAAAGGCAAAGCTTTCAATGTAACAATTTCAATACGTTCTTGCTGGGATATTAAGGGACCTCAGTCATTACCATCTGGTTTCTTACGCAACTAGAAGGCCGTGTTGCATGATCTACATTTCCTGTCTCATATCAAAGCGAATTTTAAAAACTGGTACTCTACTGTTTCTTTATTCGCACGTATATTAATATACACCCTTTGATAGTCACAGGTGGGTGACAAGTTGTGACGCCTGGGATAATAATATTCTAGACGCACACGCCGTCACCTCCCTGCACTTCCTGCCAGACGCAGAAGCATTTCCGCCTCTTGTGGCACCAACCGTAACTTCACTCCTACCCTTTGTCAAGAATTTCTCCTGGTTTCCTCCTTATATGTGTTTCAACTGTTACGTATCAAACTGTATTAAATCAAACAGAACGTAGGTGGACACTCTCCATATAGCAACCGGCTTTTAATTTTGTTTTGCTATTAGGTTTTAGTATATTTCTCACGAAATATAATTCACTTTATACCATTGTTTTACCACATTCAATGATTAGAACTTAAAGATAATGGAATAATCCAATCTAAAATAACTAAGCTCCTCAGCTATCTGCAGAAGTCATCGTAGATAAAACAAAAGGAATCGAATGAAGCGAATTCTCACGTTCCAGCAGAAAAGGTTCCTCTTTTCTTATTATTTAAACAGCTTCAGGTGTTTGAGACCATTGCTACGTATTACTGGTACCAATTTCACTCCGCATGGCTGAAAGAGAGGAATCAGGGATATACAAAACAGTGGCCTCAGATGAAGTCATTGTTGTGCATAGGGTGTGTTCTGACACTTAAAACTAGAGGGAAATCTTTTGAGAAAGTGCACAATTGAGGTCTTAGAACTTTTGTGTGCCCGCACAGTAAAAAAATAATCGAAAAAACAGCGAATAATAAAATTCAGAATCGACATAAAAGCAAATGGTCGCAAAAAGGCATGAAAAAACCACCCGTTCTTAATTTCTTGGATTATTAGGGTTGGGTACTTGTGTGTAAATTATGAGTGTATGTAAATCATGCCAACAACGAATCTAAAAATAGGCTGAAAATAATTACTTTTAATATTTGCAGTGCTCTGTCCCTAATTAACATTATATAAATTAAACTTAGTTTTCGACTTCTGGGACAGAGATTCTTTTTTTTTTTTTTTTTTTTTTTTTTTTTTTTTTTTTTTTCATCTATCTGCAGTGGTCATATCGGCGGCTGTTCTCCTTTGGGACATATCAATATATCGAAGGTGTTAACTCGTAATCGTTGGGTTATATCATTAGATCACGCACACATTCACACTCTCATTCATACTTCCAGACTCTGGGAAAGATGGGGAATCATCTTGGTTGGAGAAAAATCCTCACCCCCAGAGGGAAATCGAACCCGGGACCTCTAGAACGGCTAGAATTAAAACTAAATAAGCAAATTATTGCACTGATAGCTTTGTGCTATCGATCTTTGAATCCATAATAATATTTTTGGAACTCCAAACGTATGAACTACACTACCCCTAAGACAAGATTCTCTACAACAAGCAATTATGTAGCATCTTTCTTTCAAATCTACAAGCGTATTACTTCTAAGCTTTCTGTTACAGTTTAGCAAATAATACTGCTCTGTGATTGAAGAACATACGCTCTTTTTTGTGAAAAATTAGAGTTATCCTCTCTTGCATCTGCAGGTACACCAGATACAAATCCTACTTAAGGGTGGCTAATTCGTCTGGTCCACAGTAGTAACGGAACAAAAGTGCTTGAACATAAAGCCAAAAAGTCTGTCTGTAAACTTGAACTGTGCACGGGAATGCAGAATCCCTTGTGGCACGTCTCCGGATTGTTGGAAGTGATACACGACTTCGGAACCCATAGCTATAAATAACGTATCTCTGGGAACACAGTCCGGGTTGCTCGCCATATTCGTTAATAGCAATAAAAAGGGTAACAAGGTTTGGTTTTTCTTTTATGCCATGTCCAGCCAGAAAAATAAGAGTGGCCAGTTCACTGTAAAAACCAGACCTGGTCCTGTGGGCTGCAGGTACACGGCGCTGCTTCTTTCCATGGAACTTGTGTGCCCACACTGGTTCGGCATATTACATCGCATCGCGCATTCTGAGGACTGATGAATGCAGACTCCTCACGTTCAACCAAGGTTGCTGAACCAGGAAATGTTCAGACTTTTGAAACTAAGATGTCCTCAGTTGAAGCTTATCCCTTAGAGACCTCATATGGGATGTCCAAAATGATATAAGCAAACCGAAAAAGGAACGGAAAAGCTTTATAATACTCTTCTACTTACTAATGACCAGGCAACATTAAATAAAGCATAAGAAACTTGTAGAAAATTATTTATTATTATGTATTAATTACAGCACTTCTTTGGAGATAAAATTCATAAATTGTCCTCAAAGTCTAAAGGAGAATACTTAATGCACTAATATGTAACCGCAATAAAAATATAAAAACATAGCGATACTTTGTAGGTGTGATATTTTCTATTTAGTCGTTATTTTGACACATTTGGCAATGTACTGAGACGGTAACAAATGAAGGATGTAAATAGCTGAGTTTATGAAGACTGAAGTGTATATTGAACTGTAGGATTACGAAGATTTTTGTTAATCGAATGTTTCAAGTAGTAAACCAACTAACTGGGACAGTTAAAAGACATTTTATAGGAAAGGGCGTAATTACAGCTGACATCAGGAACAAAGTTTTGGCTCCCTCCTTTATAGATACAAATAAATTATAGAAGCAGCGAAGATGGATGTTATGCCCGGTGGCTGGAAGCATTCCTTTATTTGTTTAATCTGTAGGTATTACAGCCTTAATTCTACTTCTATCCCTTCCAGTTCTTGCTGGAGCTATTATTAAACTCTTCATCGACCAAAATCTTAATATATCTTGCTGCCGGATTATCAAAAATGCAAATATATGAGAGCAATGGCACAAGGGATATGAAGTTCAAGAGATGAATGCATAGGTACATTATACAAATATTTCTCTGCAATTCTCCAGTTAATCTCCAAATGGCATAAAAATGTAGAAACAATTAGGAGAATAGCAAAAGGGATCAGAGGGCAACTGTGTAGATGGCTATAATGATGTGCATAACAGAGCACAAAAACAGTCTTTGTAGGTACACAATAAGTGTTCAGCAGCTACCCTATTACGTTTTCTCGATCAACGTATCACATGACACTACATAGCACAACTCACGACAATGCAGTACATATTACGTAATTAACTACATTATAAGTAGTTAAAATAATAAGTAATAAGTAGTTAAAATTTTACGAATTTCCTTATATATCCAGTCTAATAAATGATCAAATCCTCCCACTAAAACGCCATGATGATTTGTTTGCGCCAGTATGTAAGATTCAAACTTGCTTGAAAGTTTTAACGTGTATAAAGCTAGCAAAGCTGTAAATATAGTTGTGTAACTGGAAAGACTGGCTGTAGTAATGCCCACGCGTATTTCTTTTTTAGGAATGGCAAAATCCTAGATATCCATTAAGCATGCAAATGTTCATTTTTAACACGTCACAACTTTTTTGCATCATTTTAGTCGTGCTTTTTTTCCTATAAGCTGTAAAAGCACGCCACAAGTGGAATGTATAGCATTTGCTGATTGAAAGCTAAACTATAGAGGGAGACAAAAGCACTTTTAAGTCTGAGTTTTTCTTTATTAATACTTTAAACTAAAATACAGTTATACATTTATAAACACCGATTCGTACGTTACGTTTTCAATGTACATGCGGCCAGATAGATTCTGTTTGCAGTAACAGTGCAGAAATTCTGAAAAGCAAGGAATTAAGAGCTGAGAACATTCTTTCCTCTACTATAACGTTTCAGGTGATGCGTTGGAAACCAAGCTACCTTTCAAGGCCCTTCTGTTTTAAATTGGATTTCTCTGGAAAAAATCCAACACTGCTAATCTGAATGCATTACGACACTAAATGACTCATAGAGCTTGAAGATACATTAAAATAAATCATGGTCGGATTGAGGTTAGCCGCTCCCAAAGTTTCTGTATATTATTTTCTTTTCTATGCCGCCGCTATCTTGAATGATTTTGATGCGTGTGATAACAATAATAATTACAAGGATTTTAAGATGTTCATATTAATTCTCGCTGTAGGTATAAGGCGTCACGTCCTGTCTGCATATACATTTGGGTCATCTTGGAGGAACTCAAAGCTCGAATGAGCAGGAATCTGAAAAGTTACTGAGTCCTGACCAAGAAAACTATCTAATGCAGTATCCATTTTGACTGTAATATCCTCTATATTCATGTAAATTAGCTTTCTGTTAAGACAAGTGACAGATTTCCTAAGATATTTCTGCTTGTGCAATGGTTCAGCCAATATTTGACGCTGAAACACTACAGAAGAGTAAAAACAGAAGATTGTGCAACGCTAAATACTCTGAAGTACAAATGTGATGTGTAAAGCACTCAAGACATTCCTTCTTGTACTCTTAAGAGGGAGTTATGCGCAAACAGAAGAGAATACTTGAAGCAGAATTTAGTAAGGTAAATACAGCACTGCTTTACAACACCGTGAGTTAACTCTGTTTAGTTAATGTTTATACTCGTATTCATTATTGTCCTCGAATGCAGTAACGTCTGCTGAAACAGAAAACATTGGCTGGATTTATAGGAAAAAAATGCAGAGGTGAATGGCATCATATGCCCCATAGCTAAATGCTTTGGTGTCTTAATGAACATTTGTGTACTAATTATTAGGAAAAGCTTTCACTTTTACAGGTTATTTCAATGTTTGTAATTCACTAGGATGTCACATACAAATCTTGAAGTTTTCTGATTTTAGAGGAGGATTGCTTATGTAAGCAATGTAGTAGAACTGCAGAAACTGAAGGCAACAAGAAGTTGTGGGGAAAATATGCGCTTTTCGCGTCTGAGAGATGAATTATCTTCATTTCATAAACACCCTTAAAGCTTTTGAGGAACACAGCATTAAAAGATGCATTACCATTTGTTGAACACAAACTGTTTCGGGCATTTATTCATTTGGTTAAGTGAATCTTCTGCTAAAATGTCAGAGCACTGAATCCTGAATCCTCATCGATGTTTCATTTGAATCATGGTGTGATGAACTGGTGACAGCAGATAATAAGTTCAAGGATCAGAGTGTTGTGGATTTTTAACAAGAGGAACTGTGTTAATCCTTAAATGGAGCAGTAAGATGCTCAATGGGAATTGGGATTTGTAAGTTGGTGGCCTACAAGCGTCTCCGAGTCAGCAGCCGCAATAAATATTAAATATCATAACAAGAGAAGTGTGCAGCGCCGTAGTTGCCAGGCGACACGCGATTATAATTTCTCTTTTATTTTTCGCTACCCAAGAAGAATCGCGAAAGAGATAGAGGTACCAAGGTCAGCCGGTACTGCTACCCACTTCAAGGCGTGGTCATATGTGTGCACACATACAACATAACGGGATATCCGCCCTAGGCTAGTGTTCACCCGAATATCTTGCATTGTACAGTTCATTCCTTACCGACAGCTTGGCGGAATACGTTCTAGCCGGAGCGCTGCAGACCGGCAAAGTGAGAGCGTGAGCCAGTCGGAGTACTCGAAGCGTCCGAAGTCGCTCTCTTACGTGCTAACGACACCACCTTGTCGCTCTACCCCACCTCCTTGGTTTTTGTATGAAACATTTCCTTTTCAGTCATTTAGGTTTATCTTTGAGTTCCATAAATGGATCACAGCTCTGCAAAAAGTAGGTGGAGGCAAATCCGCCCTTCCCTCTTTCGCTTTACGCAAATCATAGTATATATGTTTCTTTTTTGTCCTGTGTGAGCCATCTTTAATGTTTCAAAGGACTTCAGAGGCTATTTTCTGAAAATTAAAGATATACATTTCATTTGTCATGAAAATATTTAAAAAATAGAGTATTTTAATCCAAATCAGTTTTTATGAGATGTAAATATTCCAGAATTTATCTATATAAAGAGTAGGATGAAGGTACTTTCTCGAAAATGAACTAATATTTCACTGTGCTTCAATTCTGAGGTACGTTTAAAGTTTCAAGCCTCTAATTCATCGAGAAGTCAGTTTAAATTTGATTGCAACATTTGTACCGAACAAACAGAGAAGAACGAGCGTTGAAACAGAGTAAAACCTGGAATTCACTTAAACCAGAATGTAATGATAACACTACCCCAATGAAGCTTTAATTTCTTTGAGAGGGCAAGAACTCTTTGATTTACAAGTTGTGCATCTTTGACAAAGGTAACCATTGCTTTCAGAAATGCAAGTACTTAGCTTTAAAATGCCTGTGATGTTATGGGAATAATTAATTATGTCCCAATCAACAAAATGATTACTCTAGAAATTATCTAAACAACATTTCTAACAGCATAATTTAAAATATGATTTGAGTTTTTCAGTCCAAATGTTACCTACTTCTGGAATCCATCAGAAATACGGTTATGTTAACTACTAGTTGGTTTCCACATTGTTTTGTTTAGGAGTTGAAGTTGATGTTATTCACACGTTTCATTTCATTGGAATAATGAATATTGGAGCTGATACGCGAACCTCTCTAATTATGGATGAAGCGCTTTTCACTTACCTACCTCTACTGCAAATATCCACCTCTTTCAGTGTAATGAATAAAAGGAACACTATTCAATTGTATGTCTCTGCTAACGGTCCATAATTGCACGTAGGCTTATAAAATTGGCGGCTTAGTAGCATAACATTCCATGACGCCCGAAAGGAGCGCTGTGGCATCTTAATTGCTTTCTATTGTTAAGATTCCAACCTGCCTAGCTAAGTTAGATTTGATAAGTACGTGAAATATAGTTAGTTAAACGTCACTAATTCTTGCTTTACACGCCATAAATCTACAAGTAATTTAGGCGTAACTTGTATCCGAGCTAGCTAAAATCTGAAACCACTTCTCAACTAGATCAGTATCTTCTGCCACGACACCTCGGTGTCCTTATGCTGTGGCGTAGGCGAAACGTTGAAGCCGAGCGAAAGTTGCTCTATTTTTTAAGGTGCTACAAATAAGACAGAATTATTTGCTAAACCTGGTTTTACTTGATTAACCGTATATCAATTAACACTAGATATTATCCTTTTAGCTTCAAGAGATTAGTTTATGTATAAACATTATTTCATTGTGTCATAAATATATTAATATAAAAGATCCTCTAAAAAGGCATTGTTTTCAAAATATTTTATTCTGATTTTATCCTATTTTAACTATTTCTTTATTAATGTGGCACCAAATTAGTGTGAATAGACATACAAAGCCGTTGTTGAAACCATACATATATGTTCCACCACAAACATATTTCTTAAAGTGTAGAAGGAAATGAACATTTCTTGGTGTCAAGACTAGAAGTAGACTGGTTGCTGTAGACAGTTATTAGACTGGCTGTTTTATGTTCGCTTTCTTACGTACGATAATATTTTCCGCCTCTTTACGAAGTGTCCTACTGGTGATGGAGAGTATAGAACATTAATATAATGTACTATATTAATAAATTATTTTGATTTATTAAAATGCAGAAGTTTAAAACTGCATCTCGTATATTTCAAAACCTGACAAGGAAGTAAAAATATGATACTGATCTGCAGGTATGCAGTCTTCTTGCTCTATAAGTTCACAAAGGCTTAAGGGAAAAGCTGTTAGAAAGTACTGTAGGTACTCTATGGTTGCAGACCAGGAAGGAATGGAGGTGACGTATTAAGTTCCAAATGCAGTTAGGAGAACAAAGAAAACCTTAACATAAAGCAAGCAAAAGCTACAGCGCTTACTGAGCCCTTCTGAATTTACTGTTTTGCTAATCAGAACTATTTAATGTGATCAACAAATTCAAGGGTCAACTCATTTTCTTGCTTAAAACTGCACATATCTTCAGTAGTTATAACTTCTACTGCTTACTAGAGACAGCTTAGTAATTTAAGATTGTTTTTATAGTTCTTAGAAGACTTTTCTAATAACTAAATAAAAATAGAAATGGAACATTTTTATATTTATTATTATTATTATTATTATTATTATTATTATTATTATTATTATTATTATTATTATTATTATTATTATTATTATTATTATTATTATTATTATTATTATTATTATTATTATTATTATTATTATTATTATTATTATTATTATTATTATTATTATTATTATTATTATTATTATTATTATTATTATTATTATTATTATTATTATTATTATTATTATTATTATTATTATTATTATTATTATTATTATTATTATTATTATTATTATTATTACTATTACTATTACTATTACTATTATTACTATTACTATTACTATTATTATTATTATTATTATTATTATTATTATTATTATTATTATTATTATTATTATTATTATTATTATTATTATTATTATTATTATTATTATTATTATTATTATTATTATTATTATTATTATTATTATATTTATTATTATTATTATTATTATTATTATTATTATTATTATTATTATTATTATTATTATTATTATTATTATTATTATTATTATTATTATTATTATTATTATTATTATTATTATTATTATTATTATTATTATTATTATTATTATTATTATTATTATTATTATTATTATTATTATTATTATTATTATTATTATTATTATTATTATTATTATTATTATTATTATTATTATTATTATTATTATTATTATTATTATTATTATTATTATTATTATTATTATTATTATTATTATTATTATTATTATTATTATTATTATTATTATTATTATCATTATCATTATCATTATCAATATCAATATCATTATCATTATCATTATCATTATCATTATCATTATTATTATCATTATTATTATCATTGTTCTTATTATTATTATTATTATTATTATTATTATTATTATTATTATTATTATTATTATTATTATTATTATTATTATTATTATTATTATTATTAATTACTCATTAACCACCTAAGTTTGGGTCTTACTTGTTACCTGAGAGCCATTTCCCGCTGTCAATCTCCAATCTCTCACTGTTTAACACTCGAAGAGTGAAATCTCTGTTTAAAAACTGCATCATTTAAATGAATGGCTGAGCTTACTTGCCAGCTTATGTCACATACGTAACTTCTTTATTTCAATCATTTCTTGGTTAATCTCCGTGATAACATTTAATATATTTCAATGGGTAGAGCCAGACTGAAAAATTCAATATCATAGCCGGAATTTGAACCACGGATTTTCTGGTCTCCGTCCAGCCGCTCTAACCATTCGAGCTACTATGACCAACGTGCCGACATGACATTAAATTCTCCAACTGACTCGTGTTTCTCCCGGTAAACCACTAGGAGTTATCATAAACGCATGAGACATCTACCTTAATGACAACTTACTATGCTGTAAGTACTTTAAGGCCCGGGCTTTGTACCTATCAGGTACAATTAATTTCCATTTAATATATTTATTTGCATGCTATTACTTATTTTGCGAGTCAAGAAATCCAAATGTTCAACTGTTTCAATGATGAACTCGGGGGTGAGGGATGTAATACGGAAGGGAAGTCGAATTTAATTTAATCAAATTTGGTCACGTAAAAGCTCGATAGCCGTGTCATCTCAAAAGAAGACCGCTGAACAAATCGGACAGCACGAGTTTTCGTAATTTTTACAGGTCATTGTTTTTCGGCATCTCCAGGAAACCAATTTGCATTCCTTAGTAAATGACCATGAAGACCCCAAGGGACATTCTAAGTCTAATTCCAATAAAACAGTGTATTAACCTTCGGTAACACAATAGAAGTGCCCTAAGGACAGGAAAACTGTACCTGTAAGTAAATTACTTCAGCTTTATCACCCATTATATTTCACATAGTTAAAAAACAGTATCATAGGCTATTAGTTCATTATACGCCAACATTAATATGTTGTAAGTAAAGGTATTTTGATTTGTACATTTAGCATATTCTAGTTTTTATGGATTTTGTATCATTTTGAAGAACAAACTATTTGAGTTAATGTTATGAATAAATCTATTGTCTTTTGAAATAATATTAACGTGCACCTAAAACCGCAATACACCGGGTTAATAGTGAAGTAAATTATATAAAATAAACTTTGAATTCATCTGCGGTATGGGCATGTACTCCGCATGTCAGAAGAAAGAAAACCCAAACAATATTTAGAAGCAAGACCAGAAGGTAAAAGAATTAGGGTAAGGCCACGCATGTTGTATCAGGAATACATTGAGAAGTTGGGGAAGGATAGAGGGAAAACCATGACAGAAATGAAGAGAATGATAATGGACCGAGAAAAGTGGAGGAAATGGGTAGAAGAGGCTTGTACTCCATACTTAACAGCACAAAGGAGTTAGAGAAAGAAGAAGAAGAAGAAGAAGAAGAAGAAGAAGAAGAAGAAGAAGAAGAAGAAGAAGAAGAAGAAGAAGAAGAAGAAGAAGAAGAAGAAGAAGAAGAAGAAGAAGAAGAAGAAGAAGAAGAAGAAGAAGAAGAAGAAGAAGAAGAAGAAGAAGAAGAAGAAGAAGAAGAAGAAGAAGAAGAAGAAGAAGAAGAAGAAGAAGAAGAAGAAGAAGAAGAAGAAGAAGAAGAAGAAGAAGAAGAAGAAGAAGAAGAAGAAGAAGAAGAAGAAGAAGAAGAAGAAGAATTCATCTGAGGCTAAAATATGTGAAAGTAACACAAGAAAAATAGGACAAATTTATGCAAGCTGAAGCACAAGGAAGACAAAAAATATATAAATTAATAATAATCCAAAACCATATAAAGAAATAAAATATATAAAATTAACTTAAAATTCATGGACGTTAATAAATCAGTAGTATGCTGAAAGAAATCGTACAACATAGCTGAACATCTGTCATCTTTTTGTTTTGTTGCCAGTTATAATTAAACGTAATAAAATATATAAATATTATAATTATTTTATACTGTAGGTATTCGTAGGATCACAGGTGTGATTGTTTTTCCTATGCTGCAAAACTCGAATTTTAAACTTAATTTATTTATTTTAAATGTATTGTGGAATGCGGAGAAGTTATTAGTTATGCCAATTTCAATGAATAAAGTAAACTGCTCTTTTTACACCATTCACTCTTGCAGATTGCTGGTTAAGTGCAATATAAGCATTCCTAGGTGCACAGCTGAGTTTCCAGAAGAAAAAAACGAAAAAGGGTTTACTTTAAAAATGGATTTGCATTTGTAAAGCATTTTCGTATATTGATCCCATTAAATGACATTTACAAAATACATTAGAGAGTGGTTTACTGTTGCTGAAAATTTAAAATACAAGTGTGCAAGTTTTTATTAATATTTCGCACTATAGTGCATTTGCAAAAACTCACTATTACCTAACTGTGCATTATAGTGTAAACGAGAGATTGTTAATTACGAAACCTGAGGTCAGATACCAAGATGTGCAGCTGTGAACCAGAACTTCTGCGCTTGACAGAAATTGCGTAACATAGTAAAACCAGTTCATTGCAATCAGTTATACGGGATTACTTCTTCGTGTTCTTAGTGATTATTGTGTCATACATCTTCATTCTCATGGGAATCTTGCAGCTCTAATCAAAGAAACGGAAGCAGCTGTTCAAAGTTTGTGTTTGAGGCAGTAAAATCTGTAAGCTCTGAATTCTAAGCAACTGCAGGTGAAATCTACTGTCGCAATCATGCTTATTATTCATATTTACTAGAACATTTCAGTAAAGCTTATTAAAAATAAGCATTTCAAAATAAGTGTACTAGTTTATATGCTTTGCTCAAATGAGAAGCATTCTTTCAATTTATCACCTCTGGGTTAAATAAATTTAACGGATTTTGAACGGTATTTTATCTGGAAAAGAGGTTATTAGAAGTGAAAGCTTTTAAATAACCATGGCTGAAAGCACTCTGAAGCAAGAGGCAGCAAGAATGGTAACTCGTCAGTAAGAGAATTGCACTGATGTTTCTAAATATGTTTTCGCATTCAAGAAATCTGACGAAGTCCATCATCACAATGCGTGTGGAATTGACGTAAGTTTGTTAAGAAAGATGCTTCACAGGCAACAATCATTTGTACCAAAACTCCCAGCCATAGATTGAGTTCCATTTGCTTGTTTTTACCGTCACAGACATACGAATTCTTATGCATCTACACCCAAACCACTAAACTATCTACGAGGCATTGGGGTGGGTTGGAACCTGCGACATTTCTGTGTGAGTCAAATAACAGTTCAACTTGATTTTGTTTACAAATTATTATCACAAATCATCTGGTTTAGTCTCGTATATGCCAATGTGGCAAAGAAACTGAACAAATATGACACCTATTGTATTGAATAAAGCGGAGTAAGTACTAGAAATTGAGGTAATCCAAGGATAATAAAGAAATGAACAAAACAAAATGAATATTCTACTGTTTACTGCGTTAAATGTTTGGAAATACAGGATAGATTTACTATTGTTGTTATGGAAATAGGGATAAAATTGATAGTTTAGATAATGAAATATGCTCAAGTTCCAAGTTTATGAGATCATAAATTAATAAAACACATAATCAAACGAATACAAATAAACAAAAAAGAGGGGACACTTGTATTTCCTGAGTTTTATTTGTTAGTTTCTTTGAAAATAAGGAATGAGAACGCATTCTTAGGTAGCGGTGCAAAGTGCGAAAGACAAATCCAAAGCTTGTTCTAGAACACCTTGACGCCAGACAAGCTTAAGCAAAAAATGCAAAATAAAAAGGTCTTATAATTATGACGTCCACATTTTCCTTTCCTTTCAAAGGCAGGACCTTCAAACATTCCTAACATACCGAGACATGAGAAAATAACGACAAGCTCGTTTATTTGAGGTCTAATATAATTGAAGGTTGAAGTAGGTACTTGACTAAGGTGTAACTTTGAATCAATTGTTACTTTTAAATGTTTATTTTAATTTCTAATACATTATTTTATAAATTTGTTGCTTTTTTGCACTGCTTGTAGAAATTTTGCTCTCTAAAGATGTCATTAACTTGACTTTATATTAGAAGATGACTTTAGTTATAATGAAAATATTGCTTTGTTATCTTTAAAACCATAGCAATTGAGTCAGTTACATCAAACTCTTTATGTAATAAATACCATTTCGTGGTAAGTTTAATTATATCATCTCTTTGAAGGTGGAATCGCAATGCTGCAAGAATACACATTTCAAACTGTTATACTTTTTATGAGGAAATGCTGGGTTACTGAAGATTATTAAAATGTTTTTTTTTTCTGACTAGAACTATTATCTGCAAAATTTGAAAGTTTCAATATTAAGAGTTAGGCGTTTTTGTGCTAATGGTTCTATTTATTGCTGATTGGATACACAAACATGCAAGCATTTAAGAAAGAGGGATGTAGTTATCATTAATACGCCCTAAAAATTTCCGTTTTTAATTGAAGATGGATAGGTATGGAAGGAACAAGTTGGGTTCAGACATGCTTTAACATCTAAAAGGTGTGAGTAAGGCGTAAAGCTTTTCCTGATTTGGAAAAATGCGGATTTAACGAGTTATCTGCTCCATACCACAGTTACTCTCACCCCTTTACATCATAGTTGAACATAAAATATAAGTTTTAGAACTGTAGTTCATTTTATAATTACACTGACATTGCAACTTATGCTTCACAACATCCTTCACTGACTGCAGAAGAGTTCGTTACCATTTCGCTTTCATCCAGAAGGAAACGATTCAACCAGGACTTAAGAATGTGGAGTAAATGTGGAGTAAATCACGTGATATAAGCTGGTTTTGCTTTACTGCTACGAATAGTTGCGATGTCAGCTTAATTATGAAATGGACTATAGAAATGACACATTTAAGGCGATGAAAACTTAGATAGAGGTTTTTTCAACATCATCCACGGAGTGCTAATACATCGATATACAAAGTTTTGTATGATTCGGTAAAAGTCAAGTATAATTACATCCGATTTAAACTGTGGATATAATCCTGGAACATGTATTTTCTCATTAATTTTGGAAAAACTGTATTATAAGACAACTTTGCTTGGAATGACAATTATGTCTGCATACCTAGCACTGGCATCCATTACATAAACAGTTGCTGTTGCGTGTTTCGTGAAACGGTTTTGATATTGCAGTCGGAACACTTTTACTTGTGCGGTGAACAAGTTGAAGTATTAAGTGATAGAGGTAGGTATCTTCTCGCTCTCTAGGGCCATGTTTATCGAGAGAAGTCCCGCAATGTCCTTGGCCCTCTTAACTCTAAGCTCCGGCTTCCAAGGAAAAGAAACGAGAACTAAGTGGGGTAAGGCGCAGTCAAGTGCTTCATAGAAAGCAAAACAAATATAGAACATAGGCAACAAGTGCTAAAACATTTGTATGAACTTAAGAAAATTCACTGAGTAAGAAATGTTGTATTTCTCGTTTTCGGTCTTCGCATTTCGAACTAAACTCCACAAGCTGTGATCTGAATATTATATTTCTATGTTATTTTCTGTGATACAATTTAGAAGCATGATGAAATGATCACCAGATGATTGGAAAAAGTGGCTCTTTCTCTCTGTCTCTTTTTTCATTTAAAAATTAAATTTTCTATCTCAACATACGTGTTCTTGTTAGCTCAGCTGCACGTGGTTCACCACATTCACTGTCATTCAATGTATTCAAAAGTGCTGTGTTCTAACAATAGAGAGAATGGAGTCATTAAAATCCTTTTTAGTTTTCGTATAGCACCGTTAACTGTTCCTTCACAATTTAAGGAAATGTGGACAGAGTAAACAAATGAAAGCGCAGCTTCATTCGTAACAATTGAAGGAAATGTAACAAAACATGTGGTTGCAAGAGCACTTTGGCAATTGGCGCTATTGATTGGGTAGTTGAGATAACGTAAGAGAATGTTTTACTTCCTCCGTACGACGCAATCATTAGATCTGACCAAGATCTGTATATGGACTTTAAGGGTCCGTCACAGGAAGCTTGCTCCTTTGGCTTGCGCATCAACTTTCACCATTAGCTCTTGCATAAGTAGCGAGCGTTTCTGCCCAACTGCTCTTGGAAAAGGCGTAACATACGTTGGCCAAATCAGATCTCTTAGCTAATGTTTGGCGGCTTACTTTGTGGCCTGTGTGTAGACACGATTTTAATCACTAGGAATATCAACTGCTTCCTGTTCCGTTTCTTAAACGCCAGCTCTACAGTATACACTTTTATATTTAATTTATTTATATATCTAAATAAGAGTTGTACTCTGATCATAATTTCGCGTTTATTTTCTTTACTTTCACAAAATAAATATTGCAACTTAACTAATAAATCTAGTACATATGGAGCAGTTTGTGAGAGTAACCTGAATCACATGTTTATCTTCAAGCTTGAATTTAATGTTAACGATTCTTACCCATCACATTTTCTTCTTTTCTTTTTCCTGTTTACATACAGTTTTATCATATTTCTATCTTTTAGTATTCTTCCATAATTAATGTAGTAATGAAGATATGCTGACTGAGATTTTTAAGTTAAAAGATTAACTATTTATATTGCAAACAGAATATTTACATTAAAAATATACAAAACTTATATTACCCCTCCTGTTTATATTTGTTCATAGACATATATTCTGTTCATTATAACTTTTATTTAAAGAAACGTGTATATAATAAATAAGTGCAACGCATGTATTTTCATGATCTTACAAATAAAGAAGACAAAACACAGAAGTCAAGAAAACAATAAACATCTATTTTTGAGAAGCATAGTTTTCAGATGTTGACCAGAAACGAGTTCCGCTTTAAAACAAAAGACTATACTTAGATTGAGTGGATAATGTAGGTAATACTCAGTGTAGAGGATTTTAAATTTATTAATCTGTTCAACAGAAACGATTAAATTATTGGTTTTAATTAAGTTGAAGACAGTAGTGAACCAATATTTTAAATGAATGAATTATTTTCTGTGCATATTCCAAAATTTTACAATTTACAACTTTTGGCTACATTTATTTGTCTTTATCTTGTTGCTACCTTGGCTTATATGACACCCCGATCTTCTGTTCTGCCAGGTAGAACTTAACCTCCATGCCTCCCTGTTACTTAATTAGCTCCATTCTTCCCCCTTAACTTCGTTTCTTATATTCTTTACATTTCTGGTCCATTTCTCTTTTACTTTCTGCAAGAACTCTCCAATACTTCTTACCTTCTTTTCTTCCTTTTCTGTTAACATTTTTATAGCTACTTTTCTCTTCTCTACTTTCTCACATTTTTCCTCCCAAACCTTTTAACCTTTTTCCCGTTTAATCGGGATTTTCATTCACTGAAGGATTAATCCTCTAACAAGAAAGTTTCACTGGCAGTTAAAGAAATCGTGATTATCTCTTAGAAAACTGTTGAGGGTGGCAAACGAAAGAGCAGACACATGTCGAAGGATATGGAATCCAAATGCTCAGATGTGACTTCTCTTTCTTTACATATTTATACAACCTTGCAAATTCAATCAACAATATCCTCATATTGGACATATTATTAGTACCAGCGTTAAACCTGGTTTAAATTATACTGACGTTGAAATAGGAATTCGTTCTATATTTGTATCACGTCTGGTTACCCAGAGGCTATGCAGAAGTTGAAGGTCTGGTAGCAGACTTTGCTGTAAGAGTTACAACATGCAGGCCTGTGCTGATCAAAGAACGGGTTTTCATTTCTCTTCTTGCACGGTCCATTGAGCGAACCTCCAATCGGCTAAATATCTCTTTTATGAAGCACTGTTTAATAGTGCTGTGGTAAAGCTATTACAGCCTCTGAAGTTACACGCTCTACACCTATTTTGTAAGATCGCTTGTCATTTGTTGTTCATGATAAGAAAGATTTACAAACTGTTCTGCACACGATAGTATCTCTTAATGATACAAATTATAAATCCTGTACAAATACATCAAATTGTTGACCCTAAGATTTACTCGCTGTTTCAGGTCCACTGGCTATAAGACTTTGGTTTTCCTGAGCAGCTTGGTGTCATTTCTTCTTGACCTTCGCTTCTTTTACCCTAATTCACTTTTCTCTTATAAATTTATTTTTCTTTTCACTCATCCCTGTTAACATGCCTAACATCACTACCTCTTTGCTCACACTGTCCCATTTCTTATCCCATATTTTTTTCCTGCAATTTGTTAGCTCCTTACATTCTATCACATAATGAACAGTGCTCTCTTCATCTCCACAAAATTCACATATCCCTACCTGATTACTTATTAACCCTTTCAGATATATTATTCCTATTCTCATCACAAATTATATTAGCATGATATACGTCTCACGAATATCAAAATACTAAAAAAATTAAAGATGTTAATGACGTATCATCATATATTTCCGCTGTTTAACTGCAAAGCGTATTTACTCTCTGTATCTTGTGTATTCTAGCAGTTCTTAGGAATGCTGAGGAATATTCTTCCAAAAGGGTAACGGAGTATGTAGCAAAACGTTTGTGTACAAACAAATGTATATTTTAATTGTTTATCTACTATAAATATTTATTGCTTTTGTGTCTAAATAGATGCTATCCACGTTATGATCGAGATATTATAGAAATATAATGTGAAATTGAACTTTACGTAAATCCGGATTTTTTTTTTTATAATTTTGCGTCCTACAACGTTAAGACATATCGGACGATGAATGGAATGGGTGAAATGATGCTCAAATGAGCCCAGGGTCCATAGAGCTTAGAGTTACCCGACATTCGTCTTTCAGGATAAGGGAAAAACCCGGATAAAACCTTATCCAGATAACACACCCTGACCGAAATTCGAACTGGGGACCTCTTGAACGTGAGGCAGACTCGCTACCACCACGCTACCGAGGCGGGCAATCCGGATATGGTGCAGTAGGCTTTCTGACTACTAAATAAGTAAATAAACGATTAAGAAACTGATATTTACACTCCATAATTCAGGAATAATTTAGATCAAATTATATATGTTTACTGAGAGTATGAGAGGACAAAAACTTATTAAAACGAATACTTAATGTGAAATTAGTAGCTTATGCGATTAAAACTTTGTGTTTCGCATTAAAATATGGGTAGGCGTGTTACTGTAATTTTATTTATTATTTTTAGATATATACACCTGAATGCGACATACGTTCTCATTAATTTATATTTAAAAATCTGACCCGTGATTCAAATGTGACTCTACATTGAAATTCAAAGTAGATGAAGGGAAGGAAATGAGTATCTTTTAGCTAAGCTA
The DNA here is from genome assembly GCA_030765055.1 of Mantis religiosa. NCBI lineage: Eukaryota > Metazoa > Arthropoda > Insecta > Mantodea > Mantidae > Mantis > Mantis religiosa. Next base: position 85,667,867 of record CM060954.1, on the reverse strand, counting down.
AATCATTTTTTTTTAATTTTACATCCTTCAACGTTGTCATATCGGACGGTGAATGAAATGGGTAAAATGATGTTCTAATATGTCCAGGGCACATGGAGCTTAGAGCTACCAGACACTCGTCTTTTAAGGATAAGGGAAAACGCCGGAAAAAACCTTATCCAGGTAACTCACCCTGACCAAGATTCGCACTCGGGACCTCTTGAACGTTAAATCATTTAGTATAGTATAGTGAATATTATATAATTATTAAAATATAAATCGAATAAAACGGCATTAGTAGTAAATACTTGGAAAGAAAATCTGAATGCGTAGTCACACCTTAAGGATATTAGCCCTGGGTTCTCACCATTTCTTGGAGGCCTTAAAGTACATTTGCAGAACTTCATTTCCTAACAAAGAACCACGTCTTCGGCGAACCTTTGACTGGATTTTATGCTAACCACATAGCTATGCATATACATAGTAGACTGGGTGGAGTTCACGTGTACATGGCAAATGACAGATTTGAAATGACTGTCGGAACTGAAAATAAATTAATGAAATACACTCAGAAAATGTCACTGCCCAAACATCCGTGAAGCCGAAACGAAAACGTTGAAATCAGCCTTTGTTACTACAGCGTCCGAACAATGGTAAGCCATTGTTGATGGCCGCTGGAAGCTATAAAAATAATATCAGTAACGTCTTGGCCAAGAAAATATTTTTCTGTTACGACCCGAGCTCTTCCTTTTTTTAGAGGCCAGTCACATCCTTCGTGTGGGGCGACTACAGCATCTGAGTCACTGCTTGACCCTTGCTTTTTATTGTTTTCGGTTCGAATAGCCTCTTTCTAAATGGAAAGAACTTTATTGTGAATTTACTTTGACCGACCACGCAACACAAAAGAGTGTGACGGCAAGAAACTACGTTTTATACAGTTCAGACCATGGCTGTCTAACCTTTTTTACGACTAGGTATTCTGAACTGGAGGTTAACTGTAGGGCACACAAACACCATTATGTTTGAAGGCGCGTTGAAACGTTCTAGTATAATTGTGGCGGGTTTATTTCCAGAGATGAAAGTAAATCTTTTATTTGAATGAGGGATTAGGAGCTATAAACATCTTTTCAGGCTACTTTACACTGCCGCTTCATTATTCAGAAGGTTTTCTTAAGGGTTTCTTTTCTCTGAGGAAAGAGAAAGAGATAGGAAGAAAGTTTGATAGTACAAAAGATTTTCGAAGCAAAGAATAAATGAAAAGCAAATGTACTTCTCTTGTTTGTTAGGTTTAGAAAGAATAGGTATGAAATGCTATCGAAATAGAAACTTGAAATACAAGACACGTTGTTCTCTCTCTCTCTCTCTCTCTCTCTCTCTCTCTCTCTCTCTCTCTCTCTGTGTGTGTGTATGTGTGTATGAGTCATATTAGATCTATTTACAACCTGGCTAAATTTCACTTTCAGATTAAACCAAAATCACCATCATGATCATAATCGTGTCATTATTTATTAATTGTGTAGATTTATCTTTTGTTGCTTCAAAATTATTAGTGAAGCTTAAAATTTTTCTATATAAAATTGCTTTGATCCTGCTTAGCTTAAAGTCGTTCGCATAGTTTGAGACCCCATTACCAATAATTCAGGAAGCTGAATGACATGAAGCTGTTATCAAATATATTACTGATTTCCCAAGATTATTTGAATCGTTTATTATCTACATCGCCTTGTCCCGATCATATTTTGTTCACCAAGCCGATTCGCAGGAACACAGAAGCGGTTGCATTTCTGCCTTTCCGCTTCTTAATCAAAGATTCTCAGTTTCTATCACTGATAGAAATGATCCAAACTTCGTGTGTCTGAAGTCCCACTCCCACTCCCAAAGTCTATTTTCCGCTGCAAGAAATCACATTCAAACATCCTTAAACTTACGATTAAAGTATTCAGTCTATTACATTATAGGCACTTAGACAATATATAAAAACTAAAGTAGCAAACAAAAAAAAAAAAAAAAATTACATAAATTATTATTACACCTTAAAATCAAGACATACTGGTCAAAATGCTTTTCTTAGAAAAGAGACCGGAATATATTGAATCCGACAGCCTTTCTTTTTTTACTTTCAGTTTTTTAAGTCACGGTCGGTGGCTATGACGTGTCATTCCTTCGTGCACATCACGCGAGAGGACAAGGTACTATGGAGACCAACAACGCCAAATAAGAAAATTAGAGAACCTTAGTGTCGGGACTTAATTAGAAGCCTATTCAATTTCCTCCTCGTCCATTGTCGAGTTCTAATTGGAAAGGTATATCCGCTAAGCGTACAGCTGACCCTTAACGTTACTACTGCACATATATGGTTATACATTTGGATGCGTAGACGAGGTGAATAACCAGTTGGACTCAACCTTTGTCGGTCCCTGTCCAAAATGGAAGGTAGCTTTGAAACTGATTTGGTGTACAAAAATGGACACAAAATATAATGGAGGTACATTTCATATGCGTTTTATATTGAATGTGTACGTATAACTTGGTTATTGACAGGGGTGTGTGATAAGGGCGATAATATAAACTCTACCTTCTGTACTTCACAATTTTAGTTCTCTGCGACAACTGTTTCAATTTATAAGCTTTTTAAAGCTTTTCAGGCCGCTATTGCAAATTTTATGTAAGACTTTCAAACTGCAAAAACAAGTATTCAATAACAATCACAGTATAGTTGCAAAACGTTACTCTTCCTGCTTCTGCATTACTCTTTCAATTTGCTTCAGTCTCATTCTTACTTTAGCTTTAAAATTCCCGACATTTATTTATAAAAACGGATACATTCTAGAGGTATTAAAACAACTTTTTTCAATTATGATATGAATTTTAATGCGGAACCTTTTTACGATCTACTAAAGCCCTCATGAGTTTAACCTCATGTCCTACTGAAGGTAGGTATATTGTGGTAAATCAATCACTGTATTAAGCCACAAAATAAAGTTGCTTGAGAACATAGGATAGAGGTTATTCAAGAGTACAGGTGTTTCAGATGCATACAGCTTAATTAGTAGTCTAAACTTCTAATGCAATTGGAGTGATGGGTGCTGTTATGCCCCTGATATGTCAGCAACTTCTCTGTTTTAACTGTGAGGCAGGACGGTATACCGTTTGTTTCATGAATATAGAAAACATTGCCCTTTAAACCGTATAACCACAGAGTGACAGAAACATCGAAACTGCTGTTTTAAAACCGCCCCATCTTTACTCCGCCGTAGGGGCCTCTTTAGCAATTATTCTAAAAATCGAAAACTGACAATAATGAATTTAGAAGAATGAGGCATATTTTGGTTAAATAAATCAGCGTACCAAATTGATTAACGGCTTCTTCGACAGAATTTTCTAGTTGAGAAACGAGGAATAGTATCGTTAATGACACTGACCCACAACTTTCTTCTTGAAGAGAATAATATATCAGCCTCTTTCTCAGCTATACCACAGTAAGTGTTAGAGGCTTAAGGAGCATATCTGATCCTCCGCAGTCTCTTTACCGTAGGCTACGCAACATACTGAGCAGTACGTATATGTAGCACATGGTATAATACGTATCAAGTGATCTTATTAACATAGATATCGTTTTGCATTCTAAGAAGAACTGGACGCGCGTAGTCACAAAATATCACGTTTCGTATTTTGCGATAAATACAATTTTGTAGTGATACACACAATTTGTAATTAAGTGTACATTCTAAAATCTGAAGAGGTTTAATTGATAGTTAGGTTTATTTACCTCTGTAGTTTAACATACTTTATATCATATCGGACGATGAAAGAATAATTCGAGTGAAATGATGCTCAAAGTGCTGTGGTTCCCAGAAATTACAGTTTAAACCTTAGAAAAATATATCCAGGTAGCTCAACCTGACCGAGATTCAAACACGGGAACTCTGTACCTCTTGAATATGAGCTAGACACACTGCTCACTAAGAAAGTGGGTAGTGAGTTTTCTGTTTACTGCAAATAATAATTACGGAAAGCTATTTAAAGTGCCGATACTATTTCCTTAACGATACTAAGTGGATATTACAAATATTATTCCTAAATATTTCGCAAATTAAAGAATGTTAAAGGCTAGAACCATGTGTATCTAATTAAAAATATATCCAAACGTACCAACATTTTCAGAAAAAATGGCATGAAAAACGAACATTTGAAACATTTCTCTATGGCATGACAAAATGTATTTGCAGTTAGTGCTTAGACATTATTTAGAAAGTGCATCCTTAAAGTCGTCACACGTCACAACATATTAGAAAAGGGAGAGCAAATTATTCTAATCTCTCTCAAACTAAAACGACCCTGCAGTAAATACATTAGAGGCGAGAAAAAAGAGACAGATATGCTTTAATGAAACCAGCTAACGCCGAGAACTGCTTCTATAAACATCCATGCACTTTTCTCTACCAATCAGCGGTCCAAGAGCGTTCCGTTAATGTACATCTGTTTCTAGCCTTCCATATGTTTACAACAGGATCATTCTAGTTTAAAAAATAGCTCTTTTTTACCACAAGCAGAAGCACTAAATTTTCTTGAAGCACAGATACAAAATGATTCAAACCGGCGCTAGATTATTAGTGAGATGCGAAGATGATAATATAGCATGGGTATTTGCAGTAGGAAGCAGAATCGTGCAGTCGGTTTGATTAATTATGCCTCGCAGCATTCTTACACATGGCGTGGTTCGAGTATTGAACTTTGTTTTCAACGGTAAACTAGCTTTTTTGTTTATTGTAGCCTCACACTCTTGTAGCCCTCGATGATAAAGCTTTATTTTGTTTGTCGTGTCATCTCCAAATGGTGTCCGAGCCATTAAAAAAGGACAGGGGAGACACTAAACATGTAGTATAACAGTGCTGCTCTTTCTTAACAGATGTCAAGAAGACATAGCTTACGTTAACAACAGCTCGTGCAACACTAAATGTAAAATAATAGTCAGAAGTGTTAAACAAGCGGTTTGCTGACCTTGTTGGTACAGAACCTGTGTGCTGCCAACTGTATGTCGCGCTTCTTCGATAAATTTAGACTTTCCTTCAAACGTTTCTTATAATGATGTACGTGTATTCTATAATATATCTAATTTCTTGGACAACTTAGAAAACTTTAATGGCTGTTTCTAGAGCTTTAACTCGGGCTTTTATTTGATTAAATATTAATTTTAGGTTAATTATACGACTATTGCACCAACGAAACCGCCAATCAAGGCAAACGACCCAAATAACCTCGCACACACATTTACTGGGACTGCGGTCGAAAGATATATTTGAAAGGTATATGCTGTATGCCAATGTCGTCATAAAATCTAAGTTCCATTTTAATACAAACTTATGGAAATGTAATCGTCTTGGTAATGTATCTTGTTTTACCTCTGTGAATCAATTCACTTATGAGCATTAGTATATATTATATTTAAATATAATTAAATTAACTACGAATATGTCATTGGTTATATAGCACGAAACTGAAAACCTAAATGGATTGACCAAAGAAACTGAAAGGTCGGAGATGGTAATCGAAGGGAATCGAGTTTTGGACCTCCCACGTTACCACAGAGTCATCTTGCTCTGTTTAAATGTGAATATTATCAAGTACATGGTCATTTCCTTTCTTTTGAATTAAAATATTTTAGATAGGTACTTCTAAAGATAAAAAAAACGACTATGGCTTTTAATTTTCCAGTATGACTTTAAAATTGCATTACATTAAAATGGGCACAGAGGAATTTTATTTGGGCTAGTACTTTATTCAATGACTGATTTAGCAGGAATATAAAATCGTACATTCCTCTCTACAATCCACCGGTTATGTGAAACATGAAATAATCAAATTGCTAAAATAATAGCAATTAATTGTTTTCACAAATGAAACAAATAAATCCAATTTGATAATAAACGGGGAAAGCAATCACTTTTTCATAATTGTGACAGATTTTACAAACCAAATGAAAACAATACTACAAACATTTCTTGGGTGAGCTTTTGTGAGTTTTTCTTTCCCAAAAGCCACAATTTACAGAATAAAGAAGCTCTGTATATTTTCCATCTAAAAATATCACAATACTTAAATTTTGTTTTAGATTATGTTGCCATGATTAATTACAGCTCAGAAGCTAGCGGGTAAATTTACATAACCAAATCTTAAATTAATACATACTGCTTTCGTCCTAAATTTGAAGAACTCCGGTTTGAGGCTTAAAATCCACAATTTCATCCTGTTTAGATTGATATGCCAAGCACTATATGTTGACATATACGATTCCCATTTTCTAACATATTAAAGCTGGAGTCTGTATGAAATACAATATCAATTACGAAGTAAATATTTTCGCTGATTTTGCACTGCAATGAAATGAGATACCTCGAATGAAGATAAACAATAGATTAGAGGAACTAAACCACTTTCATAGACGTGCAAAAAATACTATCGTATTTTATTTTAACAATTCTTTCATTAATTTGCCTGTGAGTTTCTACGTAATCCCTGCTATATTTTGAATGTAATTTCCAATTACCCTTTTAATGAAAACAAAACTTTACGAGAGAGCATTGTATTGAGCTGTTCCCGGATGAATTTTGAGCCTCTGAAACTCTAGCTCTGTATCTGAAACTGGATACAGCTACCTTATCCTGTGTGCTTTTTCGTTTTCTTTTAGAAGAGGTGATCACAAAGTTTCCTCCTGAGAGTAGCCACCCACAACGGCGAAGTTCAATGCCCGGTCAGCTATTATGACAATTGTTACTTGCTTCTTTTCTGGCACCTCTAGCCTAAAACTGCTTGCAACAGATGTTCCGTGCGGATCCAAGCGATTATCTCCCGTACTTCTGCTACGTGAGCATGCACAAGACCGTTTGTTCCATCTTGGAACATCTTTGTGCGTGAACGAACATGATAACGCATTGCCTTCAAGCCAGAAGAAGGTAGATACTCTTTTTTTCGTGCACATAAAACCAGTTTTTTCCAACCAAATCATCTTGGAGCAAGTAACTGTAATTTGAGCGTCAGAGAAGAGGAAGACGCACACTATGCGTGCCTGTGTTTCCTGGTTAATTACAACGACTTTGTCAGAAGATAAGGATCTGTCTCTTAAAAAGTACGCATACATCTATACCTGCCGGGATGAGGATATCGTTATACACTTTCAGCTCTTTTGTTATACCACTATAGCAAATATTTAACAGCACGCTAAGATATCCATTTTGCGACTGCGTTCTTCATTGGCTGGAGCAGAGTTCTTGCTACTCTTAGTTGTGACGTAAAATGGACTATAGTAGCGGTATAAAGGCGTCAAAGTACATACTTCTAAAACTCTATTGGCATGCACATCGGAAGGCAGCAGGATTTGATTTACCAAAAAGCATGGAACCATTAGTCACGCGCTGCTAGAACAGTCACATAAGGTGTCAGGTTTCTCAAACACTAAATGCCCAAACGGTCCCAACATAATGCTGCGTTGAGGAAGAGGTGTGGGTTTAGAAAACAATGGCGGTGATTCATGGGACACGAGCGGAATCTTAAATAACCCCTTTAAGCTTCCCCTGGGATGCATCCGGCGGTGAACAATCGCCATAACAGATTTACTACCTACACAGGCTTTTAATACATTCGCTCGATAGTCCGTTATTTAGAGAATTCATGGAAGCAAATGAGACACTGACATGCCCCCTTGAGATGCACTCCCTTGAAAGGAAATTTGGGACCATGTGCTATTCTTACAACTAATAAAATTCCAACCAATCTGTAACTGTGGCAAATAGCGCTGTCAGAGTGAAACAGTAGATATACGTGGAAATTAATCGTTATTTCACACTAGCCGTGAGTAGGGCAAGGTTTGGAAAGGTACAGTCAGATTGTAAAAATTTGAACTTGGATTAACTGATTTAATAGTGGTTTGAACTATAAAGCCCGGGACTTAAAATGTAAGTCATCATTAAGATAGTTGTCTCTTATGTATATGAGAACTCCTAGTAGTTTAGCGGGGAAAATCCAAGCCATTTGGAGAATTTAATGTCGTGCTGGCACATTACCATGGAAGTTCAGCGATTACAGTAACCAGATGGAGACCGGAAGATCCGTGGTTCAAATCCTGGCTATGGCATTGAATTGTACAGTCAGACTACCTTTCCAAAGTACATATACGTGTTGGTGTATGAGATCGTACTTACTTACAGAAATATGAACGGATGTGTGAGGGAAATTCTAATAACTCTTCAATAAAAATATAATAATATGATCATATTTTCTTATTAATACAGGTACTTCAATTTATCAGCACTCTTTGGAAGATAGCTTTTGAAAACTGAAGAGCTGGTATCAAGAAGGTGATTAAATGTACATACATAAGTGAAGCATAAAACAAAGTGAGTTATTTGGAAAAGGTGGGAGGTGAAGTAGTTTTATTTTTATTTGATTTGTACTTATCATGGAAAAATTATTGCAGAACAGTCAAGATCTTTGAGGCTTTTGCAAGACAATAACTAATAGGCATTAAAAACAAAACTAAAGGAAATTGATTCGTTATCAATTATATATGGACATATAACTCAGTGAAAATCCTCGAAGGCATTCAAATATGAAATAATAACTCCAACAGAACAATTATCAATAGGACCTCCATATGAAACAAGGAAGATCCAATCCGTATAGTGAGTAGAAAAAGTTAAAATGTTTCAAAACAAGTACATGCATCCTTTGGAACTATCGTCTTGTAATGCAAAAATAATCTTCTGTTCGTAAAAATAAACATAAAATTTTACAAACAAAATTACTTACGCCAAATCGTTACATTTGACCCTTTTTTTTTTAAAAAAAATTCTGCTTTAAAATTTTCTTTCCCTGATTTCTGAGTATATTGCGAGTAGTTGAAATTTAATCTTAGTTATCTTGAAACGACAGTAATTTTACATTAATGGTATGATATTCAAGTTATATACTAGTTACCTACGATGTATTGACCGAGAGTGCTTTCGGCATTCCAGATACGTACAACATACATCTCATCTCAACTATTATAAAACAGAATGAGAAGAATAACAATGTAAAGCAGTTTGTTTACACTTCCCTGCTTGCTTTTCATGCCTCTCAGAACTACTCCAGAACAAACAAAACAACCTTTGAGTGCACATTCCTTCGCAGTCATTGGATGAGATACACGCACGCCTTCCTAGGTTTGCTCAAGTAATATTTATCTCTTGGCTCTACAAAAAAGCATAAGTGCAAATACCGAGAACATAAATCTGCATCGCGTACTGGAGCTTGGTTGTTGTTTTTGTGGAATGGCCTCAACCAATTTTCGAAGAAGATGGCTGGCCGGCCGATGACCTCACGGCTACATTGTTCCGGACCAATCTATCGACATCCTCACCAGTGTTGTTGAAAAGAATCGCGTTGCTTGAAGAGTAATGACCCTCTTCGTTGCAGATGGTCTAGCGTTGCACACATCACAGCATGCACTTTGCATGTTCGGAGGACTCGTTTTATTATAGTGGCGTTAGCTATTAGAGCCGATGACTTTGTAAGCACTCTGAAGAAATAAGAAATGAAGAGTAATTTATGGACTACAAGGTAAAGTTCAGAATGCGTGAAGACAAGAGGGAGGGGGAAGTGGAGAGCAGCAAACGACTGTGGAGCACCTCTAACCTCATGTACGCAATACAATGTAGAATTTACAGGGCATATCTAGTGATAAGTGGGGGAAAAAAAACTTAAGTAGATTTTTTATTAAATGTATTCGACGTTTTTGACTATTTTAGTTAAAAGAAGCAAGAACATTAGGTAGAATTAGGATCGCTACTGAGGAGGCTTGGCACTGCGACCTGTCTTGATCCATTGTGCATGTGTCTCCAAGTGGGGCATCCCCGGAAGGAATGATGAGGCTAGAGAAGACGAGGGTGGCCGTCTCAACGAGCGACGACTGCAAAGGGCAGGTCCCCTACATTTTATTTATATGAAACCTCCCTTTTTAGACCAGGACATTCCCCATCTACTGTGCTTCGGAAGCGGTCCCAGCAGCCGGTTTGTAGACCGGCAACCGACCTACCGGATGAGGAAGTGGTTCGCTTTGAGCATATCATTCTGCCATACAGCGCCGAGACACCCTGACACTTCTACCCTGAAAAGAGACCACTAGATGATGTGAAATTATAATGGAGATGAAATGGAGTGACAAAAAATTCCGGGGATGTAATAACCTACCAGCGTTCGCCTGGCGGTCCGGGAAAACCCTGAAAAAACCCTGAGAATCCAACCAGGGTCAAATGCAGACCACAGACGCCATCCCGCCGGGTAAGCAAATTAGGTAAAATTTCCTTTCTTGTGTCCTGGTAATGATATTTGCGCCCTCCTCATAGCATAACAAAATGTTTGACTACACCGCAGGTAATTTAAAAATAAAGTATACGGAGATTAACTGATATCCCTTACCATTTTTATATGAAAATAACAATAAATGTTGGAAAAATATAGAAACTATAAGGGCAATATTTGAGTAACAAACTAAAATCACTAACATATCATGGATATGAATAAGTATAACAAATAAAGAACTGTGAAGTTAAAAAATAAATATTTGCAGAACCAAACCAGTAATAATGCACGTTAAGCTCTTCAAACAAAATGCCAGACGTACTTTCTACACATTGCAACTAAGTTCGCTTATCGGTAAACGATTTAGAAATGTAACATATGAGGACCAAAATAGTTCGTTTAGAATTTCTAACAAATTTTAAGGATTGCGATTGCATCCCTGTAAAAGAGCTGCACAGTATCCATTTATAGGAGTTAAACTTGAGAGTTCAAATACATAGACCGTCTTTCGATGTTCGTTTCCTCTTTGACAACGTTGTGACGTACTATGAATATACAGTTTCAGGAAGAAATGACAGTGTCCGTGATTAATGCTTGTTAAAAAGAAGATTGTGTGCGGCAAAATAAATCTGCAAGGGGGAAAAAGGACAAGGAGGTGATGCGAAAATCCTGAGGTCGCGTAAGAAGAATGACGAGCGGGAGACGACTACGGGACTTGCTCTCGCCTAACAGGTATAGCAACTTTAAAAAAGAACCACGCCAACATCACACAGGTTACATGATGATGAATGGTGGACTCCCATCATTTGCAGAGGACTGACAGTGGCTAATGGATTGAAGCTCCAGTGCGGTATATACATGCAGCTCCTTGCAAAGTCATGGAATGTTGTGCGGACATGTTTGGGGAAGGCGGAAACGTAAGCAACTCACATCTACAGCTAGCAGGGACAAAGAGAATTATTTCATTCCTTACAAAGAAGTCTAATTGAGCAACGTAGAAGCAATATGCATTTAAAGTTGTCCTCAAAGCGGCTTGTACCGAACCTTGCCAATCCAGAAAGATGTAAACTTCATTATAAATGTACGAGTGGTAAAACTGCCAAACTATAATTCCTGGCATTTTAGACATTGATTACATAAGCATTTGGTTTTTCATTGCATAAACATTATTTGTACTGATAACTTGGCAATCACACGCTTCAATCGTTACAAATTAACATGTTTGAAATAAATAAAATGATACGACAATAATTTTAGCTTTTCTACAACTCTAAATGTAAATGAAAACGAAATGGGCTCTGACAGTAATAAAGCCATAAGTTTTGGTACCTTACTTTAGGGCTAGGAAGTGGCCAAATCAATCAAATGTAGTTATGCAGGTGTAGGCAGCTTTGTAGCTCACACGAAAAAGATATTTTGAAGGTATCTTACAGGATTGCATAGTTCAGAGAGTTAACAGCAGACATCGCTACCACCACGGCCAGTTGTCACCAGATGGGTAACTTGGCTAGAGGCTGTAATCTATTATGCCGAACATTATGACAAAAGTGTTTCGGTATTAGCCAATTTAGAAACCGATGGCAGTTCTATCATACAAACTGCCAATGGTCTAGCAACGAACAGTTTCGTAGAAATATATCACTGATTGCCCATTTGTTTAAAGAGTTACCCACAACTGTCACACTGTTACATCCCAGGGGTATGGAATCTGACTGAAAATCTGAGCGGCACGTAGAACTGTCAAACGGGTTTACCAAACCTCGAGCGTTCTACCTTAAATAAAGTTGGAAATGAAAAGTTGAATTGAAAATAATCTAGGGTTCGGTGCGATTTACCGCATACGAGATGCACCTTTAATCCCAACAAAAGCTATGATACTGATACGGAGATGATAAAATATTTCAAATATGCCCCGATCACATCATGTGAGGTCGAAGGAACATTTTCGCAGTATAAATCTTAGTTTGACGGGACATAGAATGAGTTTTTCATTTGAAAGGCTTCAGAGGTACATTATTGTTTCAGTAATACGGCCGCAGATGAGTAAATATGTAATAAAATTCCTGCTTTAGTATTTTATCTAGTAAGAGTCTTCAGATATTTAAGATATTATTTTACATTTGATCAGGCAATATTACAACCCGCTTTATAATTGCTTGGGTGTTGCCACAATGTGCCTATTTAAATAACGAAATCAGCCAGAGACAAGCCCGTATGTACAATATAAGAAATTGTATGTTGTACATAATGATCTAAATATGTGTGCATTTACGAATGTCTCATAGGACATTTTTGTTCTTTGGGCAAACGGTTTCAATGCCCCTCCGCCGTTCGCTCTTATCTATGTCTAGTTTGGATGCCGGGAGGTCGGTCGCAACCTGTATAGGGAACAGCGGGCGGTACGAACTTTATAACACTCCTAAATTTCAATAATAGGCATAGTGTTTACGCTATTGCTTTACAAAAGTAGATACTTAAAGTTTAACAGCTGTTGAAAAAGAAAGGATAGAATCGCCATATGCAAATGTTTTATTTCCCAAAGAATAGAAAACACAAATACTAAAAAGAGGCATCCTTTATGAAGTACAGGAAGGAAAAAAAAAGCAGTAGTTCGATATCGAACAAGTCCGATGCGCTATATTTAATGACCTTATCCGTCATGCTTCAAATTCGGCTTTGATGGGACAGAAAAGACATTATTTCAGTCATCATTAGCAGAAGTTATATTGTTAGTCATAAAATAGCTAATCTAAATGAAATAAAAACGGGCATGTTAAGACCTATAGCAAGGAACATTCCTTAAAGACCGTTTATTTAAATGAAGATTGCTACGGCATTCTATTATACGTTAGACTACAGAGCTACGTGTCTTCCTGCCGGAAGTAGCGCCTTGTGAAGGTATTTCCTTTCTTTCAAATACCGCCTAGTACACTTCATTCATCAAATTCTTTTTTGGCTCTGTCATTATTTATACTGAAGCTGGTCTATTTTCGAAGATAAATGCATTTTTCAATAATGCTTCTTAGCTATAACCGCGAGATATGAAAAGAACTACACTTTTTAAAATAATAACATATAAAATGCCTTATTTTCTTAAGGCTACAAAATGTTAATGTCCTACTGTTGTTTTTCAATTATGCGTTCATTGCATCGTTATTAATGCAACAAACTGGATAAAATTGCTAAACACATTAATGGCACTCATATATGGTATCACGAAAAACTAACACAGCCACTGTCACAAGCAAAATCAGGATATTGCTTTTCATTTTTCGTGTGCGATTTTGCTTCCAACGTATTTTAGATTCACCTTATATATTTTATACTACGTTCAATGGAATTTAAGTGCAAAAATAATTAATATACTTTCTTGTTATATGGTAACAAAGTGTATGGCAGATTCTGATTTTCTGATGTATATTGGCCTTCTTATTATCCAGATGTTGCTTTGATTTTGCTTCTTATTTTCAATTCTTAGCTATTCCAATGCATGAGAACATATTTGAAGGTCAAGGCCAACCTTCACGTGAGTTCGTGCACCAGCATCATAGTTGCATTCAGACTTGAATGCATGTGTAAGCGAGTAACGTATGAGTCGCCGGTAAAAATAGAATCCTATTTTATCGGCCGCGAGGCATCATGCATACTGAATGTAGGAATGTAGAAGCGACATTTGTCTGGCATTCACTTTTACAAGAGTGAACATTTTTGCTTTCACGTTCACATTTTGGATTTATTGTTGTTCTAGGAAGCGTTCTGCTAAGTAAGACTTTTCTACAATTGGAGTTAAAGTCTTCATTAAACTTTTGTTACAAGACTGTGTTAAAATCTGTGTTCTTATACTTATATATAAGCTATCAAGAAAGTAGCAGCATGTGTCTCTATTGATAAAACAGGAAATAAGTGTCAGGAAATGCGAACAAATTTAAAAACGAGCACATACGTGTAATGAGTACATATGTAAGAATTTATTTCGGGATGTGCACTAATTTATTAATTTGTTATTCCAGTGCTGGCGATATATTATGGAAAACTATTGTATTTGTATTTATTGGGAGAAAATTGAGGCGAAAGTAATGGTGATAACGTTTCAGAGATAGTCATCTAATAAGTGCTGAATTTTATTTGAATGGAAACATTATAAGTAGCTAAAAAGCTCTAATAAACAACCAGAAAGACACATACTCCATGGAACTATGCCTATAGTACAGAACATATAAAAAGCCAAGATCTTTGTAGTACTCAATTCATAAATCGCAACTGCCAGACAAAACAGATGCATAAGAGAGAAACGTCATCGATATTCTCAAAGGTGACTGCAACTTCTATACCCATGACACAATTGATTGCGTGAGAGTTGACTCCTTCAAAACTTTCCTTCTCTTGGAATAGTGTCAACAAGCTGACGTGTTCTTGGTGCAAAGTATTGTAAGTTAAGGCAATGTTTTGAGTCCCTTTTAACAGCCTTTAGTGATTTTCCATCACATTTTTATCACAAAGTAAGAGATATTACTTTCTTGAGAAAACGTGGAAGGTTTGCATTCTGTATACAAGCTAGGAAAGCTAAGCAAGTCACTTAAGAATGGCCAAAAGTCATAATTTTTCTAATTCATTTTGCATTTTGAGCACGCTTAAAATACTCCAGATAAATAGTTAAATTTACAAGAATCGATTGTTCAAATATCCCCAAATAAGCTTCTTTTATCTTTTAAACTATTTGCATCACTTTTAGCAACAATACATACACAATACTAATGAGTTTATCAATTCAAGCCCTTTCAAATTCGTGTCGCGTTGTACTTTAAGTATGAATATGGTTCACTTTCCAGTACCAAAATTATGATATTTACACTGCGTAAAATGTTCAGCGTTGATAAGCTGTGCTATTTGCCTAGTTACTGTTTGAATTAAAATTCAGAAATGGAATCTATTGATCAATAATTCTTATCATACCTTCAAAAAAGATGACAAGCCGAGGACCTACTTCTTATGCAATCACTTATGCATTAATGACATCGACGTTTTCTGTCGATACATTTAATACCAGAAAAAGCTATGGCTGCATCCGTTTATTTATATGATAAAGTACGTCAGATGTCTGGTAATGGCAGAAAAAGAATATTGGGTACTGCATTATCACCAATAAGTAGTACAGAACCACAGACTAAATAAACGGTACTTTTCAAATACGCGTGTATCACTCAATATTTGATCCCATTCGTGAAGAATTTTAATACACGTTAGCAAAAATATAATGAGGCTATTTTTCGACTATGCAAAACTCTTAGGAACAGCTATAGCAATTGTGAGTGAGCTAATAATATGTCAATGCGCCGATGAAACAGCCATACTTTGGTAATTAAAAATAACGTCACCTATACTAATATTAATTATAAAGCGTTATTATAAAGTTGCGCGTTTTAAAAGGGATTTGGCGGCAGTGAAAGTTAGAATTCAAATAACGTATTGACCAGCATAATCATTTTATAGGCTTGGCTGTAGAGTGTGTTTGTTAACGTCCACCAACTCATGGAGGAGATGACCCAACCAAGTATTCATTGTGGGCGAAACACGGAACTTCTCAGTGGCTCTCCATCCAGAAAGATGCTGCATGCTGTTTACTTTGCAATTGTCATAGGCGCGTGTAGAAGTTACGTCACCCATGTCTCAGGAAGAAGTTTCAACACAACCTTGATTAGCAAGGTCAAATCGTTGGAGTCTAAGTGTCGGGGCAGCTGTTCACTTTAATTTCCGTCATTCATTTTCCATGATTTATTCCGCAAAAGTGTTTGAGTGTCTTACTGCAGAGCAGTCAGAACAAATATGCAGTTGGTTACAACCAAGAGTCTTTTTCCAACGAATAACGTTGCAGAAGCGAACTGATATTACCGCTGTTATTTTAATTCTTTATTTATGTATTTATTTATGTATTTTTTATTTATTAACTTGAAGTTCAATATGTTATCTTTGCTCTACAGAGACCTTGAAAATAGTGATTAATGAACGTTCAAATGAGCCCATGAGCTGAAATATTAACAGCCAAATTTCATATTATCAGAATAATGGAAAACCTCAGAAAATTGATAAAGAAACATGCTGTACATTAATTCATGTAGCTGGTCTTAAAAAAACCTTCAGGACGTTTGACGGGTTAAACTGATCTTTGGACGGACAACGAAAGAATTCAGTATGTCCTTCTGAAAGAAATCAGTAGGCATGGGCACCAGAAATGTAAAAGAGTAACAAATACTTCAGAATAGTATATTAGTCCTAACAATGGTGAACAATTTGTGAAACTACAAATTAATTCATTGCATTAAACTTTATGTGTAAGAGAAATAACGTGGTATCTATCATTGGTGAAATGTACTAACATGGATGTTTGTAAACGTTATTAGAAAACTTCGCAGGTTTTCAAGAGGCTCTCAACCTGTTACCTTAATAGAATTAGCAATACTTTCATCTTTTTTCTTCAAGATATGATAGGTTTTTAATCCTTACTTGCAGCAATATGTGACCTGTTCCATGCATGCTGCCAGGCGGACAGACAAAGGCGCAAACCAACCCAATAGATCTTCATAAATGTAAATAAAACTTACTGGAATAACTACACTGTTTGATTTTGAAGAGGTTAGATGCAAAAGGATAACAATTAGAAACCTGCAAGCATCAAAACCACCGTTGAAGCTAAATTAAGAGTATAGCAATAAATAAGGATTTTTTCAATTGCCTCTGTCAAATACACATGGCATATCATACAATAAATAAGCCGAAGTAGGAGGAACTGAAATCAGAGTAGTTTACGCCCATTTAGCCTTCAGTAGAGAAACGGTTTGCAGCGTTTTGTGGCGACAGTGCGTGTGTAGGAAGCAGTCTGGCCTTTGTCCATTGAAGATCCTTATTAGGGAACGGCAACGGGATTCAGCTCAACGTAGGAGGACAATCTATTCTTCCTTAAGCTCCTTGAATATAATTCGACTTTGTGAAAAATTATGGTTCTAGGACATATAGTACTGGCATTGCCTATGAGAACGAAATATGACTGGTCCTATGGGAAAATCCGCTCCTCAGTTGCGTCAAAGGGTCAAGATGTACGATGAAACATGACGTAGTACTTTGGCCACTGCAGGAGACAATTATGCCTGTCAATCACAAAATCTTTCTTTGTAGTTGTAAACTTTCCGGGTACAACATTTCCCAGAATGCAAACTAAATGAAACCACATTTACAAGAATTATTTTTTGGAGTCTATAATCGCTTTCGAAGCTTGTTACACAGCGTTATTTGGAATAATTGAAGAATCCAAGCTTTGTCATGTTCTTAAGCTGTGCTATTCCTTTCTATTTTAAGTACATCGTCAGTGACTTACTTCGCTGTGAAGCATAACGAAAAAACGAAGCCTCTCTAAGCAGTAGTGTAATTCCTACCTTGTGAGGATATAAACTAAAAATGTAAAAAAAAAAAAAAAAAAAAAAAAAAAAAAAAAAAAAAAAAAAAAAATGTACATTGAAGTGCATCGGTTCCTCTTAAAACACAGAAAATAATTATTAGAAATAAACTATTTCAAAATTTAAACTACCCGGATATTAAATACTCTTCATATTTGTTCTGCCATAATTATTTTGTCTGCAACGTAAAAAGATTGTCGGACTTAGAATACTAAGAGCATTTTTCTCTTGCTTGATGTCTGAGAAAGGATCTGCTTCCAATGGAAGAGATACCAGATCCCAAACAGTAGATTCTCTTTGCAATGCTAAAATTTTCTCCGATATCCCGTATAGGTAGGCAACCGTGCGGCGGGTGTTTGGTACACTAGATCTACTGCATCAGTAGTTCTGCGTTTGTGTCTGTTCGAACAGTGAGACCAAAAATTGATTCTAGAATAAGAGAGAAACAATTCTGAATAAACAGTCGAATGAAAAACTGTACAACTATATTAAATTTGAGGTAAAGTGTTCTAAAATTGGTACTTGGAGAACTTAATTTTAAAAGTTATTTTATTTTGGTTTTTATAATTATAATTTTGCAATGGTAAGCGGCTTTTGTTTGACTATATTCAAGAATGAAGCGATTTTTCAATCGTTTTCATTGTCAATTCAGTTGCTATCAATAGGAAAGATCAACTAAAGGACTGTTCGACGCTTCTGGCTACACATTTTGCTATGTTCACTTGCGGTTTCTACGTTCTAGAATGCTCACAAACGACAATGGCGGGCTGTTCACTACATATTGCCTTAAAACGCTTGGAACGTAATATTGATATAAGGTAATGGTGCAGACTATTGTGAACTGCCATACGGTGCCCCACCTAAGAAATGGTTCCAATGTGCTCTTGCAAGAGAGATTAGCAGAATTAACTCGTGCCAGCAGTGACCTCTAATGCCAATCAAATTTACAGAATTAGGCTACAACAGGGACTATAACAAGATTGATTTCAACAGGCTGTAAAAGCCTCATATCAGCAGGATATTTGCATTTCTTTTCTAATTCCCCCGTTTTGCGATCTGTCTGTCGCTACATTATCAGTTTGAATTTAAAACTGAATTATAAATATTCTAACATGAAGCTCATATATTTAAACTGTTCCGTTTGAGAATGATTGCACTACTGCACTGTGCACCATAATCTTATATGAATTAGAGTTGGCATTAAATCTAAGCCAAACATTCTTGTAGGTCGTATAAGTTAAAGCGCTCTAACCTCTCGAAGAAATGTACCCAGAAAACAGGGATTTATTACTCAACAACGTACATTAGAAAATTATTTATACTCATATAAAATTTGAAGAGTGTCATCGAGCGGAGTTCATGTTTCTTCGCCCTAAAGACACACTCCGAAGTAAACATTTCAGCAGAGAGCGAGAGTTTCGAGGGAAACTTGATAGTAACCTGGGTTCGATCTAGCGGGTTGCGGTTTAAAATAAGTTAGAGGCCAGTTGTTGGTCGACCTTCAGAATTGGGTTTCGCCTGATGAGAAGAGATTCCCTTCTTTCCTTGAGAGCTGCAAATGATACATGACCAAATCAACCGCATTATTGATTCAACGAAATGTTCCTTTGTCTATGGCTCGTTAGTGAGGCTAAGTTAATAACGTTAAAATTTCCAGACTTTCTAGAACAACTACAAATAAGTTTTCAAAAACTGTAATGAGTGCTAAAGAAGCATTAATTAAATCGCAAAGTGCCGGAATTGTATCTAGCTTGCAAGTATTGCCAAATACGTGTAATTAGTAAACCTTTGAACATTTGTGGCAAAGAATAGAGCACCCTTGCTGAAAGAAGATTTGGAGTTTTCTATTGTTAAAGCTACAAACCAGAAATGCTGTAGAGTTCAGTTAACGATTGTAGTTAGCGATTAAGTGACTTAGTTACATAGCTAGCAATTTTGGTACATAGCTGTACTATTCTATATTTTGTTTTCATTTGCATTAGTTCTTCATTACTTATTGGCATACACTACTACTTTTAACGCCATTTTTTTCATTATTGCATCAGAAAGATAGATATAGTGGTGAGATATCCACGATTCTTCTGTTTGCGACTGTCAGAAAAGTAAAAAAGTTGATGATTTAATATCTCTATGTAAGTATTTAAAAGATGAGAAGAAGGAACGAATAGAATCTATGCTTTAAGAATGAAAAATGTTTGCGAATGAGATGATGATGATGATAACTTATCCAAGTGAATAAAATACGAGTTTATGCAGATCGCTTATTTCCAATTTCATTATATTTTATAATTTTAACCTCCAGTTTATTCAACTCAAGCGAAGGCATTTCTGAAAAATTTTACTAATTTACTAAACATTCTAAAAGAAATTATAGGTTTTTACTCTATACAAGTAGGGTTTCAATACACGAGGAATGTATAAATTATAAGAACTGCACAAAGACTTTGTTTCAAGGCAGTACTGTACAGCAATATATACGTATTTATTCTGGAACAGGCCTCAATTATACTTCATTCTTTCATGTGTAGCTAAGATAAATAATTTTATTTCTATTTTACTTGTCTCATTGAAAAACTATTTTAGGACCATGCTTTCAATTGTAACACTTTCCCATGTAGTAAGTGGTCCGTAGTGAATCTTAGCGGAAAACCCTTGACCAATGATGTCTCACGTTTAATTACATTTAATCACGCTTAGCATCACCACTGCAAATTATATATGTGTAGAATTGCTTATTCTGTGGTCACTATAATTAAGTTTGGTTTCTTCCTTCTTCGTAAGGTCATCTGCGTACTCTCGGAGATACTGCGTGTCCTTCAATTAATTTGCATTTAAGGCGTTTACCCTAAGTTTCGGCCTTTATTATGGAGGCGGACATATTCTGTGTATTTCTTTATACAAACATGATTACTCCTACTGAATTATTGTAATGGACACAATATCTTAGGCATACAAAATCAGGGCTCAATCAACTTCTCCCCAAAACTTCAGAGTGCTTTTATGTACGAGGAAAATCAGTCGTTATTTTTTTTTTCACAGTAAAGTCGGCCATAAACATTCCATTATCTGATTTACAACATGTAAGTAATGCAACCAAATTGAAGTTATTAGGGGCAAAGATATGCGGGAGAAATTTTGAAGAAGAACATTCCCAAATCATTTTTAACAAAGAAAAGCCTTAGAATATTGGGAATATTCAAGGGCAAGGCGTTGGGATCTCCACATTAGAGACTGTAGCAAAAGAAGCAATATGATTGATACTGCTAGTTTTTGTAATGGTGCTACATAACACCTTCAGCGAAATTTAGATGATGAGCTTGTCATGTACTCCTTCAAATTAGTACACAGTCAAGGAGATGCTACTAGCATAGGCATAGAAGAGCAGGGCAAGATCAAAGCGGCCGGAAATTATTCTGCGAAGAAGAAATTTGCTCCAGCTAATTTCTTACTCCTTAGGGAATACCAGCTATTGAGCTTTCTCACCAAACTCTCAAGGATTTCTCTGTAATTTTGCTGTAAATCATTGCACTATCCATTCTTACGACTTTGCTGTTCCGAATCGTGTGGATATTAATTATTTTTTCGGAACCTATCTGTCAAAGGTTGTCTTTGTATTCAATCTATTCAAGTTAAGAAAGTTTTACTGTATTCCACCCAAAAATCTCCTATCGATATTTCACAAGCTCTGAGGACCCTGAATCCAACGAAGTAATTTTCAGCAAAAGGGCCCTTGTATCTGTAATCAGCATAATTCAAAATAAATAGCCGGTGAAATACCAAATTTTATGCGTAAGTTTTTTCATCTTACGAGGATCCGACATGAAAATTTAAAAAAAGAAGAAAGAAAGTAAAGAAAAGAGAAAACTTTAAGCTATCTGTTTAAAGAATTTTTTTCAAAAATGCTCCAGGATTTTGAATAAAATCTCATAATTTTTGTGATATATTCAATGTAATATAGGTTTCATTTCTGTGAACGTATCTGAAGTCCTCTTCATTCGTCTTCAGTTATTCTTAACACTTGTTATCATAATAAAAGATAATCTGTGGGAGACATAATCTTATCACATGAAACATGCAGAGACAATTACAGCACACAAATTACATCAAATAAATATTTTTGGAAGTTAACAATTTTATGAATTCTCTTTGTTATCTACTTGTTTCCACTTTAAATTACTTATACCTTTCTCAAATGGGAACTGCTATTGCTACTGAAGCTACAGGAATTATGAGTAAGATAATTTCCACAAATGTTTATTTTCATGAGTGCATTTAATTTTGGGACTGATTTTTAATAACATGTCTTACTAATGTGCAATAATATGGACTTTCTTTGTTATTTTAGCAAATATGCGAAAATATTACATACATTCCCCATGTTGTAAGCCATTGTATTTGCTTTAATTTAGGGATATGATATAATACATGCATTTTTAAATAATTAGCTTTAATTTAAATCAATATGGTCATATTAATGTGGTAGAAACTTCCATTCTTGTGATACTTCCTATAGATCTTCATCAGGGAATTAAATAGAAATTTGTATAAGTTATCTCACAACAGATAAATTATAAAAATGCTTTGCTTGAACCCTCCATTAGTCGCAATAATATGATTTCTAAAAACCACAGCATTCAGAAACAAAAGTAATATAATAAAGAAGTTTTGTCCAAGCTTGACACTATACTTTCAAAGGATGCTGAGGCTAATAAGCTAAGTCTCTAGTAAAGCTACAGCACCGGATGTGTCTCCACATTGAGTCACCACATCTCCATTATTACAGTGTAATTATCACGTTGTCTCTGTGCATTTGTTCACAATTTACATAACTCGACGATACCCCAAAGTTATTATTCTGCCTTTGTAATTAAGACAGCGAAAATAACGAAAAAAGGAGAGGATAGAACGTGTTCCTCATCAATTATTTATTTATGGGAGTGTTTTAAAAACGGAAAATGCCGGCGCAGAGCTTATTATGTAACAAACAAACGTGCAAGTAAACCGGGAGTTTTGTGTATGCTCACATGCTATTTGATAGCTTATGTTTTAAGGCCAAACAAGAATAACATGTTTCTTTACTAAGCATTAATAAGCGTGTAAACATTCACATACTAAAAAAGAAGTAGCAATTCAATTATTGTAAATTGAGGATCTCATAATAATAATAAATACAATTTTGTGTCGTTATATTAAGTAGAAGAGCAAAATCGGGCGTAAACTTTTATTTGCATTGTCACGGAGGAAATGCATCGGAAACAAGTGAAAGAAGGTGAAAAAGATCTGACGTGTTAGATTTCTTTGCGCACTGTTCTACAAAAGTGGTTTGTTAGTTATTTCGTTGCAGGAACAAAAGAAGTACATTAGACTTTTCTTCTATTTTTTTTTTTTTTTTTTTTTTTTTTTTTGTAATTTACATCCTTTACCTTTTTAAGTCATTTCGGACATGAATGGAATGGGTGAAATTATGTTCAAATGCGGTCAGTGTCCATGGATTTGCCCGGCATTAGTCTTTTAGGATAAGGGAGAAACTCGGGAAACACCTTATCCAGGTAACTCACCCTGACCCAGATTCGAACTCGGGACCTCTTGAACGTGAGGTACACACGCTACCATTTACGCCACCGAGGCGGGCACATTAGACTTAAGCCATAGTCAAATCTTTCAAACCCGGTCACCATTTGATAGCTTTTAGATTAGTTCTCTTAAAGACCATCCCAGATAAAGCAATGCATCATATGGAAAACACATTTCTTTGTCATTCAAACCGACAATAAAGAATATACCTGAAATGGTTAATGACAACATATATTTCACAGAAAATGTATGTCTTGAAGGGATCTTCGGGAAGTAAACCTTTTATCTCGCTCACTTTATAAGATATAAAAGGTCATTTAGAATGATTTTGGGCTATACACAGTAAATTTGATACATACATTTGATTTGTCATCCCATAATTTTAAGCACAGGTATTTTAAGCAACACAGTTAAGAATATTTTTGAGAAAATAAATGAACAAAATGTTTTCATGACCACCCTAGCAGACACTGCATTTAAATATAAAATTTGGTAACCAATTTTTCATTTCAGAATTACGCCCACATACATGCACACATACATGAACATTAGACATTCATGTAAAAATTGTTGCTTTTTTATTATTCAGGGGGTCGAAAGTCATACTTCCAATGACATATCGATATAAAATCTCTGGTTTCAATACTAACATGCAGTGTATTGTGAGTAAATAATTGAGAAAATGCAAAACAGCTGTCTAATGTTTGTCCCCATGAACTGATATTGCGTTATATCCTAAGCAATTTTTATTGAATCAAAGAGCAAACTCAAGTGGAACATTTATTTTCTGAAAAACAACAAATGTATATTATATTACCTTAAATTATTAGCATCGTTTACTTCTTACAAATGATTAAATGTATTGCCATTTATTCAGTTTCTATTTTACTTTTTCCAAGGGGAAATGATTCCTTAAAGCTGCAGTTCATCACCTGCATATCATGCAACTTTGCAGTGTGTAGCAAAGTGCTGGTCATATAAGATGTTAAAAGAACCACGTCTTGGGAGAAAAAATGAAGTCAGAAGAGCACACCAGAAGAAGTATATTATGAATTGTGAAAGAAAATAAGGGCAACTCCTTTCTCCTTTCGGTGATTCTTGTGATAAGATCTGAAAACCTGACGAAAGAGTAGCCGAACATAGCAATAACAGGCCCTATCCTCAGCGAATAACGGATAAGGTTTGTCTCTCCATTTTTGTCAGTAACCGCTGATCTTAATTGCCAAGAGGCAGATACTTCCGCGGACCACTGACTTTCTGAAACCGGTTGCCAAAAATGTTGGTTTCCAGTTAGGAGCCTTTTAGTCGCAGTCATCCAACATGTCAATTGGCGATGATCACAATACAACCTCAATAGTCAAGAATACATGCACTACATATTAAGTTTTCTCTAAATTGTTAAATAGTTTTCCCCGTTGACTTGTCTTCAATAAAGCTGCATCCTTAACTCTTATTACAACATTAACAAGAACGACAACTTAAAAATAATTTAAAAAGTAATTTTATATGAATTTTCAAATGTACATTAAAGTTATTGGGAAATGCATCTTTCAAAATATATACAGGCAATTGTTTAAGTATTTAAACATTCGTTATGAAGGAACGAGCTGAGTATAAGTATTTTCGTTTAGGTTAAAAGATCATCCTTTCGTAAAAACTGTTTTTTGGGGGACTACTGTGACCTGTGGATTAAAAAACAAAAGCGACAAAAAGGGGTCACGTATAATTAGCTAAGGTTCGATGATATTTGGGAAATCTAGGTCATTTGGGTCGTTTTTTATTTGAAATACTTCATTAGAAATATCTTAGAGGAAATAGTGCCAAGGCAAGGCTAACATAGTTAAGTAGTATGCAAGGTGAATCAGGAAATTCTTTTCATTGTAAACATGATCATTTAATCTTCTACTTGATTGCAAGATATAATTGTAATTTATAAGTTATATCTGAAGTGTGTACGGAATTAAGTTAAGTTAATAACCGGATGCTTACTGAGGTTTTTTTTTTTGTCAATTATTTGGTCATCCATATTTGTGTGTCCAAAAATAGAACATGCATACATCAAGATGTGCCAGAATGTTTATCATCTTATGTTAATTGCAATGTATACATTTACACACTTTGTTTTCTACTTCTGTCCTAATAAAATGACGTTATGATATGCAATGTGATGAAGAACTTATATAAGATATTATGTATTGTTAATAAAAAGTATTGTGTAAGAGCAATTGGTCTAAAATGTAGCAGAACATTTCAAAGCGATTACATAGTTGCAGATTTCTGTCTCATTGACAGAAATCATCATTGGTTATGTCCTTCGGACTATATAAAATAATTACACTGTACCCTTGCTAATCTTCTTTCTTCATTTTCCTCAACTAGATATAGATGTGCATAATCATCAGTTTAAAGTACCGCTTCTTCGGCCTCGTTCAGTAAACACACGGTTGCAGCGAATAACTGTCATTAGCCTAACATGATGGCATTGAACATGGCACAGTCATGCTTCCATGGAACATCAATCCTTCCCCTACGACTTCGCTAAGGCAATGCACGCTGATCCAATATTTGCTAGACAAACGTGGATGCTGTTTTCTCAACGAAACCGTTAATACACAGTCCTCAGAGGGGAAAACCGCACGGAATTTGCTTGTAGTCGATCTTTTTAGAATCCCAAACAAACAATTTAATAGCGCCCATCAATGGTTTTCGGTGCGGATATATCCTCTGAAAACAAAAGGAACGACCACTTGGAATCTGAGTAGCTTAGGATCCCCACTGAAGAGAGGTTCTTCAGACAGAACCTTTTTTTTTTTCCAACCTTGCCGACTCAAATCATATTAGCCCTGAGCTTGTTTGTGGGAATAAGTGAGTTTTGTACCTTGTCTTGTTTATTTTTCGGAGCAAACAAACTTACCTTAGGGTTGGATGTCCTTCTGGCTGTATGTGCACAGCATTTTCTTTTGAGGCTAGAGCTAGCATGGGTTTCTTCTTTCTTTTTTATAAGAAACAGAGGAAAAGGTACAAATGTGCTCTAATGCTACGCGTTGTGAGGTACTCAGGTTTACAGGTTATGCCTAACCTAGAGAAGTTAAACATTATCGAATCTTGGTTCTGTAAGATGTTGCAGAACTTATGCTATTTCACTTTAATAATGTCTTTTCGTAGTGCCAGGAATAAAATAAGGCTACAAATTCAACAAAGTTTGCAGCAGCTGACACCAAATTTCTTTCTCAGCTTTGGAATTAGCGATGAGTGATGTCGAAGTTACTCCAACTATAGTATTTCGATAGCCTTTTACCATGATACCCTCAGAACATTTTATTGCTAAGAAAATGCTTTTCAAAGATAATCAATACACTTCTAACAGAGAATAATACAGTTTAATCAGTATGAAGAGAAAGTACTGTGACAATTCGCATTGGGATTGAAATCGAAACACAATAGCGTGTTCCTTTTGTGTGTAAATGAGTAACACGGTTGTTGTAGTGCCATGGGATAGCAACTCTTTTTTGCTGAACATAGAATGATCTACTTTAGAAATGACAACATGCACCACGTACAATGGCTGAAGAGTGAAATGTTCACACTGACCACACTTAAAACGAGTTGATGCGTTGACCTGAAATACCACAATAACTGAAACGAGAAGTAGCAACTGTGAAAATGTTACAACCGGACGGTGAATGAAATGGGTGAAGTGATGCTCAAAAATATCCAGAGTCTCTGGAGCTTAAAGCTATCCGATACTCGTCTTTAAGGATAAGGGAAAATCCCAGAAGAAACCTTATCCAGGTACTCGCCCTGACCGAAATTCGAACTCGGGACCTCTTGAACGTGAGGCAGACACGCTACCATCTACGCTAGCGAGGCGGGCAAATTATTAGAATATTAGAATGTTAAGAGCACTACACTTCAGAGAATAAGTTTATTTAATATAAAACTTGACTGACACATACAATCAGCAAATGGCATTGATGTTATTTTAAAAGTATGTTTAAATTCTTCGTATAAAGTTGAAGGTACGAGATAAAGATAGGTACTAATGCTCAACGTTTCGAGCTTACACGGCACACTAGAGACCTTTTTATAACTTATGTAACTTATATAATAAAGAACTTTTAGAGAGACTAGAATATTGCATTCCATTATAAATATTGAAATATATTCACATGTCAACAAGTATATTCTTTCAGCTGTTAGGAGCTTCTTCCACTAACTGTTGGGATAATTGACGATCCTTATAAGGCTTCCAATGCTACCAATCTTAATTGAGGATGATGCAATTCAATCAGTATGCATCACCATCACCATCTTGTAGTATCCTAATTTGTCATCATTGTCCTTCCAGCGCTTGCATTTCCTTATAGCTGCATATTTATTTGCGTGCTATGAAAAGTGATCGACCTTTCCGCATTGGTGTTCTGTTTTGATAGCGTTTTTTGTCGTGTGTGCATGAAACGAAAAATAAAATCCTGTCAACATCCTCAGACTTGAGGAAATGAGACAGACGGAGCGTGGCACACGCCGTCATCTTCCGTTACATCCGGTGTATACACAACGGATCCTTTGCAGTCATAAAGTGCAAATCCTTTGTCTTTGAGCGACTTCAGCTTATTGTACAATGATAACGGGGCTTGAAACAAGAAATATTTTACGGGACATTGGGAGATTTGCGTATGTCAAGTAGCTGACGTAAGGATAAGTGTCATCAAGAATAAAAATTACGTTTAAGTAAATGCTACAAAATATAATGAACGGACATCATATCCTTAATGGAATTTTGATCTATGCGGGTAATGGAGAATGCAGTGTATTCAACTTACAAGCGATATTTGTTGAAAACCTTTTTCTTTCCTGTCCTGAATTTTAAATCTCACAATAGTTTATCTTGAGAGGGAAAAGGTACAATGTAGAAATATCCCCATTACTGCTGATGCACATCCTCAATTCAGCAGATCGTATAACAATTGCACGAAATTTGGAGTCTGAGAATAATGACATCTCTGTGACGATCTGGAGACTGTAATACTTCCAAATCAAGGTTCAGTTGCTGCCTCCAGATGGAACTCATCCCAGTTCTAGATGATGCTCCGCATATCAAAACATTATGGGTCCATAGTAAAGAAACTAAAAGATGTGCGTTATGAGGACAACATTTAAGATTATTTTCACGTAATTATATCAGCCTATACAAATTTATTAAGGACATACAGGAGTGAAATTTCATTAAAATGTGAGGAAGAAAATGTTTTTCTTTGTTAATTGTATAGGTATACATCCTCTTATATATGTAGACATAATGATTTTGTCTATATTCAAGTTATGTATCTTGTTCCACTCGCAATAGCTAACACTTTTCATGGAAATTTAACTGCTTTAAATATTAAATATCGTGTGCAACTTTTAAAATAACTAACTTCGTATTTATTTTTAAAAAAATGCAACACAATTATACTCAAGTTTAAAGAGTGAGTACAGCTTCTGAAGGTCAATGATTATGCATATACACACACCTAATTTTATATATAAATGGAGCATTTAAAAGATGATTTGGGACAAAATAATATTATCTCAGAAATATGTAACTTATTTTCAGAACTGGTGAACTTAAGCATGAAAACCGTCAATATAACTAAGATGTCTTGAGGGAGAACTGTATACGCTGGAGCATTCGCCCTTGGACTGTCTCAAACGTGACAAAATTGAACTCAAGGGCCTCGGGCGACTGCAGTACTAATTAGGAATATTGCAATTTCAGCAGACAGTGCAATTTTGTGTCACGTATACTAACTTGAACTGCCAGTTTCAGTCAAAGGCCCTTAAGGCTGCTTCTTCCAGAACCACCCAATCCTTTATTTTGTTCTACTTTAGGTATATTTCCGCCAAAACAATTGCTTTGTATTTTATATTTTTATTTCTATGGATAATAAATACTTTTATATCATACTTTCAGATTGCAAACACGATCCGAAATCAAACTTCGCTCGTACATCCCACTGTGCAAGTCACTGCGTTCAAAGTGGAGAAGCATTACCTAGCCAAAATGTAAACTGCAAGTATTAGAGGTAGTAAGAGATGATCTTTTGAAACTGTAGCGCATTTCATGAACGTTAGTACCTCGTCATGTATAATAATTGCTCCTACAGCTCCCTAAGATGAATCATACTTTGTTATAATCCTAATACCCAAACGTGCTTGCAAGGCAATATGCCTTTGTATCACATTTTCATATAATTTTATAAGCGTGTAGTATTTTGAACAAAATGATTGCATGAAGTGGACCACGGCTTGTTGTTTTCCTCTAAGTAAATCAGGCAATAACAAGGAAGAATGCTTTCATCAGTCTGTTAATCAAAGTTTCCAGCAGAGTGGCTCCGTAACAACCAATTGTTTCTCCAAGAGCTGAGAAGAATTTTCGTTTTGTAGAACAGCATCGGAGTTCGTGACTGACGAATTCCGAACGAACCGAAAGCATTTTGAAGATTCAGCTGCATCACGGCTGTATATTACATATTTCATGTCACGAGCTTCTGCCATCTAGGATATTATCTACAAGAAGGCTGAAATTGAGTGGAAGCAATTAGAACCGCGGCAATGACCGGCCATTTGCATGAAGACCTCACGATATGGACAAAACGTTTTCATTTATTCCGTTCTGTCAGTGGTACTTATAGGTATTATCAACTATTTTATCAATCCTTTTCATTGTTCCAAAATAGCTCCTGTACATGCAAAAAATCTGGATTCTTCTATTGTAATTTGTCTTTATGCAAGTATTTTTCAAGGATAAGCACCTAACTTATCTACATCTAGTCTCCTTCTTTCTACATGCCAAAAAGAAGCAATTGGTTAATGCAGTTTTCCTAAATACGAGGGCTGTTCAATAAGGAATATTCACAATTTTTTTTTGACAACGTACAAAATAATTTTGATGGTACTTCTCCCCTGAATGCGATGAATTTGTCCCAGCGTTTCTGCCAGTCTTCAAAGACATGCTGGAAACCTATTTTGAGAGATCCTTCAAAATCGCCTCTGCAGCCTTCACCAATGCTTATGATGATGGATATGCCTCCCACGAAGGCGTTTCTTCGAGTTAGGGAATAGAAAAATGTCACATGGGGCTAAATCCTGACTATAGGGAGGGTGAGGGATGCACTTCACGTTGATTTTTGCAGGATATTCAGCAACAACATTGACAGTATGCAGCTGCGCATTATCGTGGTGCAGCATCCAGCCTGCTTCAGGGAAATGTGGTCTTTTACGTCTGATATGGACTTGAAATGTTTTCAGGATATCCCTGTAGTATTTTCCAGTTACTGATGTGTGTGCAGGTACAACATGCTTATATGAATATCAAAGAATGAGATGACCATAAGTTTCCCAGCAGAAGCAAACACTTTTGCGTTTTTAGGGCTTGGTGATGAAGGAGATTTGTACACTGAGCTTTCCTGTTTGCTCTCAGGATCAAAATGATGTAGCCAAGTTTCATCAGCAGTGATTACGTTTGAAAGAAACTCTGGATCTTCCTCTAACATCAACTTTAACTGCATGTTACCTCCATTCCTGCAGTAGGCGATACTGAACATGTCTGCACTTACCTGGTTCTCACAGGCGGAAACCAGGAGTACCAACAATGAAACTACTACTGCGTGTTTTTTTCACATTAAGCTAACAGAATATATTAAAATTGAATTTTAGTATGAAAAATTATGACCGTAAAATATTATGATCATTCTTTACTGAACAGCCCTCGTATATTGGGAGAAATACACAGAGGTAGAGGTCATCACCATAATTCAACATTAAATTTATTAAAAAAAATTATAACAAATTATTTTCAAAACAGGAGCTCTGTATCATATACACGTACCTGGTTTAAATTACAACTTAATCAAATTTTACAAAAGGTTTCTCTAATTTATATTTTACATAGTTTCTCTTGATAAAATACGTAGTAGTGTTGATAGTGCGGATACATTTTCGACGGACTTTATTTCTTAGGGTACCTACACCTATTATATATATGAAGTAGCTTTGAGTTAAAATTACTTCAGTACATGAAAGTTATCGATGCTTTACACCACAAGCGCGTTAGAAGTTGTATTTAATTTTTGAAAGACAGGCTTTTTGATGTCACTTATGGGAATTACATTTTAGCTTTTTATTCAAACTGATATAACTTATATATAAAAATCAGGATATATAATGTGCGCTTTACAAACAAAGCGCATCATCCAAATAAGGTTTATTATAATCATGCATCTTCAATAGTTTTCTGTGAGAGTGAGATTTGATTTACGTGTAGCACTCCTAACCAGAATAGATCAAGTAAATGAAGACTAGAAAAATATAACAATTATACACTATCAAATAGGAAAATGGTTAGTACAAGAACTCTAAGAATAATTTTGTATTATGATACTTTTAATTAAAACAGAAAACTCCACAGGAAGGATGACGTTGATGATGAGGTAAACTTCGTTCTATTTTAAACCTATCCAGTTTGATTTGATAGTTTATAGCAGGCAGACCTTAAATACTTAAGTTATTAATTCATTTCATGTTCTAGATGAGAAAAATACATAATTACGATCGCTACCAACATTGCTCACTGAACGCCCATAACAGAATTCTCAAAATATTATTTTAAAATGCACTTTGGTGACTATATTTTGAAACCGATGTAAGGGTGTATAATTTACATACTGATTGTGTGTTTTGTGAAGCAAAAGTGCAGTTCGAAAAACGTGCCAACATGAATCTACTTGTTAGCGTTAGATGGGAATGCGGAAGTGAAGGCAGCAGGACCGTCTATTTGCCTGTCATGCCCAGGCAACTTTTGCAAGTCGGCCACTATATAGCATGTGTACTGCGTAACGCACAGAGATACCGTTTCCCAGTCATTGCCAAGCAACAAAACACCTGTTGTTTCAATGTCACGGCTAAGGCCGAGTCATCTTGAGGTCACAAATCTACACATTCTTGGAAGAACAACAAACATCCTCCCTTACAGTCATTAAGAAATCTTAATGGAGAGGGAGAGTATACATCTGAGCTGCATCACGAAAATAGCTCTTGGACTATTAATATCTATTATAAATATATACTTTTACTACTCCACGTTTAAGAGTCACTGGCTTTGTTTTCATCGTCCAAATTCTTCACCAAAATACGACTTTCAAGAGAATGTTTTGCAACCCAGAAAAAGTTGATCAAATAAGGGTAAATGAAGAAAATAATAAAAGATCATTCAGAATTTTGTGAGTGCAGTTCTTGCTAATCAGGTCTCCTACATATTTGCCTTACATCAGTTACAGAATAATACGCTTACTAACATGTTTTTGGGACTAATTTAAGTTAACCTCTACATCTGTGCTGATAACTTACCTCTTAGTTTTCTTAGTAGTCACTGCTTTAAATCATCTAATCCCTGTTTTTAAATTAAAGAAATTCATAAGTATATTCAGGTTCGTGCAGAAAATTTAAGAGTGCTCTTCTTGTTGCAAAGCATCCGTGAATTAATTAGCGAAATGGCGGGATACAAATTTGTGATATTAGACATTAAGGGAGGAAGTGACTGAAGCAATCCATTTTAATGACTGTTTGCTGTTAACGGATAACAGTGGGTGCGAGTCATTTGTAAAAGCAGTTAGAATTCCAATAACTGCAACAAACTTCTGAATAAAAGATGTTTATTACGTTAAAGGACCCATAAATATAAAAGAAATACGTAATAAATGAAATGAGAACTAGTAATAAGTATATTCAATAGAATGAACAGCCAAGTATATTAAATTCGCGTGAAAATGGCAAATTAGATGTGCTAGAATCATACTAACGACGGAATTTCGTCATGCAAGAACTGTTTTACATGCCTCACATGTAGCTGTCACCTTAAAGGACACATAAGCAGTCTGAGCGGCTTTGAACCCATGACTTGGGATCAGTAGGCCAGTGTCTAACTGACCCACCCAGACCAATAGGTGCGCCAAAGGTTCGGTATTTCCTCCCAGGGAAAATAGTGCTAAATGCGCATATAAATTATAAGAGACTTGATAAGAAGCAAAAAGTACATTAAAAAGGCATTTCCTGTCTGTTTTTACAACGACAGTAGGATCGTGGGTACGTAATTGGTGCCAGAGATATCCTCCCAGAACATTCCCTGAACATTCCTTGGTAAAACGGGTGATTTATCTTTCTCTACTGTCTCAAAGTATGAAAATTCTAATTGTTGAATCAATCTTTAAATTAAAATATGATAAAACACATGTAAAAGCATTATCATCATATTTGAAGAATTATTTTTGAATTCACGTTGCAATATGGTCTTTAGGACGGGTATAAATCCAAAAATTAAGAAACAGAAAGCTCTCTAAAGGATCCTTAGCTATTTGAAAGTAAATATTTT
Source organism: Mantis religiosa (assembly GCA_030765055.1). NCBI lineage: Eukaryota > Metazoa > Arthropoda > Insecta > Mantodea > Mantidae > Mantis > Mantis religiosa. Next base: position 85,634,120 of record CM060954.1, on the reverse strand, counting down.
TATATAAAAAGCTTTACTTATGAATGTCACAACGTGCTGAGGGAACTACATGGAATTGCCGAACATGAAAACCAGAAAGCAGAAGGACAGTGGCCACTTTCGCTGTCTAATCTTGTAGAAATTGAAGTAAAGCCCTTAAGCTAAGGAGCAGCAATAAAATGAATATTTTCGGTAAGTAGTTTTACATATTTTGCAAAATTTAATAAGACAACTCGATCATTCATTATAAAATGCGCTTCTGGTTTGTGATAGCTTCCGGCTTCATTGTGGGTTGTTATTTATTGCAGTGCTTTTTGTTTGCCGTTCAGTCAATGGACTGAGACGGAGCAGCGAAAGCCTTCCTGTTTCTTATACGTTCACAAGAATATTCCTTTCGGTGCTACGGACACTTTCATTCTGGTTCACCGTTGATCATAAAGAGAAGAAAAAAGGAATGTCGCGGTTGCCGAAGCCGTTCATGTCGGTACTGTTCTCCACCTAATAGGAACAACCACTAAATCGTCTCGCACCACTTATCTCTGTGTTGAGGGAACGACATGTAAACGAGGACAAAATAAGTAGATTCGGTTCGCTTTCGGTGTAGCAGGTAAACCGGACGTAACGAGCTTTGTGCCGGTTTATTTTTAATACAGCACGATTATGTACTTAATAAATAGCACTTTCAGAAGTTGCATATCTCCCCAGAGGATGAGTATAGCTCTTTGAATGTAGTGGGACTATGAATGGTGAAGGTGTTACAGTAGGCTGGTTTGAAAAGCGTGCAGGTAGATGTCAGAGAAAGGAAACTTCAACTGCTTAGTATTGTGTTAAGTTAAATAGTGTAAGAAACATTCGATATATTACCTACAGCAAAAACACACCTGTGCCCATCTCGTAGGGCTTTACCAGGTCTCTCTCGGTCCTCAATATCCAGCAGTCTAAACTATATTTCGGTGAAACTTCGCATCGAAATTTTGGGTGCAAAAATTCTCCGCCTACTACGTACAGGTAGAGGACCTTACAACCTTACAAAGGATGCCATACCGTCACGCTCAGAACGTCGCGAAACCATTCTCGTGTAGCTGACGATTTACTCCAACTCAAAATTAATTTCTGAGAAACCGAGACGTGTGGAAACAATTTTACTACAAGATATTGTGAAGGAAGATAGAAGAGAGAAGGAGAGTAGTCATTGACTAATCTTTGTATTGCTTGTACAGTATGAACAATTCAATTTTAATATTTCACATGATCCCTTAATGAGAAAAATTATATTCTATTTCTTTATTTTATCTCTAAGAATCGCCTTTTGAATGCTGTGTAACAGATCATAGGAAATTTAAACTCCTTATAGTGCGGAACATTTCTGACATTGGATAACATTTTAATTTTAACACTTTTACACTTAGTACAGGCAATACCACCGTTTGTTGTCAAGGAGACAAGCAACCATTTTCCTGTCATAAAGAACATGTGAAAATCTGACTACGAAAGTCTGAAACGTTTTGATATAAGTGTAACAACAAAAGGGCGGATGGTTTTACGGTTACAAAAGATGCAGAGTTGACGTGACATGTGCGGAAGTTGCGATCTCACAGGCAAAAGTAGGAAAAGGTCACCGTTAAACTCAACAGGCTGTAATGGCGTTCTGGTGCACACTTTGTTTACTTGTAGCGGTCAAGTAGCCTTGAACAACATTATTCTAGGTCATCTAAATTTTAGAGTAAAAGCAAAGTCATACGTCCAGTACATACATACAGTACTTTGTACAATGAAGATGGAGTGAAATCCCAGTTCAAATTCTCAATACAAAAGCATTTTATGGAAACCTTGGCTAGAATCAACCGAATTAGACTTCACTTAACATGCTAATGAAGATGTTTGTTTGTCTTTTGGTCATACCCAGTAATTAATATGTGGCACTTAGTTTTCCAAATTCCTAAATGACTTCACTCATTGAGTTTAAACTAATTAGAAAGTGTATAAGCTAATACTTTGGCAACAATAACATGGCATTCCTAATTAGGACCTTGCTGACACTGCTCAATGATTTATTTTCTGGATGTATCATTGCTTTATACCTCCGTTCGCTGCAGGTACCATCGCTATTCATTGATAATTATCTACGATAAGATCACCACCCATTCCTTTAAATAAAGAAACAAACATTTAAAATGACATTTCGTAGCATCAGAAGCAAGTGCAGGTTCAACTCTAGCAATTACAGCTCTCTATTTACATGTTCAAGGTCTACAGCCATATTTGTACTGTTCTTTATCTGTTCAAGTATTGCGGTGACAAGTCCTGTAGAAGCATTAACATTTAGTATATTGCGATATAAATACATCATTGCAAAACGAAGAAAAAAATTGAATACACGCATTAGAGTAATTTTTAATTCCAGATCATCCAGTGCTCTAAACTCATGTGTAATGCAAACTATTTCTTCGATGAGAGAAATAGAATTTACGCGGTTGATGATGAACTGGAGATCGATTGTCCATGTCTGGTTATTGGCTTTAAAAGAATCCATAAATCATATCTCATATTTTACTTACCGTAAGTAAATATTAAAAGATAAAAAGAAAGTTAAATACAGGTAAACCTTAAACGCAAAAAAAAAAAAAAAAAAATGTATTAAATGATTATATCCCATGTCTACAATAATAAGTTGTGATTTTACATAGTTTGTGTACACACATACAATAAATAAAATAGGCAAACACTTAGATTAGGTTACCAGCAATGAATGACACTATGAATTGGAAGTGGATAAAAAATTATTTATCGCCGAAAAAAGTAATTAGTGGTAAACCTGTAAACCCAAAACTGATTCAATGGCCTCTATTTGATCATCATAAAGTGATATCTCAGAAAAACCGCAACTAAGGAACATGTATTCTCTGTCATAGCGGTTCTTATATAAAACATTTGAAAACTTTTTTCGCCGAGGTTGCACATGGAGGTATGTAGAAGTGGTTCGGTGAAACTAATTTCATAAATTGAAAAAAAAAAAAAAAAAAAAAAAAAACAAGTCGAAAGCGATAGCTGAAGAGGCTTTAATTACTTTGCGCTTCGCGGTTAACATCTCTACTTTCCTTGGAAACTAAAAACCTTGAAATTATAATTAACCATATACTTCTTCAGGCAAAGTTATATCAGCTATTTAAAATGGAGATTACGGGTCCCTTTACAACAGTATTACATATCACTATTTCGTTCTCGTGATATGTAATCGAGATTCATCTTAAGATATTTCCACAGTTCATATCCCCACTTGTGCTAAATTAACACAACATTCCAAGATCGTGTAATTTTTTGCTGCTAATACCAACAAAACTATATGAATACTAACCATGATAAACTTTTGTTTCCCTCCGGTCCATTTTGGCGTTAAAAGCTGGTTGATTAATGGTAGTGATGGCTAGATTATGAAAAGGAGCTCAAAATAAAGTTTCACTTGAAACTCATCACTTCATAGCATTAATTTGTCGCATCGTTCGCTTCTGTAGCTAATGCGTTCGCTCGGTTGTGAAACGAATTAAATTACCTGATATTTCTGTCATGGCTTGATAAAATGGTTTTATGGTTGCTAATATTTAGGTCCTAAAACAGCAAAATAATTGATAGCTTAAATACACAGAAAACTACAATTATAGGACCAAATTATACATGTTTACCATATTTAGGACTACGATGAGCGCGTGCCTATCCCTGTTGCCAGCTAAAGTTTCGCTGAGCTGAGCGCTGGCAGCTAGGTTGGAGTAAAAGATCCATACTATACGAGCATTTTGGTAATTACATTTGTGTTATACCCTTGCCAGACAATTTGAAGACTCAATTTATTTTTTGGAGGGAGCATGAAACGGGGGATACATTTCTATCATTTTATTGTTCTGTATTAGTTGAGAGGAAAGAGAGAATGAGTGAAATATCCCATAAATGATTACTTATTTGAATTTGTTAAGCTTAGGTATTTAATGGGTGAACTTAGTTCATTTAACGACTCGCGGCAAGAGCGCGAAGTAGTTCAAAATAACGAAGTGTTTCAATACATTATTAATTATTCGAATTATGCATCTCAAGATTAAATGTGATTCTCGCTTATCTACTAATCCGTAAATCATATTTTTACTCCAGATTAAGGCAACTGAAAATACATGACGGCGCCCAAAAGGGGTCATATAAGTAGACAATTACATTTACAAAGGATCTACTCTGGGTTTATATCCTTGCATTTCCAACAGTGGAAATGAAACTCACGGACAAACCTTTTGTGCTTTCTTTAACTAGAAACATATGCAGATTTTGCTCAATACACTTATTCATTATACTCTATTCAAATGGGGAGCACTTCAAAATAATATGTACATTTTTAGTCTGTAGTCCTCTTCCTATAATATTTTTATTGGGCATATAGTTTCATCAATAACGTAGTAAAGTGGTGATATTTTAGCGTAGACTACGTCTATTTTCTAGCTTAACGCATCTCTTAAAGTGCTTCCCAACATTATGCGAATTCCCACTTTGTATTACGACACATTACTTCCGCCATCACATTGTAATAGCCTACGAGAAACTACGACATTTTAGATTGATTAAATGCCAGAGATACCTTTTTCTAAGAGGGGTATCGAGTATTTCTCCATCATTATCCTCTCCTAAGTGCAGGTTGCAGGACTTTTTTACGATTGTCACAGTTGTTAAAGTTTTACGGCGTAACTGTTGTTTTGTTGTATAGCTGTGAAGCGGCAATTATCACCGCTTTCCAGTTTCCAATGTGCAATTTAATACTTCCCGCTTCTAATTTAAGCTTATATGAAGAACAACGGTTTGGTTGACATTCTTTCTTTCGTTTTTTTTTTATTTATTTCATTTCTTTCTTATGTTTTTTAGTTTTAATTACCGAGAAAGTGATATATCCCTTATGTAAACATTGGAGACTCTAAAATCAAATGAGTATCTCAATTTTATTGTGTTCTTTGGCCTTGCTTTCAAGATATATTCTTCTAAACATAACAGTATATTCAAAAATGAAATGTTAAACAGATACTAAATTTGGGTAAAAAGTTTTTACTTATATTTATAAATAAGGTAATTTATCGATAATATGTGTAATTTTGATCTTGATCTATACCATAATAATCGTATATTGTTCATATACGTTAAAAGGGTATTTGGAATTACACATGTACATAAACGTAATTTTGAGACATTTTCTCACGTCCTACATGATATATAAACTTCTAGGACAGATTATAAACAGTATGGGGTTGAAAAAGAAGGATATGGGCTAGTTTTTAAAACTCGTGAAGCAACTTGTAATTTTGCCATTGAACTTAGAGTGTAAATGTTAAAACATTTGTCAGGATTTCTCAAGTACCTACTGTAGATTGGACAGTCTTTGCCGTCTTAACCTCAAGATGATCTCTTTTTGATCTAAGTGGTTAATTTTGCGTTATTTTGAGTCTAGTGGGATAAAAATAAAGGCATGTGTAATTTTTGAACATTTTAAATCAAGAAGAGAGTTACAGCAGGTATGACTCCAGAGCAGCCATGTGTTTAATTTTTCGTATGTTAACATTTAAGCTCAAAAGCCCTTTATAGTTTTAACAAATATCAGTTTAATATGGGGCTTCTCAATTTCATATGGGTGTCTGCATATCAAGTATAATAAATCTGTTTTAAATATCCCTTATTTACCATTCACGGATAGTCATATATATTTCGGACTGAGACAAGCAGTTAAATGGTTCGAATTTAAAATAGAAATTTGTTTTTTGAGTTTCTAGGATTTATTACAAAAAGAGGCAGTTAACTACGTTTACCGTTGAAAACAATCAGAGTGAAGAAAGCATAGACGTTAGTGAAATTGCGGTGGTCAATTGAAATAATCAATCTCTCGGAAGGACAAACCCACTACATCACCGAACATGATGTGGTTACTTCTCCGGACATTCCGGATACGGCTCCTTGAGCAAGGCTGCGTGGCCACGTTTCATCATAACGCTCCACATCTAATGTCACTGAACCTTTCCGCAACATCACGAAAGATGATGATCATGAACTCTGATGCAAAGATGTTCCATTCCTTAGGCTACGAAACTCAAACTTTGTTCCAAAATGTATCTATAACTTGAGCATAACTCAAAGTTATGCTTTAAATACAGCTCAAAATTTACATGGCATTCTGTTCTTTAAGAATGGGAATATATGTATAATTATTGAAAATACTTTAAAGGTATTTAAGGGACTAAATATTATGAGCCACACATAAGACGACTATGACTCAAAAACTGACTGGAGAAGCAAGAACGTTACAGAATAAGATACACCTAACTGGGATGGAAGAGCGAATGGGCTAATAATGTAGATACCATGATCCTGCGCTTCGATAAACAGTTCCAAGGGTTATATATCCACGTTATCGGCAGAAGAGCATTTCTTTAATACATTTCTTTGGCCGCAAAAGAAACAAACGACGACTACGAGCTCCAGTTTAGTGTTTCGAGTTCAAACTAAAGCTTTACGTTAGCTGTCGATAGATATCGAGGTTATTTATGTGCCCAGAAAAGCTAGTTTTCCTCACAAGGATAGTTCTGACATTCAAGATATCTATCACTGTTTATATACCTTGAGTTTGTTCAAAGGGCACGAGTGGCGGAAGAACTAAAGAGTACCGGCCGTTTAAAATGAACATTGTAAGCTAAATGATTCTTGTATTTTGATTGTACCAGGATAAATATTATGAATTGCTTTGGTACTTAAATGACTCGTTTAGGGTTTGAAGTATGGGCTTTTGTGTTTCTGCATTAATTAATTCACTGGCCTGATTATACGTGAAGCTACTTTCTACATAAGCAGCGAGGACAATGAAAGCCGATAAGAATCCCACCTGCCTTCATACTTGTTTGCATACTTAGTAACCCTTTGGTGAAATCTGTATACCTCTTGGGACATCATTACCGGAAAAGAGCCTCTAGAGAAATTTTCTGCAAGAAGAATGATTGATGTTTCAAGCAGTACTTAATGAAAGAAACCATATTCTATTCTAGTGACAACTTCGTATGGATTCAATTCGCTACTAACATAAAGAATAAAATAAGAAGAAGACTAGTCGACGTAATGGTGTAATTAGAGAATTTATTACATTCTTATCAGTTATATCTGAGGCTGCAAATATTAATTGTACACTACATTTTGGCATAGGAGGAATTTCAGAGATTTACCCTACAGAATATCAGCTTCTGAAACTGGAGACCACAATAAAAGGTTTCCGATGAACCAAAAAGAACACAGCACTTTTAGTATCTCTGCCATCTTGTATCTTAACAAAAAATGAATGTCTTGCAAAATAATCTTCTTAATTTCGTAAGTACGAACCCTTGTAAATACGATGAAGCTTCCAATAATTTAGTTCTGGCAGATGTATGTTTAAGGTTATCTGGTTCAAAACACAGCTCAGGAAACGCATGTCTGCTTTATGATAGTATGGCTCATTATTTCCGGTAGCACGTCTTCACGCCTAGGGCTTCCGGGACCCGATCTTCAGGAAACTTCCTTACCGTTACTCGCCCAGTTTGGCTACTCCGGAGTCAACGGACTCCTAGTCCATATACAACGCCACTTAAATGCGTACGCCCACCTTATTCTCACTATTTAATGTTTCAACATAAAACGTCGGATGTTTCAACGGCTAGTAGTTAAAATAATTGTGAGGTAGCTTTAGCTATCTCAAATGGGCCTTCTAAATCTTCTGAAATGTCCTGGGTACGAAGTTGTTCAACCAAGTTTGAGTTAGCTCCACCGCTTCTAATAGGGTCAAAAGTAATGCCTCCTATTTTTTTCTCTTATAATTGCCAAGAAAATTGAATTCAATTTACATAGCTTGAAAACTACAACATTGACGATTAATTTGTCACAATTCAATATAATCTCCATCCTTTTCCACAGTTTTGGTTCACCTTTTAACTAGGGCATGTATTCCAGGTGGTAAAACACACGGTCTTGCTTCCTAAGCCATTGACGCACGGACGCTTTCACAGCCTCCTCATCTTCAAAATGGATCCCACGATGAGCTTCCTTCAGTGGCCCGAACAGATGGAAGTCTGATGGTGCCAGGTCAGGGCTGTATGGAGGGGTGAGGTAAGACTTGCCATCGCAATTTCTCAATTTCTGCAGTGGTGTAACGGCTGGTGTGTGGTCTTGCATTGCCATGCTAAAAAAGAACATCCGCCATAGTTTTTGTTGGGCAAACTCAGCAAAGACGTAGTTTTAGCTTTTTGAGAGTTCTGACGTATTGGACAGAATTTATTGTGCATCCATGCTCCAAAAAATCAATCATAAGCATACCCTCTGCATCCCAAAACACTGTCGCCATAACTCTCCCTGCCGACCGCTGAGTTTTGAATTTTTTTTTTTTTTCGGTGACTTTGTGTGATGCCATTCCATTGACTGCCTCTTTGATTCAGGTTCAAAAAAATGAACCCATATTTCGTGTACAGTAACAATTTTTTCCAGAAACTCCTCTCCCTCCAAATTGAAGCGCTGCAAGTGTTCGGAGGCTATTGTTTCCCTTGTTTCTTTGTTTTGGGCGGTTAACATTTTTGGTACCTACGTGAACAAACTTTTGTGTAACCTAGTTGTTGAATAATCGTTATCACACTGCCTTTACTGAGGGAGGTAATGCGACACAATTCACCCGCTGTTACCCGGCGATCACCACGAATGATGTCATCGACTCGCTGAATGTTGCATGGAGTCACTGCAGTCACCGGCCTGCCGCTTCGCTTTTCATCTGTCAATGGTGTTTGCCCTTCAGCTTCGTTACAGCGACGAACCCATCGTCTAACAGTGCTGACATCCACCGTTGCATCACCATACACATTTTTTAGCCTTTCGTGAATGCGAATCGGCGTTTCACCTACCGCAGTCAAAAAGTCGATCACAGAACGCTGTCTAATACTAATGTCGATGTCAGCCATTTTGCAAGAGGATGCAGTGCTGCCACCTGTTGACTTAGGAAGTGACTACTGCAGGGGATTGGAGAAGAAGGTTTGAGGAATTGCGCCAAATTCAGTTTTCACATAACTTACTTATTTAAGGAACGAAAAGTTAGGAGGCATTACTTTTTGACCCACCCTCGTTTTATAATTATTCGCGTTGATGTTATTGGTTGTGGATAACGAATAGGCTGTATCATGTTAAAACTGATGCATAATAAACTGACGTATAGAAATAACGGGGTAGGATGGTCATTCGCAGAAATCCAAAACAACTGTCTAATGAGAGACAACTTTTATAATTACGTATGTCTGAAACATCGTAGTCCCGAGTAGTGAATGCTGGCGCTTGAATCCTAATTTGTTTTAAAGCAGTTGAGAGATTGGACCAGCGTTGTTAGCCTCAAAACTCAACCTTAGAACCAGTTAGAAAATACGGGAGAAATCACTCGTCAGAAAAAAAATCTAACGCATATAAATTGTCACAACAACTGATGGGGAAAAATGGACACTTATTATTTATTATCCTAGAAGAATATATTCAAATTCTTAATCCAAGCTAGACTGAGTAGCTTTAGCTTTATGTTACACGGTATTGCAGCCGATGGCTTATTCTGCGTCAGACCCCAGCACTCTACGGGTGGCCAGAACCGATCACAGACGGAACTACAACTGCGGTTGGTTTATACTTAGCTTGGTGATTTGTTCTGTCCTTGTTATAAATAGCTTTTAACCTCGATATTTGATGAAAAGGGAATGGAGGTAGACATGAATTACTGAAGTATAAGGGAAAAACTCAACAGTCAAGGAAAAGTCCCAACCTTGTATTACTTGCGATTAGACATCAATCACCATTTGTTCTACGACCAGCCCGGGGACAATGCGTTAACTGCTGGACAAATGAAGATGTTCTATTTAATTCAAGGAATTAAGAATGTAAAGCTTTGAGTCTTAGTTAAGGATTAAGACTAAATGAATTAGACTAAAAATTAAACATCGGATCGTCAGGAATATGTAGTTACGGTACAGTCCTTTGAGTACACTCCACTTTCTTCGTAAAGAGCTCCCAAATCTTCCTACCGTTCTATGACAACAATAGTATTCGTGACTAGAGTACCAGGAATTCCGGATCATACACGAAAGCTTGTGGGAGCGACAAGCGACATATTCTCATAAACATCGCACCCTGGGACAATGTTGATCTAATTCAGAGCTCTGTACGGTTCCTCTACTGATTCACATGCCCTACGCTCATAAACAGTTTAATAATTACGTCCACTTTTCAACAGTGGAATTTCAAGGTTGTATGGTCGACTTGAGGTCACCATATTTAGTGCTACGGAGAGCATTCACGTCCATTGATGGAAACATAGTCGTTCTTCTTGACGTTCAACTCTTTGAAACAACAGGCAGTGACGGCAACAGAAGTGACGTTCAACGCTTGCGTGCTTGTTACAGGTAAAACGTGTCTAAAAGAACAGACATGGCCATCGCACTATAAACAGATGCTGTTACTCTAGCGCTAGTGTCAGAAATTTTTCTTATGATATTGTCATCTTTATTCAAATTCTAATTTGTTCTTTTACTATCGCTTATATTTTAAAAAAAGGGTTTTAAAGCGACATGTTGTAAACAATACATTAAAAGAAAAATCCAACCCAAGGCAAAATTAGCTTTGCATTTTAATTTGGTATTTTAACAATATAGATAATAATTTTAAATAAATATTGGGTAGCTGTTAGTTAAAAACGGTCATAAAATTGGGACGATGTTTTGAACTGGCTCCTTGCCTATACGTACTTCAGTTGCACTTGCTCAACTTGTAATGATATTGTTGACAACAGTACGTATATGTGTAATTCTTAAACCAAGTCTAGGGGAAGTGGTGTACGTTAGCTTATGTTATTAAAATTTAGAGAATTATTAAGCTTTAAGTGAGTCTCGTATTTGTGGCGTGCGAACTGTATATATGTTTCAGATTTACAAATACCTATATTAAATATTTACATCGGTCACTTTTGTCAGTTACCTCAAGGTGGTAGTTGTTTAAAAGCTGAAGTAGCATATCCAAAACGACTAATATCTATTTTTAAAACAAAAATCTGTAAAAAAAAAATCAAAGAGTTACGTCCAAGAAGTTACAAAAACACGTCAACGGTAAATTCTCACGGTGAGAAACTCACCGGAAGCGACAAGAGCAGTAAAAGACAAGGTTAAGATATACTTCATCCAGTTGATTTACAATGAAGATCGTGAGGAAAAGATTCTCATGGAAAAGTTGTTCAACAACATCTACATTCTTAAAATCACGTAAAATATTCTTCAGAGTCAAAAGGTTTGAGCTCACCATAAATGAGACAAGAAAGAGAAATTAAATAAATAAATGTGCGAAAGTATTAACTTTATTATAATTATTTATTATTAAACTCATCCTTCATTACTAATGCGTGTGTTGAAAAGAACGATTATACGATTGTAAAAATCTTATTCCTTAAATAAATCAATTGCAATTCAAATGTTTCAATATTTTTTAAATTTTCTTTGAACTTATGGACACAAGCTATTTTTGAAGAGTTGCTAATGTGATAATTTTGTTATGGATCACGCTCGGTCGGACAGTTATTAACTGGGATGCCCAGGGTTCTGTTAATTTTATATTTTTGGGGAGCTATTATGATAATCTGTTAGGGATGATAGGGGCTGCAGAATGAAATAGTATTAATTATGTATAAATTATCATTTGCAGCGCCCCAGTGCACAACTATAAATCTCTGAAAATAGTGTTCCCGTCATGCAAGCAATCCGATAGAATCGCACAATGTCGCAAATTATGAGGCTTGTTGACCTACCCTTATATTTGGTTGCTTAATGTTAAGTAGAGCATTATAGGCTACACAAAGTTCGTTGTTTCACACTTATTGAAATTTGCATAAATATTTGTTTGGGTATTTGCAAATGAAAGAGCATATGAACGAATCAAAGCAATAGCCTCTAATTGGCCCTACGTTTACGTTGGCATCCTAACTTCTAACTCCTAAGAGGTCACGTTTAGGAGATATTCTATACTTCAGATTCAAGATATCGAGCTTCAAAAGCTAACCATTTCCTTTAAAACTGAAATTAGGGGTAACTATGAATTATTTTCCAAATCAAAGCTGCCAATATGCCCTTGGATGCTAAAGTTGCCATGTATGTTAAAAAGAAACTCTCTATTAAGTGCTTTCTTACCCACTGCCTGCCCTGACTGAAATCTATTTTGAAAGTTGCATCCAGAAGGATTTTCTGGAGTTTTTCCTTAACTTAAATAAACAAATTCTGGTAAATGTTATCTCGTTGGTCCCTGATCACTCATTAATCATAATCACGTTATGGTCTCTATAGATCTGAAATAGGATAAAGAGGATTAACTACTTCCCTCATAAAACCAAGAAAACTTCCTATATTTCGATAGGAAATCATAATTAACCACTAATTGTAGGATAAACTCGATGTTATCAAGCTTATTAGGTTTAAACTTGAAAGTATCCGATTATCGTTCTGAAAATTGACTTTTTCATTTGATAAACCTATTTCTCAAAGCCATAAAACTAGCACATGAGAAGGACATATACTATAAATAAAATAAATAGTTTGCAACTAAAGGATTTATACATATTAACATTACAATTTAATATACCAAATAAATGAAAATTAGCAACTGCATTTTTAGGTTATGTTTTACCTTGAGGACAAATACCTTTTTAAGGAGCTACCGTTATCACTCATCTTCTAGCAATTACATATTCATTTTTAAATAAAATATGACTGTTGTAACATCAGAATAGCACATTTTATTACCAATATATTAAATACACTATAGAACTTTTTCAGAAACCTAAATATAATTTTGTAGGAGAAAAAGAGTTTTATAAATGGAAGAATAACAAAAATACGATCTTGAGTAAATGAATCATGAGTTACAGGGTTAAAACATCTTAAATATAAATATGGTTTAAAGTAGAATGCGTATTTTACACAAAAAAAGAGCTAATCTTCCTACAAAAATGTCTAATATATATTTTTGTGTTCTGTTCAGGTTGATACGTTATTCTTTCTCTTGCCACACTCCTCACCTTCACTGGACAACTACTTTTTGGAAGAGAAGTAGAGAAACCTTACTAAACAGTACGAAAGAAAGTATGCATTTTTCAAAGGTGACCTGTATTATATACAAACCAAAACAAACGAAGACACAAGAGACTTGTTTTAAAGAAGTAGAGAACCTCACGTCTTCATTTTCATAAACATGTACGGACTTAAAAAAGGAACTAAAAGAAGGCCAATGCACGAGGTTTCCGCTAGCACAAATCTCGATTATTTCCAGACATCTGTTGCCAATACAATAGACTACAGCCTCAGGGAAAAGGAAAGCGTGATAATTCATGTTGTTTACAAAAAATGTTAAAAAGCATTCCGCAATGTCAACAGTGTGCGAGAAAGGAACGACCTCGAGACCGCTTGGAGGAGGTGAGCGGGTATGGCAAATGAAAGCTTCTGGAGGTGCTACTTTGTACATTAACAGAGGCAAGGAAATGTGAAAGCAATGCTGCTAATACATCACCGCTATATTCGACCCATCAAGCTTTTAAATCATCCTCCGGAAGAATTGCCACTTACTGACCTTTGGAAGACCCGCCGTGTTTCACTGCCGTACAATGGGCTTGGTATATCTCTTGTTTATTTTTTATTTTTGTTTGGTGTATGAGATGTCAAATATTCATTTAATCTAACTTTGTGGATTTTGTGGTGGGTATTCCACAGGAGACGAAATTAATTTCCATTCATTCCACTTAACATTACAACATCCAAATCCCGGAGAGAAAAAAAAGAAGAGCATGACGTTAAGATATTTCTACCTTCATCATCAAAATGGGGTCTGGTATTTAGTACTATAAAGTAAGACATGCAACTACTTGACTAAAATATGTGCCAATACCTCTGGTATGGAAATTAAAACCATGTCTAGGTTTCTTTGTTAATATGTCATAAGGAGGTTATAGTTCAAAACCTGATATTGCAGCCAAGATTAAACCTATTATGTAAACTAATCCTCCCTAAGAAAGGTGTGAGAGGAGAGATTATGAAGTGTGGCAGAAGCTGTGCAATGGGATCCCTAACATTTCCTGGTGGATGATCCTCAGGTGTTCCTTCTGTACACCATCCTGTTCGCACGGACAGCTTTGGGCAGACGGTTCAGTACCGGGGAAAAAAAGTGTTTTCCTTAAAGTACATCCACCGTATGCGCCAGACATCACCAACCACCGGTGCCTGGTCATTTAAGAAATTAAATGAGAGGAAATGAAAATTTGGATATTAAATAATACCGTACTGGGATAATCACGGGAAAAAATCTCAAGGTCAAAAGCACCAGTTCAATGGGAATCGAACACAGAAATATGAGCTTCAGATATTACCACCTGAGATATCCAACTAGGCAAAGTATCGCATAGAAGTCGCCTAAATAACCATTCCTAGAAGAAAAGTGAACACATTATTGCACTGTCTGCATTGTTTCAAATGAACAGCATTTCCGTCTTCTTCTATTTAAGTGCTTTAAGGTTAAATTTTACGTTTAAGCGGGATAAACTCGAGATAAAATCGTCCTCTACCGAACTGAAACTAACAAGTAAGTTTTGTATACCTAACTTGTTAAACTTGTTATTCAATTTGCAATACAAGCATCAGCAAAGACGCTGCAGGCCAAGTTTAGATTTCTTATACCTAGATATGTTGAAGCAGTAACTCGGCTTTTTACTGTATACCCATGGCAAATCTAAGGAGTTGTACTGAAAGGAGATTTTAATCGGAGACTTCAGAAAACTTTCTTGTTATTTCAGGGAAAACTGACAACAATTTTCGCATTGAGGACGAGCAAGTTACACAAACTTGGTGCAATGTCAACAGACCTTCACGGAAAGCCCGTAAAGGAAACAAAAGAACCGCAAGCCGCGAGACGACATATGTCTGCTGTCACCGTACAGGACATCGCACAGTTTTTCTGAAGAGCAACAGCAGGTTGTTGCCTCCTGCAGAATCATCCATTGCATAAGGCTTAGCGGTAGCGCACGCCATTATCATTCAAATCTAAAGGTCGTTGGTACGGACTCCATAAAGGGATGATGTATAACGTCTGAGATCCTCATGTTCCACCCAAGGTCTCCGACAACATCCCGGACGTAAGTGACCTCTGAGCCCAATGGTTCATCTTATGTTTCGGGTCACAGTTGTTACATAATTCTAGGTAATTCAAAGTTAAAATCTTCTGTCATTTCTCCAGTCTGAATCCGGTTCATTGTCACGGGTTTAACTCAGAATAGCGAAAGAAAAGGGAAAACTACCTGCTGAGAAATGAAAGCGAAAAGTGTAGCAATAACTACACATGGCTGAATGGATGTAATAAAACATATAGCTAACAAACTGTCAAACCAAGCAGCTGATATCTGCTTAATGAAACTGTACCATTATCTCGTAAGTTATCCTATCCTTTAAGGTGTAGCGAACAAGTTTGCTAACTTGTACCTACTGATATGTAACGTTATGAAATGAAAGCCACTAAGTGGCGAGAAAGGGCATGAGCCTTTCAGAAATGTCACATGACATATTGGTGCCACTACTTCCCACACAATCTTCTCTTCTTCTTTGCTGCTTATTACCTCAATGCATTTATTCTCTTCCCATTCTTCAGTTTTTTGTCTGGCCGGAAGAAGACCACAGTAGCTGCCGTTATGTTCTTAATCTCACCTTAAATTAAAATTGTTTTAACTTTCCGTTTTATCTCTTTCTTCTTCAGTAGCCCTGCGACTACCATTTAATGTTTCTCTCCTTGTATATTCATGAAAACGAAGAAAGTAAAACATAAAACGTCTGAAGTCCACTAACGATAACAATGGCATAAAAAGAGACCATTAAAGTATATAGGTAGATATATGGTTTAATTTTGCTTTTAAATTCATTAACTTAATTGTACCCAGTAGTGCTACACAATTGTGTAAGGGATAGTACACATTAAAGGGGCCACTACATGTAAATAAGAGTTATAAAAGTAGAGTATAAAGATACTAACACAAATATAAGGACAAGGCACGGCAACATATTCTCAGGGGTATAACTTTAAGTGTTCACAACGCAGTTTTAATTTATATCTTTACAGTGATGTAAATGGATAGAAAGCCAGTTTACGATGTTTAATACAATATAAAGGAGTGTTCTTTAAAGACTAACTGTAACCTCTAAACATGAAAATAGGCTTTAAAATGTAATTTATGAACTAAAACTTATTATAAAGACTTATACGCTTAACATTTCTTCATAGAAAACAAGAGTTGAGTGATTATTTTTTAAATTTACGTCCTCCAACGTTAAGTCACATCGGACGATGAATGAAATGGGTGAAATGATGCTCAAGTGAGTCCAAAGTCCTTAGAGCTTAGAGCTACCCAACATTCGTCTTTAAGGATAAGGGAAAACCCCGGAAAAACCTTATCCAGGTAATTCGCCCTAAGCGAGATTCGAATCGCGACCTCTTGAACGTGAGACAGACACACTACCATCAAGAGTTGCACGATTTAGAGGTAAATAACCAATGGGACTCAACATAAATATACTGAATAAGTTAAGCTATTTAATTCTTGATGTCAAAAAGGATATATCAAGGAAATAGTCTCAGAAACGTATTAAAATGTGTGGAAGAATAAAAGGAGTTTGAATGGTGACTTCATGACTAGTCTCCATTGAAGTAAAATTTTAGCCTAACAGAAAAATTACAAAGAAATCACAATCAAGAAATGAAGTTGGCAAGATTAGTGACATAAGTTAACAATTAGATAAAATAAACAAGAAATTAAGAGCAGAAAATTAATCAATTGAATCACTTAAATAATTCCACTCTTTATTTCATGTTTTATATTAAGAGTACGCCAAAAGGAGAACAACTCTGGGAAACCATGGCAGATATATGGCCTATGGAATGAAGTAGAATATAAAAGAAAACAGCTGTTCAACCATTTCAGAAAAGATAACGTAGTCTGCAAATTTATTTTGTAATGAGAGTACAAAATTCAGCTTTTCACTATTACAAGCGATCGCTTAAGTGAGAATTAAAAAATGCTGAAATCTTTAGATGTGTAATAATGATTGTTAATTTAACGTAATTAATACAAATACTTTCTCCTTGTCCTGCAATTTGAAATTATTTTTATATCAAGCAAGCGCTAGAGTTACGTCTCTCTAGATATTAAACATATTTTATATGTCACTTTTGAGATTAAAGTACTACATCAAGATAAAAATTTTCCCCAGTACATCTCAGTTTGAGTGTAGTTTTAACGCTCCACCGCTGTTAATAATCGAAGGGAAATTCCTAACCCGTTAGAAAGTACAGATAATCAACTCCGCAAAATGTCATGCTGTTTCCTAGCAACTGCAATTAAAATCTATAAGATACGATGACAGCGTTTATTTCGTGGTTTCGTGCGTGCATCGTTAATTTTCCTAGAGGTAAGCAGGTTTCCGCAACTTGAACGTCATGTTTTGGCAAATAAAATCATTGGAGAAGCAGTTGGCAGATATTAATATGTTGTAGCCTACCTTAAGTGCTTAACACTGTTGTTCAAGCCACAGAGCTTACTTATTCATTTATCTATAAGTCTGTTTTATTATTTGTTCTAAATTTCTTTCAAATGTACTATACAAAGCTGAGTGCCCCATACTTTGCTAATATTAGTGCTCTTCATGGTTTTTTTTTTTAAGAGGGTTTAATAAGCGTATAATATTTGGATAATCATTTCACATTACATCTTTATCCTTTATTTTATACCTTTGAAAGAAAGGTTTCTGAGACAGTATCCTAGTTCAGGTGGAAATTACTGCAAGTTCATTGAAGATGAATAAGACCACTACTACATTCGCTCTCATAGGTTCTGATAGGACAGAAGGCTTTAAAACAATCTTAGATATGAATGTAATATGACCATGCTATTTTTATGGCATGCACGAGATTATAAATGAGACGATGCATTCTTTGCCGACTTTACCTCCAACGTTAAGTCACATCGGACGATTAATAAAATGGGTGAAATTATGCTCAAATGAGCCCGAAGTCCATGGAGCTTAGAGTTACCTGACATTCGTCTTTCAGGATAAAGGAAAAACCCGGAAAAACCTTATCCAGGTAACTCACCCTGACCGAGATTCGAACTCGGGACCTCTTGAACGTGAGGCAGACATGCTACCATCTACGTTACCGAGGCGTGCGACTTTACCTTAAGCAGCAAATAGCATACTTATCAGCGAACCTGCAAGTTGTATGCTTTTGTTCGTATACTTCAGTATACTGGCTGCTGGTACACAGCGGCTATCTTAGACGTCCTATCACGTCATATATGCATTATAGACCCAGAAAATAAAATCTGGACCTTCTGTTTCAGAAACTGAATCATTAGAACACTTGTACTGTCCAGCAACGCAAAGAAACTCCCTGAAAGGAATGCGCCCCTTACACAGTGGGACGACATCGAATGTGTGTGACAGAGCACGCATACTACACAAGGAGCAGAGCCATTAAGAAACATAAACATGCGCCCTTTTCACTCCGTACACTAAACCAAGAAGATTTATTCACAAAAGTAAAAACCGTCAGAATGTTTTTGAATGATCTGTAACTTAACTGGCATGGGGTGTCATAAACCTGTCGGGGGAGGGTGTAGGAACCTTTTCCACCCCCCCCCCTGCGTCTTATCACTTGGAGACTTTCTCTCCTGTAGGGGACTGTACAATGAGTTAAATGGGTTAAATGTGTGCATTTACTATTTTTGCATAATTATATTAATAACCATACATACAATGTAAATCTTATCCATAATTTTAGACCATACTGACTAAAATACTCATTTATACATCATCATAGCTTTCTATATTGTTAGTCAATGACCTTTCGCTGTTTCACCTAAGTCTGAAACGTGAGCAAGTGACAAAGAATGGATTACGAACGGTTTGTCGGTAAGCACCGTTTAAAAATAACAGTTAGGTAACGAAATTAAACAGAACTATTTATCCTAGGGGTGAAACGTGAGTGGCAGTAGAAATCGTTACCACACAGACTCCATGGCAGTGTCCAGCTAGCGCGGGTAAGATCTGTAGGTGCCTTGCGTGTCCAACTGCGTTCCCACACACCCGCGTCTAACGGGAGCCGTCGCAATAACACTCCTCATTGCTTTGAAACTCCACTTTGGTGAAGTAAAAAAACCATTTTCATGACGCACGGAAACTTTTTATGCCGCTAAATCGTGTCTGGAATAACGGATTCCTTGCTATGACGCACACTTTTGAAAAACTCAACATCGCTTTTTACATTAATTACATGAGTGTATATATACCAAAATATATACGTGGGAAATATGTAATAACACGTCATGAGATTAATTCACTCATACTGCATTCAAGTAATAAAAGAGATTATTTTGAATGTTAGAGGTTAAATTTTAAATTGAGTAAAATATTTTATTACGATATTTTATTACTTTAAATTATTTATGATAATTTTTAGATGTTATTGCATGAGTTGTCCATGTCTGGGACTTTAATCCTGGGCATAATAAGTTTTGAGTAATTATTTTATATTAAATACCTTATGATCCTTTTCAGCGCAAGAAAAATAAGTCAATATAAACGTACGTTCATATTTCAAAACGAACGACGTTTCTAGTTTTCCTTAAATTTCATATAAATTTAATATGAATCAAAATAATGAAATTCTCTACAACACGTACTGTTTTCACTCTATTACTAGATAAATCAATAATACTCTACAGCTCGTTTTGTTATTTTCTTAACAACGATAAGTTCATTTTGTGGAAGAAATACATTATCAAACAAATAATGTAATGACTATACTTTACAAATTTAGTCGCATAAAAACTTTATTGAAAATTAAAGCATTTGAACTGTTTTAGTTATTACTTTCAAACCTTGTTAATGTAGTTACACATTTGTTTTCGTTCATAACTATCTATAAAACCAGAAATAAATCTCTTAATAATCCGTTTGGATTTAAAAGTAGCCTATCTTTGACCCTAAATATTGTTTGGCATTTGGTTCATTCTGGTATAGGAGAAATATAGTACCAACCACATGCTATAAGAAAACTATTGCCTAGCTTTACTTCAGTAACTGATAATTTCAGTTCATGGAAGCAAGCAAACTCAGCCAAATGTTTGACATCAGATTTTGTATTTTGATGTTTAACCTTCTCTCGCGTCTAACCAAACAAATTCATTTCACTACTTTATTATCCGCCTTAAAAAAAGTTAAAGTTAAGACATCGTTGATCTTTTCCTAAATTAAAAGAAGCAGAACTAAGGCAGAAGATAAACCATTAAGGCCTGGAGAATGTTTCCCTAACAGTATAAAAGGTGTGACCATGCTGTACTTTTTAGGCAAGCTCTAATACAGTGCATATGGCTATCATTATATCTTCAGAATTTATTTATGAGCCTTGAGAAATCATTGTGATTGTGCTCATTGACCGCAGATGTTATCATATTTCTCGATCAAGGCCATGTTGTAAAATTGCTCCCAAACGGGTCGCATTTGTTTTAAAGAGAAATGTGAAAGGGCAAGGGAGCTAGATTTGCTCTTAGTACTTTTCCATTGATACTGAACTTTGCAGGGGATGATAACAAAGTCATATAATGATTGAGAACTACTAGTAACAAGGAAAGGAGTTTCATTTCAACTTTCGTCTAGTGGCTAGCCTGCTATAACCTTAAAGTACATTTCAAAATGTTCGAAATCGGTCGTCAAGGGAAGGAAATATGTTTACGTTATGCATTCACAGTACATAAACTTCGTTTTTATTTCTGATAATCTCTGTGGAGCACAACTTCAGGTACAGCACACTAAGTCAAGGGCTCAAATGCGTCCAGAGCAATGATGGAAAACATGGTATGCATCTTCGAGTATTATTTAAAACTGATAAGAACAAATAATATGCTAGTGTTCATTTATTTCATAAACAAAGTACCGTAGTATGATTAAGGAAATTTACAATGGAAACCCAAACACGAAAGAAATGAGAAGAAAATAGAGTCACACTGTTTTGTTCTATGTTCCACACCAATTATAGTGTGGATATGAAATCTGATCTTAACTGTGTAATGGTTAGCGAGGGTTCTGTCTTATGAATCACATTAGAACTTCTTTCATGTCTATTCTACTGAAGTCTTCATGTCTTTGGCAGCTTTCGCTGTCTTTATTAAAGGCAACAGCCATGGTAAAGCTCAAAGCTGGAGCCTAGAATGTTTCCTTCCAAAGTACCATCTCATGCATGATCAATGTACACCAGCTGTTCCGGAAATCAAACACTGTTAAAAAATTCAATATTGTCAACACGTCTTCAACGGGTATAACGAATTCGGCATAAGAGTAACTTGTTCAGAAGCTGTGCTGAAGGCTATTTTAGTTACAAAACCAGAAAGTGTTCCGAGTGGTTATGCCTTACTGGATTCTTCAGTGACCCTAGGCTTGTCTTGAGCGTCGCAGTGTTGTCAACCGGACTTCTTTTTGTTGTAATTTTTGTCCTCCAACGTTAAGTCATATCGGACGATGAGTGAAATGGGTGAAATGATGCCCAAATGAGCCCAGGGACCATAGAGCTTAGAGTTACCCGACATTCGTCTGTCAGGATAAGGGTAAACCCCGGCAAGACCTTATCCAGATGACTCACCTTGACCTAGATTCGAACTCGGGACCTGTTGAACGTAAGGCAGACACGTTACCATCTGCGCTACCGAGGCGGGCTTTAAACTGGATGATATAACCAAAAGGCCTCTCTTTAAACATTATATATATTTTTTTTCCTTTGGGTTACCTACCCGAAAATGCCCAGACTACGAAAAGCAACACAATGATACATTATATCTTTAGCCAAACGGAAACGACACACACGCATTAAGAACTTGAACGACCTGAAATCGTGTATAACTTCGTTGAAAATCCTGTTCTGTTGTGCAAGTAATTCAAGACTAGTGGTTTGTTGGGCAGGCATTCTTTAGTTAACCACCTCATCTCATGAGACGAGCGTCCATTACACATTATGTAAATCCAGCAATGCTGACTGAATCTGGGTCGTTATACACCATGCGTCATGCTTTGTAAAAACTGAGCTACATTGTAGCCATCGCGCTCCATTTCCCCCTGTAAAGTTCCGCAGCCTACAACGCTATGATGAAGCCTACTCCGAGATCTGCATTAATACCTAAGCATAAATTGCATATTACAAACTTGTGGATGCTGGAAATTGCAAGATCTAATTCTAATATGAGCAAATAGAAATATAATACTACTAAAATCTAGGATGCAATGAAATAACCGAAATGCAGAAGCAACTAAACTATAAATAAAAAGAAAACTATTATTATTATTATTATTATTATTATTATTATTATTATTATTATTATTATTATTATTATTATTATTATTATTATTATTATTATTATTATTATTATTATTATTATTATTATTATTATTATTATTATTATTATTATTATTATTATTATTATTATTATTATTATTATTATTATTATTATTATTATTATTATTGTTGTTGTTGTTGTTGTTATCATCATATGAAATTGCATATAGGCACAAAAACGATTTGGAGCTTGTGGAAGCAAATATAATAATATTACCTTCCTCTTAATTTCTTTCTTCCTTCTATTTTT
The DNA here is from genome assembly GCA_030765055.1 of Mantis religiosa. NCBI lineage: Eukaryota > Metazoa > Arthropoda > Insecta > Mantodea > Mantidae > Mantis > Mantis religiosa. The sequence continues at coordinate 85,611,382 of CM060954.1, read as the reverse complement.
GTTTTTTATTAGCTTGGTAATAGTAAAATTGACAAGATAGACCTCCACAAGAGTCTGTGTTGTTAAATGAAACAAGACAGGATTCTAAACTCAAAAAAGTGAAACTCGCTAAAATGTATTTCAGGAACATTCCTCATTTAGACCTCCTAGGAAAGTATTGCATTATAGCTAGTTTCGTTCATTAAGCAGGAGTTATTAATCCAAAATTGGCATGTTTGCACTAACAGATGTTTAACCAAATTTCCTCATGAACTTATCCAGGACATAACTGTAACTAGTTCTGGATAACGCAATTCAAATAAAAAAAAAAAAAAATATGTTTATTCTTTTAAATGGTCTATAAGGAATACTGTGCAGCTACTAAGAGTTTCGCCGCGCCTTGGCTCAGTGATTAGACCGCTTGGCTCGCACCAAGGCGGCCCGGGTTCGATCTCAGGCGACCGCAAAGTGATATTTGTGGTGGACAAGACGGCGCTGGGGCGGGTTTTCTCTGAGATCTCCGGTTTCCCCACCATCTCATTCCACCTGTGCTCCATCTTCATCTCATGTATCATCAATGTCATCGCCTGTGGTGCCGAATGTAGTAAAAGCGGGCGTTAAACACTACACATTTCATTTCATTACTAAGAGTTTGTGTGAGACATCTGAAGAGAGAAGTGCAGTCTCTTAGATCCAAAGAAGATATAAATAAAGACAGGATAAGCATACGAAAGCATAATATTGAGCCAAAATACATAACATATATGCTATGTTGCATTTCCTGAGTTGTTTCATTTTCTGATTTGTTTCACCTATTTGTAGGACAAACATTGTCTAAATGAAATGAAATATTCAACACAAATACAATGAAAAAAATTGGTACTGGGTCTAAAATTTCGCACTTCTCAGATAAGCATGTGTTCTGCAAAAGCAAACTGTATAGTGTGATCGTAATGATGGTCATTTAATTAAATCTGATACTACGTATCTCTATTCCCTTAGAATTCCATTACATCATTGATACTTTCACACATGAACGCGATTTACTAAAGGGAGATTACTAATTAAATTATAACATAAGATGGTGTATTTTAATTACATATCGCAGCATTACTATCCGTCTTTATATCCGTAATCGGTGCCTGATGTGAAAAGCATTCCGACTACAATCAGATGATGTTTTTACAATCTTACTTGCAGTAAAGCTCAGAGAGGAAAGGAAAATCGATTAGAAAGCTATGGAAACTTCTACTCTGTCTGGAGAGGTGCATACCTAGATGACATGAACCATGCGAAAACTCATTCAATTTGAGTGGCACAGCGCAACAGCTGGGAAATTCAGTGTGCAGTTAAGCGTAGCATGAGGTGCATGTCCTGTAATAAAACGAAGGTGCAATACAATCTCCGACGAGCACTGGAACAAATTCAACGTATTTTGCAGCTCTATTTGGAATAATAACGTCCTACGCTTGTTAGCAAAATGTCTTTCACATTATGTGTTTATATCCCTCCCGATTATGGCATAATCAGACACAACATTTTCTGGACGACAGTGAAATGAGGATCCACATCTGCAAGTCCTATTTACTGGCAGAGATACATAAAAACGTTAAGGATTAACATCACTGATGCGAAATAAATGTCTTGCTTGTTTACATTGGTCTACATGAAATGTATCCATAATTTTTGGATAAATCAATAAAACATATGATAATACAATTGTGTACTACTCATTAGTATATTCAAACTTATTAACAGGTTTGAGTTCATTTACGAAAACTGGGAGCTTCACTAGCGTGGGTGAAACACCTTTTTCAAGGAAATTCCCCTGCTTAAAGTAAAAAGCCGTGACAAGGGCCCCGCCCGACGAATTGTGTTTGAGACATGACACGTGGCCTTGTTGCAGTCAATCAACAATAAACTTGAGAGTGGTGAACGGATATAATGAAATGAGATTACATTTTACAACTGTTTGTTTTTGTTTGTAGTAAACTCAAAAACTGTTGTGCTTGATCAACTGATTCGCTTTCTGTATTTCGATTTTACAGTGAAGCCAGTGGTTGAGGTTTGAGAATAACTCGCTTACATCCTAGACGTCTGGAGCTAAAAACAGGCGCGGACGTGATAATTTATGACCATGGAAAGAGCTGTAAATCATCACCTGGATGGTTTTCTTTGAGTGCTCGGTTTCACCACTTCAGTGCAATGCAGCATCACGAGGCAAGCATGTTTTACGGTACTGATGCATTGGGAACAGAATACATCTTCTTTTGGAAAGATCATAATTAGGTAAATTCGATTTCAATACTTCGTTGGGAAGGCTAATTAACCAGTTCATTCCATATCTAACAAAATTGCATTAAATGACAGTATGAAAACAGCAATGAGTGGTCAATTCCTTCATCCAGAAACAAATGTTCAAATTTTCTATAGAAAATGACTGCACGATTTAAATTCCATAAAAATGCTTATTGTACTCTATTTCCTTCTCCTATGTAGCGAGTTCCCCATTTGCTTGACGATCTACTTAAAGCTGTAGAAATCAAAACATACTTTGTACCTCTTATGCATGAATTAATGCTTTTGTTTTCCAAACGCAACACCCTTTTACATTTTGCTGAAGTTTGATTGTTTGTTTTAAACGTTGTTCTTATGTAATGTTTCAGTCTGCAATTGTTGTAAGTTATAAAGAACTTAAATTTCCATGATGCTACATAATTTCAGTGCTGTGTACAAGCATGTTAGAAATTTACGCACTATCAAGCTCAACAGCTTGATCCATTACGACCCACGTGTATACGTCATATACTCAGAGGACAGCAGTGGGAGACTAGAGTAAACCGTTGAAATGATTATCGCACGCATATCAACCTCGCTTTCTTCTGGTACCACCTCCATCAAACTAGGTAGGGCCATAGTCCCACACATGACGGGGGCCTTGTAGACACATACACACGATTTCGCCTGGGCCACACCCAATGAACAGCCGGTACCTACAATCGGATGTGTGCGACAGAGAGAACCAACGGGTCTTGTGACCCAGATACAGTAAGTTCATATCCAACTGCACATACTTGCACTTTTGCAGAACCCACCTCTTCCACTGACCAGGATATTTGATTTCACAACACTCCCACACCAAGTGGAATGTTATGCAACGGCTGTGATTCATCGAGAGCAATTTGTTAGTCTAATCCCTACAAACACATGTTTTACAGCTGTGTCCCATAACCTATGCACGAACTCATCTCATCGTTACGTGGAACTGGCACTGAGAACAACTCCAACGTGGTTCTGCACGAAGACCCTCAGAATGAGAGCTGGAAGTGTGGCCGTTACGCTAAGTACTCATACCTACCGGTTAGAAAGTGTTGCTGGAATCCAGGGAGAAAATCCCGTGGAAATTTTACTTCAGCGGAAGAAGTAAGCTGATATATTTTATACTTATAATGGCTTAAGACGACGCTTCTGTACTTTTTGACATCCCAAACAATCGATATAAGTGTAATTTTAACTATTGACAGCAATTAACGCTTCAATGTACAACAGGACTTAGTGCATAATGAAAAGACAATCTACTGCTCTTTTGGTGTAGCATTCAGGAATTCTCGAGGTTACTAGATTAAATCTTTGCAGTTACAACTTTAAGGATAAAGAATCACACAATGTGTGAAAAGGTCATGGAAACGTGTAAGAATTCTACAGAATAATTGTATCCCTATCAATTTAAAATCTTTTCTCAGAAAGCACCTCTAACCCAAAAAGGGATTCCAGTAGTACTAAGCTGACAAGATTGAAGTTACATGCATAATTCTGCCAAGAGAACATCTTTACTTTTCCTGAGGTGTGGTGGATTCCTTCCCATACTAGATAGACATTTTCTACAGGTACAAACCATCCGTAAGTGACTGAAGAGTAATCTATCATTTAATTAGTATACTAAAAAATCTATGGAAAACCATTACGGACACAGAACTACTGGCAGCCTGAAGTTCTACTGAGTACTCAAACCTCATCAACTTATAGTTAGGAACAGGGGTGTTGCAGGATGACGGTTTTGAATTGAGTTGATATAACGGATAACTAAGGAGCAAGTTTCAATTAGAGTGTAACGGTCCTTCTACATTTCTGGTGTATTCTGTTCATTTATTTCTAGGATAAAAGTTGTCAACTTTAATGCCAAATAGATCTTGGTCGGATTATATGTTGTTAGTGTTACCTGGTGTGCCCGAAGTCATGCGGGGAACTTGACGCTGCTTAAAGCGCCGAGTTTGGGATTCGTAGTTCCAAAGAGATCTAGCCAAGGCGCTACAATAATGAGTAACAGAATTTGCAGTACTGCGCTTAACTTCAAATTCCACCTGTTGAATTAGTGAGTGATTTTGCACCCTTTGCAGCCCTAGAAGCCAGCGAGACCCAGATCTCGCAGCCTTAAAATGAGAGGGACTATAATTAAAGAGCACTCTAAACGAACGAGCATTTCGGACCTCAACATAGGATATAGAGGGGCCGTGGTCGTTCACTCACCTATAGCTGATTGGATTTAATCCTTCAGCCTAAATCTGATTTACACTTATGACTTTTGCGGTAGAACATGTTTTGGACAAAGGTTTATTATTATTATTATTATTATTATTATTATTATTATTATTATTATTATTATTATTATTATTATTATTATTATTATTATTATTATTATTATTATTATTATTATTATTATTATTATTATTATTATTATTATTATTATTATTATTATTATTATTATTATTATTATTATTATTATTATTATTATTATTATTATTATTATTATTATTATTATTATTATTATTATTATTATTATTATTATTATTATTATTATTATTATTATTATTATTATTATTATTATTATTATTATTATTATTATTGTTGTTGTTGTTGTTGTTGTTGTTGTTGTTGTTCTTGTTGTACAGTTTTGCTGTAATCACTTTAAGAGGAAGTTTCATAAAATTTTCATTGACTTAAGATAGATTAATCTACGGTAGCATTTCTAAGCACTAACTGTCAACTTAAGTTTTTGAGAGAATGCTTTTTGAAAGCCTCATTATGATATAATAGATTAATTTATGATGGTCGTTCTTTGTTATGTCGACTTTCATGAAGTAAGCGGTTGTTTAAATCGAAAAACTTATAATTTACTTTCAGATGATGGCGGTGCCGTATGTGTCTCGTGAACAAATAAAGAAACCGGCACTTCTTGCTGATTTTGTACATTGCTTTGGAATACATATAAGGAAAATCTTATCAAATGAAATATTCGTACTTAACGATAATATTTATAGAATAAAAGCAGCTTTTATTGTTTAGATGTTATATCTTTTCGGTGGAAATGTGTTACATTTTACAATGAAAGAACTTGATCTGATTAGTGATTCGTGAGCAAGACATCCTTTTTTATTAATGAAGCTTAATTACATCACATTAAATCACCTGAGCTACTCCAGTACCACATACTGAAACATTACATATATAAATACTTAACCACAAAAATAAGACCAATAATTATAAATAATTTATATGCATATTGTCAGACACAGAAATGTCTAAGCGTTAGAGCCAGGACGAAGTTGAATTGACGTCACAAGTAACAAACCAGTATTAACAACCCATCCCTAGAGTTCCCAGATAAAATTCACCGCAACGTGTTTACCTGCCCTTCAGTGACTTTATCTTGATAATGTAGGTAACAGGAATTCATCTGTTTTAGATTTCTATTCCTACATATCATTACAAAGTTTGAATAGAGCTGCTATCTCTTGCCTTTCACACAGAACAGGGTGGGGCCTGCAAGGTGTATTGCATATCCCACATCGTGACTAATTTTACATCACCCATCTTAGTGTCACCCGTTAAATCAAACTAACACTATGCTATAGTTAATAAGCACTCAGTAACTGCAACAGTACACAACTGCACATGCATTGTGGTACAAAGTGGTGATGCAATCCATTCTTAAAACAATGAAGTAGATGATCCGCCGTTACGTAACTTTTAAATACTGTACTACATTTATGTTGCATAATTGCTTGAAAAAAAAAGTGTAGAATATATTAGAAAGTACTGGAGAACTGATATGAGGAAATAACGTTTAATATAGGTATAGTATATGTTACAAAAGGATGTTTTATCTATTACCTCAACTATTCTTGGTTTTTATGTAAACGTGTTGTATTATATTAAGTTCCTAATCACACGATATATCATTTTTTTTTTTTTGAAATGTTAAGTTTTACGCTAAAAATGAGAATGTCTAGTAAATAAATACGTAATACTGTTTTAATGCCATATGTTAATCCTAAATACTCCTTGAATAACTTCTGTGTTAAGATGAATTAATGTATACAGGATAAAAACAAAATGAGTCAGCACTGCCCAACATTTGTATTGTCACTTAAAGTACACCTATTTTAGAGGTCCATAAAGAAAGACCATGTTTTGATTTCCTTTCTTTTTTCTACGGTGAATGTACGTATCAATTGACTTTTTAAATACAATGATGCTGACATATGCAGCGATTAAGGCAAAACCTGAAACGAAGTAAATACACACATTTAGATATTTATTTCTGACTAAATGTCTCGGGTATGAATGCAAACAGCTGCCCAGTTATCTTGCGTGTATGAATCTGTCAGGTTCCTGGGAAGATCTTACGAGTATTTGATTAAGGATCTCATTTACTGCTTTTTGTCTTACTATAAATCTAGTACATACGTATGTCTATATGCCGATGTCACTTATATAATTTTTGCATATTCTAAAAATGTATTTAAAACTCAGCATATCGCGCGTTTGATGATTCCCAGAAAGTAATAAATCCGGATAAAAACAAACAGATTGAATGGAAAGAAGAAGCTAATTTAAATAAAGAAATCAAAACTGGATTAGCTTTGAAAACCAATCCGGAAGTACTCAAACTTTGAATGACTACTTATAAAATTCTGGAGTAAATAATATGATTGAAATTTTGAGTTCTTAATGTTAACTGCATAGGTAACTTTCAAGACTTTAACTCGGTGTATCCATAAATTTCGATAAGTCGCTTGCTTAAACTCAACATGCATTTGTTTAAAAAAAAAAAAAAAAAAAAAAAGTAATTGAATACACCAACATGTAGCTGAAAGGAGTGATCTTTAAAACCTTACTTTAGTTATATTTCCTTAACATTTGATGCCCACCTCGGTAGCGTAGATGGTAGCATGCCTGCCTCTCGTTCAAGAGGTCCCGAGTTCCAATCTCGGTCAGGGTGAGTTACCTGGATTTTGGTTTTCCCTTATCCTAAAAGACGAATGTCGGGTAACTCTAAGCTGCATGGACTCTGGATTCATTTGAGCATCATTTCATTCATCATCCGATACGACTTAACGTTGGAGGACGTAAATTAAAAAAAAAAATTGACTTATTATTACTTGTCTTTCTTTATGGGCTTTTAGAATTGAAGATACATTCCAGTACTTACGTTTGTAGTGGTTAATGTTATCCACACGACTAGCGGCAATAGTAACTTCATTTTTGCTGTAACAGAAACAAAAGCAACATTAAGATACTTGTTGTTTCATCTAAATTATACAATATATTTTAAATACTCAATATTTATATTAACTTCTTATTTATATTTATGAAAATGACTTAATATTACGTTATTAAAATGGAGGAAGGGAAGGAACAAACCCTGGAACAGAAATTATTATTTTCATTTTATTTTCATTAGGTATGACATGTCGCTGAACAACATAGGGCTCTGTTCAAGGAATATCAGCTATGTTTGTATTCCAAGCATTTGAAAAATCCACCCCATTTGCTTTATTCCTCAATTTTGTGTAAACTTAATAAATCAAGTTTACAATTACCGTACATGCCTTCGAGAAAGAATAACATAATATAAACACAGCTGTGGTTTCAGTCATACAACTGACTAACTGCAGTCATTAGAAGTCACCTTTACTCTATATAAATAATATTAAAACACTTCCACACTAACATTGTTAATCCTTAGTGTTATAAGGTACCGCATATTTATTACGCATGCCTATAACCGTTCCATTGTAGGAAACGGACTCATTTTCAATTTATAAATATTGCATTCCATAAAAATTATATACCGAGATTTAATCGCAAATACACGATTTAAAATTTCCTGAATAAAAATATGTGTGTTTGTGTGATAGTATAACACAAAAACGAGAAGTCTGTAAAATGATAAACCTTGAATTTAAGTTCAGAGTTTTACATGGATGGAACACGAAATTTTTTAGCAAATAAAATATGTGTTTTGAATATTCTACGGATAACCTGCGAAACTGCCTTCATTGACTGACTTTTGTCATAAACCATAAGTGATAGACAAATCTTCCTAATAAATGTGCATCTCGTTAAAGTAAGAAATTTATATCATTTTGTGTGGCGTTTTTATCTTCAAGATATTCTAGGTTATTGGTTTGCATAAGACCGAATACATTTTGTTTCATTTGTATAGACTCTAACTTCTAAAGATCATATTGGGGCGCTTGACTTGAGAAACAAGTTGCTAGTTAAATTGCACCCTTTTAATATTGACTTTTATTACTTTTTACTGCAACAGTTTACAATCAGTTCCATACACATAATTCTAGACTCTGCGTAGAGTGAGGAATGAAAATGCCCTAACCTAATGCCAGATGGGATTCGAATTCAGAACCTGTGGATTGAAAACTAGAACGTTGACCACTTGACCAAAGAGGTAGTCCAAGTAAATCTCCTAGCTCAGTAAAGAAACACATTCCACCTCCAGGTTATTTACAGAGCTGATCAAGCGCCGTAACATTTAGAAAACGAGCGATGTGTCACGTTGCGCAACAACGCTGAAGTGAGAGTCGAACTAAGTTCTCGTGTGCTCGCTAAGGTCATCATCATATCACGTGTAGGCAACTCTTGGAACTATGACTAGCAAAAATTAAAGGTTAAGAGACAAATTGTTAACAATTTTCAAAAAGACTTTATATTTACAGATATTTATATCTAAAGGCAACATTTGATTGTGTTTGTTTTCAGTTCAAGGCAAGTGTCTTGTATTACAACATACTGTCGTGAAATACTGCAATATACAAGGGCTAACAGCTGCTTTTACTAGCTCAGAAATCCTGTTTTATTAGCAAGATAACGCTATAAAAAAGACTTGTAGGCATTCACAGTCGACCGTCTTGTACCGTTATAGACGCCCTTTGGGTAATAAAAGTGTGGAAAAAAGAAGAAATATGACTGAAACTAATTTATATTGCTGATGTCGGTTATATTTTCAATTAAATAATTATATAGTAAGAGCTCACATACTTCAGTCACATCTCAGGAAAATTAAATGAGATCCAATTGCACATATTTAAGGAAAGATTGAAAGTTCTATCTAACCAATGTTAAATCTGCGAGATTAATAAACCATTATATCATAAATCATTTTATGCATGATACTACAATGTTTTCAGGATGCTTGATGCAATCTTTCTGAGTTTGCTAATTTAATTAAATAAGTTTTTGTATTAAGAAAGATAGGGTTTACTTTTAATGCTTTTGACCATATGTTACCAGCAATTATTACTTGTTTAATTGGCTTGATTATTGATCATTTTAATCAATTTTTGCTTTTCTTTTTGTAGTTTTTCCCAGGTTGCTAAGGAATGCTAGGAAGGACAACCCTATCCCCCATATTTCCTGCCCCTCCATTTCATCTCAATTTCTGTTTCACTTCACCTTCTATCCTCGTTGGCGGGAGTTCTGCATGCATGTCAGGGAATTTTCTCTCTGTAAATCCACTTCCTCCATATCGGCGGAAGTCTCAAGGGGTCCCCGGAGGATGTATAAGTCCACAGGGGGAAGAAATACTGGTATACGAACCACCACAGGGAGTTTCAATCTGTAGTTATTAGGCGCCCTGTCCTTTGCTATCTTCTCTCTTCACGTCCAGCCAACCTTAGTGTCCTTAGCATCCCTTTACCTCACCCCTCCCTCAGGGGCTTAGGCACAAAAGATGTCGACTAACTCCGCGATCTAAATATTAACATTATTTGAAATAATAGTAAGGCAGCGTATGTCGTCTTCGATGTTTCTTTGTTTTTATTTATTTATGAATGCATGCTCTTTAACTTCTGTGGTTTTTGCGTCCCATTCTATGGGCGTGAAAAATTGCTTAATTTTGTTCAGACGCCACTTTATCAAAGATGTGGTCCCTTTAGTGTCACAATACTACGACGTGAGACCACCGTCTTTATAGTAGTTTCGAACGTTCTCCCAAAGGTTTGAACCCACGATTATAGGTTTACTCCTATACCGCGGAGGGCAACGCTTATGTCACCGGTTTAATAAATCAGGATAAGTATGTTTTAAGTAGGCAATTTAGTTTTCAGTGAAAGATAAACTGAATGTATCCTTTAAATTACAAGTGAAATTTCACTTACTATATGGCTATCATGCAATTTATAAATCGGATTACATCACCTTAAACATAGAATGTTTAAGCTAAGGAAAAATCATAATCAGAGCAGATATAGATAAATCCTAACTTCGATATGCAAACTTATGGAAAATTAAATGTATTATATTCGTAATAATGCCGAACAAAATGATAAAAGTATCCCTGAGTAATACATATCTTAAGATTAAAATTCTTATTGGACGGCAGTTTACACTTATATTATGTTACGATTCTTTCAAACATTTGTTTCCTAATTATTCTTACTAATATGGCAAATGGCACATAATTTCGCCCTGACATTACCAGCTCTGATTTTCAAAAAAATGGAAGATGTATTCGTCGACTTCCGGGAACATTTGTCAGAATATAATAATATTCGTATAATAGGTTTTTACTTTTAAGTTTTCAGAAAAGCTTTTTCGTCCTTGAATAGGTACTACTTGAAATGAATGCTGCAGTAACACAGACCCACGGAGCTGGTACGAAGGAAAGGTGGTAACGGTCATGCTTGAATAGAAACTGAGACGGCAGTCCAGCTGAGTGAAAGGTCGTTATGTAAAAGCAAATTAAAATACAAAAAAATTGCAGCTGGCAATTTAGAAACAACTAGCAAAAATGTATGTTTACAGTACTCACTGAATGAGTTTGTAAATATCGTAATCGCTCATAATCAAAACAAACAATAAACAGTAATATTTACTGCAACCTGTCACAAATTAGAATGGTTCTGTGATAGGCATATGAGTGGGGACAAAGAAGACGGAACCTCTTGGGTTTCTGGTGGAGAGAAGTTCTCGGGTTTTGTAAAGACACAACCGATGGAGCCTAAGCAGCCCTCTATGTTAACATTCTTTGAGTAAATATCAAGGCCATATATTTGGCACCACCATACGCGATAATACCTAGAAGCACCCTAAAAGATGAAAAGGAAACGGACATTAAAGCGAAGTGATAGAAAAGAAATTGTGATAAGTGAGAAAACATCTGAATATTCACTTACTGACGAAGAAAAGCGACGAAAAAACAAAAGTCGAAGAGAGCGATTACGAGAACCCGGGGCCTTAGAAATTCGAGCCTTACATGATAATGAAGAGCCATCTCGCTGCGTTATATTATATTTAATTAATATACATAAAAAATCAAATATTTATATCTGATACTGAAGCCCAAAATTTGGCATACCTATTTATTCAACGATTCTGTCTTTCTCCAGCGTTGATGTCACTAGAACAAATGCTAAATATGAGACGTTTAAACAGCAGTAATAAATATTAAAACGTTGTTTTATTTAGTAATTATACATGGATATTAACCTCAAGATGATTTTAAAATATATGAATAGAATAACACACTTCAAGTTAGACAAGTTTGTCTGTTTTCCAGATTAGGTCTATATTCAGTTATGCTATTGTACCGTTGACTGTATTTTATAAACAATATATTCATTTAGTTATTCATTCATGGCCTTGTACACAACTGCCCATTATATAGAAATTCAAATATTCGTCAAAGTCCAGAAAATCATACGATTTTAGTAACAAAAGCAACTCAAATCCTTCGTTACGTGAGAAAGAAAGGCAGATGAGCAAGAAGAGAAGCCACCAACATATGAAAGTAAGCTGTCCTTGACATTTATTCAAGGGCAGTCTATGTATTGCGATATGCTAGAAAACAACTTGTTTTAAAGGCATATAAATAAACTATGCCTACACAAAAGTTACGTAAGGCTGGGAAGATACCAACTACTACTATAAATAAAGAAAACAAGAAATCTTCTCCTTGACTTAATGATAGTGCAGAGGTGGGAAATTGGCAAACCTCGGTTCAGATCTAGTACAGAATAAATTGGGTTAAACTTCTTAATGAGGTTTTCCTGAGTGGTAGAACTAATATCAACTACCTGGATATTTTAATGATTGGTATTAGACCAGTGCAAGATGACAAAGTTAATTTATAAATAAACATGTTTGAGTATACTTATTTCGAGCAATGTATCTTCGTCAATCATTCTACCATGGTGAGCATGCCTGTAGCAATTATTTGAGTCCGAATTTGAATCTGAGTTGGGATGGTTTGCCTAGATAATGTTTCTTCTGAGCTTTTTCTTTTGGTGCTCTCTCTAATTTCTCAATTTGTCATCTGTGTAGAATGTATTTGTTATAAAAGACATTAAGCTATATCAAATAATTTAGTCTTGAACAGAATCCACATATTCAATCTTAGCCACCAATGTTCTTAAAATAGGAAGAGAATATTTAGGGCAAACGAGAAGGCGCTCTCTCATTTAGTATGTTTGTGCACTAAATCCATTAATAATATGGACAGGTGACCATGTTCTCCAAAGAGATGACAAGATAAGCAAGCTTCAGCGGCATTTCGGCGACCTTGATTCCTACAAAAACTGAAGGAAAAATGTTTGTCTAATGAGTGCACTGAGAGATTTTTCCACTACACCTCATAACGGTTAACTTACTCCTTTTCTTAAGGACATTCATAGTCCGGAAGTAATGAACTGATATAAGAAGACTTGATAATAATCTCCAAGAACATCTTCAGCATGACGTAACTTCACCATGAGTGACCTTCTCCAAACCAGATTTTAAAGTAAATGAGCCTATCAGAAAAGACAACTGTGCGCTATCTGTTCGTAGAGCGTTAACTAGAAACAGTACTTAAAGGAAAAGATAATAAGCATTTCAAGGTCTTCTGTTCTGGTCCACACTTGGTGCTTTTAAGATCTTAGTACCCTTTCAGGTACTGCAAATTGTTTTGTAACTAAAGCTTTTTTTTAATTAAACTCGCATGCATAATTACAAAATTCATTTATAAGCTACGTTATCGGAAACATGAAGCTTTTAATCCTAAGTTTGTACAGTTTCTAAACGCTTTTTGCAAGCCTCCTTCTTGTACCAATCTGGTGCCTTGGGATTGGGATTCCATTACGGAGGGGCTACCATGCTGGGCCCATTGTTCCTATGCCCCCAAGTGGGGGCACCTCCGGCAGGAAGGATGAGGCGAAGGAGACAGAGGGCGGCCGACCCAAGGAGTCACGACAATACAGAGGGCAGGGTCCCTACAGTTTACTTGTATAGACTTCTCCCGACAGGCCAAGACAACGAACTCACTTCCCCACAGCGGGACGACAACGAGCCCAGCAGCCGAGCCCTAATGGTACCAAGGCAGGCGATCCGAGCCCCAAACGTCCCTGGTTGGCGGTCAAGAAATGGTCCCAGCAGAGGAGCGGAGATGGGCAACCGACCTATCGGAGGAGGAAGTAGTTTTCCTCAGAGCGTATCATCCTGCTATGCACCGCCGAGACACCCGCCGACACTTCTACCCTGAAAGAGACCACCAGATGAGAGATGATGTGAAATGCTAATGGAGATGAAATGGAGGGACAAAAAGTTCGGGGGATGTAATTAATCTACCCAGCATTCGCCTAGGGACCCGGGAAACCCCCCGAAAAACATGGGTCAGGTAGGTCGGCCACGGGAATCGAACCCGGGCCTGCCGAATGCGGGCCGCAGACGAAACATTTTGGCGCCTTAATATTTGTTATTATATTTCTCTTTAATGTCTTTAATTTCCTTCCCTAGAGTCCGGAAGTATGAATGAGATGTGAATGTGTGCGTGATCTAATTATTAAAACCCAACGATTACGAGTTAACACCATCGATATGTTCCAAAGGAGAATGGCCGCCGATATGACTATTGGAGTTAAAGGCGGGATATAAATAGAACAAAAAAGAACACGGTTTCAAGATCATCGTGTTAATTTCAGGTTATGTTTAAAACGTAGTGGAATATATAATTGTAAAGAAAACGTTATCTTCATCGGCATCCTTTCTTTAAAGAGTTCTAAATCAACTTATCCACCTGCGAACTTAAAGGAACATCCTATAGTAATTGATGCGCATTGCAAACACGAAGCAGTAGTTTCTATATCGCAAATCAAGAGCTTCACATAGCTTTACTGCAACGCTCATATGAAAGCAAAGATTTTTGCTTGTATTCGGAATGAAGCTTGTATTCGGAAATAAATAAATTAACTTAAATACTGTTATAAGCGAGCGATTTGCTAGTCGCTAGATGCGTGTGGAAGATGGACGATAGAGCTAAGTCGACGTCTTCGTAGACATCGTCATCGTCGAGTGTTCACGAATTTCCAAGTCGGCTATGCTTATGCTAAATAGGTTGCAAGAAGCAACTTCTTCGAACCCAATAACTGTAGGTGTGAATATCCAGTTCAACACTATGATCTGTCAAGTCATTTCTCTCAGCTTATTTATTAGCTTTTCAGTATGAAAATTCGGCCTTACACGCAATATACTTAATGTACATGATTAGGTGATTTTATTACGTTACATGCATGTCATTGGCATCACTGCTAGTGACCTATCAAAAATATGGTGGTAGGAAGGAGCAATATTTAGAACTCTATAATGCTTGTACGATGTTTCACGCTCAATTAGTTTCTTTTACGTATGATGCTGGATCTTGTTTTTGGCAGATTGGAATCCTGCTTTGACCAATAAATTTGAAGTATGGCTCAGCACGTCGTGAGCTTACAAGGCTCTGTGGTTAATTCTTCTTCTCTTCCAATCAGGTATTTTCTGACATGTGTAGCCAAATTCTTTTAGAAATTGTACAGCTTGAATAAAATTCTATTCACGAAACAAAACATTATTTCGTACAAAAATTTAATACATACATTGAATTTTTTATTATAACAGAATGGCTTAAACTGCACTTTGAAATATTTTACATTCATGTTTTTCTATTTATTTCGGAGCCCACAGGAAATATCAGGTAGCCACAGAGTTGCGTGTTTGTACTGCGCTTCAGGCAGTAATGGATTTTATTAGTTTCCAAGATTCCCTTTTTTCCTCTTACCATCACATGTAGACCACAATGCGTTTAGCCCCACTTTAACCAGGTCCACAGTCACCTGGTTACAAGACATCGATGTTATGATAACAAGTATACGTTTAGGATATCGCTACATCCATCGCTGCATAGCTTTATAGGTTACACGTATTTTTAAATGTGGTTTTAAACAGCTTTATCTTAGATGGTTATTGTGAAAATTTATAGTAGACTGTGTTTTTATATTACTGTAAATATGCATTCTAGTATGATCATTATAGGAGATAATATATATCATAACCAACACTTTAGTTCATGAATGAGGTATGTACTTAATATTCAATGATTCAATAAAAAGATGAATGAGTACAAACACTTCATAGGACTAAACTTATTGAAATCCATCACGTATAACTTTAACTGAGTTTAACTTATGGGAAACTGGTGGATACAGAAAAATTATATATGTGTGAAGTGTCCCCTATGCATAACGTGGTTCGGAGTCCACGGTATAAGCTGTAGGTCCTCTTTCCCCACCGTCATCTTCATTATCACCCCATCAATGGAGGTAATGAACCCGCCCTCTGGGTGCCTCCACCTGAGAAATGGGTCCAGACATCATGTGGTGGGGCGAGGTTACCCCGAAGCCCAAGATTGCCATATGGGGCGTGTTGGTAACCAACCATATATACGGTATAACAATTCTCGGGCAGCAGATGACTTTGTATTACAAGTATAATTTTAACCTGAGTATAATTTTCTACGATGTAGGTACCCTCCAAGTGTAAGCTGCATTTCGTGATACATGCACTGCTTTTTTCTACATCAAAGAACCTTTAATGATGGTCTGCCGTCAAAACACGAATTCTCTTTAATAAAGGTCGTCGACATTAGACTACTCTTTTATTCATCTTTCTCTGCTCAGTGATTTCCTGTACTTTTGCTTGTTGATGACCAGTGTCTGCATTTAGAGGTCATTTTCTACCTTCGTGAGTAGCATCTATCTTATTGGTGTTAACGACGTTTGAGATCATTACAGTTTCATGGTTTTGCAACTTGGCATATATAATTTCAGCAAGGAGTAATATGCAACTGAGTTTCGACGTTTTTATCACGAGTTACAGGATCAAATGCTCGACCAACAGCAGAGCAAATTGGATAAAAACGTATACATTCAGTACAAGGTGAACAGTGCTAAAATAGTCGAATTAGAGACGCAAAGAACTTCGAAATTGCATTGAAGCAGTGAAGAACCTCGCTGTCCATTCTTTTAAAACTGTGTGAACTACGTAACTTCTGATAAAGTGGGGAAATATAATTTTTATCCAAACAACTGTTTTTGCTGAACATGAGGAACATGTATGTCATTCTTTTGTTTATAAAATGCCATCATTTTGTCGATTCTGAGACCAACCTGTTTCAATGAACTACTAGGACCAATCCAAGTCTGTCGCGATATGAATTTTGTAGTGTTTTGAATACTGAATAAGTAAGATTGAGATCCACAACTACCACGCTTTGCAAAAATTTATATTGCACAAAGTGTATGCGTTTAATCTGAATGTGTTTACGACCTAAGAATGATTTGCAGAGTTGCTTTCATAATAGTACTGCAAAGATTTTATCTTCATATCATTTAATTATAAGACTGTGACTGGCAATTTAATACACCCTGCAACAGCACTAAAAAAACCTGTAATGCTTTAATGAACGAAATGTAACAACAATGGCCCCAAATTGCCTTTATTCCTGCTTCAAAGGTTTAGTGCGTTGCACAACAATGAAAAGTTTGAAAACACTCTGCTTTCCATAAGTTTATAGCAAACTTTGAATTTAAATTTCTAAACACTTTTACAGAGTATGATTTTGGTACCCATGTTATATATTTTTAGTTGAGTATATCAGTGGGAAGTTTTGGTGTTATTTATTTTGATAATTAGGCACTTCTTTTAGATACAATTAATATGAGTACTTCTTTTTCATATAACGTTATATTAATTTGGAATTTAATTGTTACATAGTTTCGGGTTTTCAAAAAAAAAAAATCATTATTTAATTCAAAACTATAGGTATACAAGAGAATTCGAGATGTTTTATAGAAGAGTCAATCCAACTTGTTTGCTTATAAATACCTCTAAGCATCCACTATCAGGAGCCCAAGGACGCCCCGTTGTTCCGTCCCAAATGTTTACAACAGGATTGTTCTAGTTATAGATTACAGCACTTTCACCCATGGCAGATCCCTGAAGAACTGTACTGGTGAGCAGCAGTTTGTATGTATAGCAGGTGTGGCCTATAGTGAAATTTACTAGTCTACCGCTCGTATAAGGAATGAAATATGAAAGTCGTTCGCTCATCCTTTTTGCGGGCGTGGCACAGCCTCCTTTTTCTAACAACGGTGTCTCATCCATTCACCACGACATTCTCTGCTCATACTCTATCATAATAAAAGTAATTATTAACATTTGCAGCAATGAATGGAATTGCGGAAGTAGGTCAAATACACCGTCAACATTGCCTTTTCCTCCAATTAATGTCTACTTTCATGGCTTTAACTCTTATTTTCAGCAATGGTCCAATCACTTTATTATCTCTCTTGTAATTTTAATTTCTGATTTTCCTGTTAGATATAATACTATTCATGACTAGAATTCTCTTATGTTCTATTTCCCATTAGAAACTCTTATGTGTGTTTTATTTTTCCAAGGATCTTAGGAAAACCACGACCAAAGATGCAAAGATACCGAAATATGCTGAACATTTTAGACTTGTATGCTTTTCAACTGTCTTCGTATCTACCATGATTAATACGACGTGGTGCCGCCCTTTTACAAGTGTTCCTAATTACTTATAAGTTCTATTTAGTTTTCCTGGTACAATCACTATTAATGGCAACTTAACAAATGAAGCAGATACTACACTTAGTCAATAATTTGACAAATAGGCGGAAGAGTATGACATTTTGCTTAAAATATTACAACTTGAATGATTTCTATATGGTTCATTTGTTGAAAGTACACATAATTTCTTTCACATGGTTTTGACAAATATACATTGTTTCTAAATACAATTTTTCTTGAAATGCAAGCTAAAGTACTCTTGTATTATCATCCCATCTCTCTATTATTACAGTAAATATATCATGGCTTTTTGGCACCTTTTAGTTTTAATACAAAAATTTTATTATTTATGTATTGCACCTTTACAAACATTTTTCGAAGTGAGTATACTTTATTATCAAACAGTACCCAGGCCTGTTACGAAAACCACCTTCTGCTTGTGTACTGGGCCACGCCGTGGCTCAGTGGTTAGACCGCTTGGCTCTCACCAAGGCGGCCCGGGTTCGATTCCAGGCGACCGCAAAGTGAGAATTGTGGTGGACAACACGGCGTTGGGGCGGGTTTTCTCCGGGACCTCCGGTTTCCCCCGCCATCTCATTCCACCGGTGCTCCATCTTCATCTCATGCATCATCAGTGTCACCGCCTGCGGTGCCGTATGTAGTAAAAGCGGGCGTTAAACACTACACATTTCACATTTCATTTGCTTGTGTACTGATATTGCTACAAAATATTGTAGGTGAAATAAAAATTAATTATATTATATATAAGGAATTAGGTCAGCACTAAAAATGTTTAAAAAACCCCAAATTTTAAGGTTATGAACAACATTTTATTCATCCTTTATGTTTATAAACAATCATTCGTAAAGATAACAACAGAAACTCCACTTCCCAGTGGGTTAGAAATAGGCTAGTGGTTTAAATTGGAGGTTCACATGAGGGTGGATGTAAACATAGCATACATGAAACACCATTCAGCTAAATCTATTCAGTTTACTACTTCATTTCAATAATTCCATAAAAATAAATATTTTATTTGCGAGCTGTGTATGCTAGAAAATACAACAGACTTTGTTGTATCAAATCTATAAAATTAAACGCACTTTTTTTAATGTTCAAAGTAGGTTTAAAACCAACAAAGCTTATGTCCAGAAACTTCACAGTGGATGACTTCAGAAACCTTCAACTGAAAATGTAATTTTAATTAAAATCAAGGTTATTGTTGTGCTACAGACGTTTTTATAGCCAGCGGGTTCGCATTTTCAAGCAGTTCGTGTTTCTGGAAGATATTTCTTCTCCCTTTGCTTGATAGAGGACCTTAGGCAACCTAAGACCTCACATTCCTTTAAAATGAGGCATCGTTCACGTCACTAAACATTAACTCATGTGACACAGATAAATAAAAAAAGCAATCTGTTTTAAATCAACGTGGGATGCAGTCTTAAACCTCAACACTTGTTACTAACATTATATTATGCTATATATATTCACAGCACTAAATTATGTTTATATTACATTGTTCACCATTGTATAGAATGAAGCCAGAAAAGAGGTTGTTGGATAAATATAATAGAAAGTATTTTGCTCAGAGGCAAAGTAAGAAACGGGTATAGCATGTTCCGTAAAGGAAGTTTATCTATAGAGGCTGTCATTCAGGTTTTGCTTTTACCTGCCCAGTTTGACCAAAGCTATAGATCAAATGTGTTAAGCTCGAAGTAATTGATTTTAAGTTTCATCTTATGTTTATGGTAAATTAGTTTAATTGTAGTAAACAAAAAGGCAATCATGACACCCATATGTTAAACATGAGTTTTACTTAAGCGTAAAAAATATTTATCTGAAAGAATACCTTTTTTGTTCATATTTTTAAGCCGAAAAACTGTATTTGAAAATAAAACTTGGTGAAACCTATGGCATTAACTTTGTAAGAATATGTTTTTTTTTTTTTCGTAAACCTTAAAAACTGCAACAGTTTGGGTTCTAGTTAATATTTTGTAAACATAAAGCCAAAATTTTCATGATTTATGTGGTACGTCTGAAAGGACTTTCTAATCTTTAGGTATGCAACATTATTTATCTGTATATTTTGAATTAATTGGCAGAAGAGATGAGTGTAAATCTGCTCCGGTCTATAGCTGATGAAATTCTGTTACTTTTACGTTTACTGAGAGGTATTATTAGCCTGCTTTGGAAATTCAGTATAGGCTAGACTTCATATTTTATCTTTTTTATCTGGCCAATATTTCATAACTTTTTCTGTCAGACACTGACACGTGATAAATGTTTTAGTCTCTTTTATAACGTGGATAAAATTATCTTTCCTCAGTATAAATTACATAATTAAAATAATTGTTCCCTTGCCTCTCATTTTAGGAAAAGGACATTACGAAGGCTTACCACTAGAAGTTCCATATTCCACGTTCCTTGCTTGTACTCTTTGTATCCTTTAGTCTTAAATATTGGGTATTCTATGAGCTGTTAAGTGTTCATTTAGCAGCTTATAAACGTTGCTGTTTTAAGCAGGTAAAATATTAAAATCTGTTTAGTTGTTAAATAGCTAAAGATTTGGTACCTCTTCAAATAAAACTATTGTTGCTGCTTGCTTTAAGGCCTGCTCTGAGCTGTAAAATTCTTTTTACCTTAAAAAAATAAAAGTAAAATAGGAACTACATTGTCGGTGTTTCCTTTATATTTCTTTCTTTTTTCTTTTTTGTGAAAAAGGGGCTACAGTAATGATCAAATACAAGAAGCCTTTTACAATACACAAAGCCATTGAATGCAGCGGAACCTGTAAATGTTCATACAAATACTTCAGGTATCTGTAACAAAACAAGTCCTAAATACCTTTCCCTTACGCACCTCTTCAACAAAGAAACAAAACCTACCAGCGTGTATAAAAAGAGCTTTCTGCAAAAGCTTTCTCCAATCCTTCCCATTAGCACCTTTCTTGGGGGATACATTTCACAACTTTATAACGGTAGAGAAGAGTTTTTTTTAGGATTCACTGGTGTTAGCAATGAAAAGCGCTGTTATTCGGGGTCGGGTGCAATAAAAAGAAAGTGATTTTAAGAGGACGGCTTCACAGGAAAACGGGTTGTATACTCAAGCTTCCATTTAAGGACATCTTAGAGCCACGCAACGAAGCAAATTCCTGGAAATGCTCCCAAGTGGCCTTTGCAACTTAGTTTTTGGTAGGAATGTTGTGATGCTAATGCGTACAAAAAAGCGATTACTGGGGGATAGGTTGATGGCCTAATGGTGACTCACACACATTAAGATGCTGTAACGTTACAAATCTCGCCCATTTTGTTGATGCTGCACCAAACCAGGGAGTGTTCACAAAGCATGAAATACTTCAAGGAAGCAGGTTACAGAAAATATAAAATTTTGTTATAAATAGTACTACAGCCATAGATTTTAAGATATAAACCTAAAGGTCTGCATGATGAGGAATGAAAACCTATGATTTAATGAAAATAATACATAAATGACCCATGGTTAAACCTCTTGAACCAAATATTATATATAAAACCTGTGTTTAAAAGTGAATAACTGATATTCTAATTATTCAAAATATTTTAAATATTTATTCTATGATTCTAAGTCAGTTATAAAATGTAGAAGTAAAATAATTACATTTTTACTGGAAAAACTAAAAGGAGTTTGAACATAAGGCTTAAACAGCATTTTAGGAACATTAGGAACAAAGAATAGACAAATCGGTATCGTACTATTTTTGGAATGATAATCACGATATAGAACAAGAAATCCACTTATTAAAAGTGTTCAGGGTCCAACTCTATTAACCACGTGGGAGAAAATATTGATAAACAAATATGAAGGAGAACTGTTCAAATTTGACACCACGATTGAATAAAGCCCAAAACTTCAAGTTTATGAAGATACCAACAGAGATGCTCCTATCGCCTCCAAATAGTCATTAGCTGAGAATGTTAGAAAGTTCCTAACGAAACGCGTTAGTTAAACACTAGCAATATATGGAGCATTGAGTACTAGTTCGACTCAAAATTATATTAATTTTGTGCTTCATTGTATCATAGTCCTTACTCATAGAAATATTATTAAAGTACGAGGACTGTTCAATAAAGAATGATCACAATTCTTTTGACAACGTACCTTTACTCATCCTCATAATTTTGATGGTTCTTCTCAAAATAGTCTCCCCTGAATGCGATACACTTGTCCCAGCGTTTCTGCCAGTCTTCAAAGACATGTAGGAAACCATTTTTTGAGAGATCCTTCAAAATCGCCTGCGCAGCCTTCACCACTGCTTCTGAGGATGCATAATGCCTCCCAAGAAGGCGTTTCTTCAAGTTAGGGAATAGAAAAGAGTCACATGGAGCTAAATCCGGACTATAGGGAGGGTGAGGGATGCACTTCACGTTAATTTTTGTAAAATATTCAGCAACAACATTGGCAATATGCAGCCGCGCATTATCGTGGTGCAGCCTCCAGGCCTGCTTCATGGAAATGTGATCTTTTGGGCCGGATATGGACTTGCAATGTTTTCAGGACATCCCTGTAGTATTTTCCAATTACTGATGTGTGTGCAGGTACAGCATGCTGATAAATCATTCCATGAATATCAAAGAATGAGATGGCCATAACTTTCCCAGCAGAAGCAACCACTTTTGCTTTTTATGGGGTTGGTGATGAAGGAGTTTTCCATACCGAGCTTTGCTGTTTGCTCTCAGGATCAAAATGATGTAGCCAAGTTTCATCAGCAGTGATTACGTTTGAAAGAAACTCCTCTAACATCAACTTTAACTGCATGTTACCTCCACTGCAACGGTAGGCAATACTGAATATGTCTGAACTTGCCTGGTTCTCACAGGCGGGAACCAGGAGTACCAACAATGAAACTACTACGACGCGTTTGTTTCACATTAAACTAACAGAATATTATAAGATTGAATTTTAGTGTGAAAGATTATGACCGTAAAAAATTATGATCACTGTTTGTTGAACAGCCTTCGTATGTTTACTTTTTATTTATAAATTTAGTATAGTTAAAATTAACTAAATTTTTCTGATATGCAGCCATATAAATCAGTCGAGTATGTAAATATTGTTCTAATTCCAAGTGCACAAAAATATATTCTGAAGAGTTCCTGATATTTTTTTGAAACAGTATTATGTCGTTTAGAAGGCATCCACGCTGTCCCACACCGCCATACGCCATGAAACCTAGAAGCGAGAGGCAAAATGAAAAAAAGGGAAATGATAGAAAATAAATCGTGGAAGATGAGACACGTTTGCCTACCGACCAGAAAAAAAAAACTGTTGGCGGGGAATCGAACCACGAACCTCAAGAACGCCTGGAATTATCTTGCTTGATTAGTCTACCTGTTTAACACATTCATCATTAAAGAGTATAAAGTGCAGGGTCACACTTGCAATAAAACGAAACGACATTTCAAACATTTCATCAAAGCTTGCTTTGAGCCTTGATTGCTGATTGCGGTTCATAACTTTTTTGCATTTCTTGTGTCATTCTGCCTGAAGCTGACGGTAAATGCGTCGTATGAAAAGCCGCTGCATTAGGTATTGTCTGTTTAAACATGCATACCGGGGAAAACCAACGGGAAAGTATTGTTACATCGAGTTAGCGCGTTCCTTTTTTATTACTTTCCTTCTCGCCATCATTAACTGGTGGGCTGAAGTATTTCTTTGTAACGGTACTTTCCAGTTTGCAGCACGTTTCCTACGCTTTGTTAGATTTATATCCTGATGCCAAAAAGGGAAGTTTGTATTGAATTTTACAGATTCCTTTACCGGCATATAAGGTCTTGTCCTATTAACCTAAAAACATTACAATTATAAATTTGATCCTTCTAAACGATGGCATTTTCTGCTTTTCACTTTTAATGTCGGGGATAAAAACACAAACGGACGTGTAATATGGCGCATCATAAATAAGGGTTACATTCATACTGGCTTTTTGACATTCAAGTCAGATCTAAAGGTCAGTTGTCGCGTTACTTGAATGCCAACTGTCTTCTAGGAGATTACTTTTTTACACGTATATTATCAGACACTAAATTGATAATTAGTTTAAAAAGTGTCCAAATGTTCTCAAAATATCTAGTCCAGAGGTTCTTTAAAATAATGTGATAAAGTTATTTTGTGGAGGAATTCTTTAGAACTGTCTAAGTTATGTTTGAGTGTTATAGGATGCATATATCGTGAAATATTTAATGTGTTTCATTCTGTATTCGCTTTTCTACTAACTATTTTTATAAAATCATCTTCTGCTTCTTGTAAGTCTACATAAACTTTCAAGAGGGCTGAAGTGAAGGAGCCGCAGTAGGTTACAGGCCACAGAGACGCGCGGGAAATCCGTAACAGTTCTAGGCTCAAATACCTGACCCCCCGCGACATCTATGCTATACCGCCTACAAAACTTATAAACATACTAAAAATTAAGACAGAAAGGAAAGAAGAGGAAATTATGGTAAAGAATTTGTGACATATAAAAGACTGCACTAGCACTGTCTACCGACTAGGGAAAATTACGAAAAACTCCAAAGTGAGAGCGGGCAGTCGGTGGGAATCCAACTTGGAACCTTCCGAGTGTAAATCTCACAGGTTACCGAGAAGTCATCTCGACTGGTAACTTTTGCATTAGTTAAATATGGAAGTTTAATCTTCAGCTACTCAATTTATTTCCTCTCTTATAAAGTTAATATGGCCGCGCCGTGGCCAAGTGGTTAGACCGCTCGACTCTCACCAAGGCATGCCTGGATTCGATCCCAGGCGATAGCAAAGTGAGATTTATGGTGGACAACTCAGCACTGGGGCGGATTTTCTCCGGGAACTCCGGTTTCACCCGCCATCATTCCACCAATTGTTCCATCGCCATCCTCTTTTCTATCATTCAATTGCCACTTACTGTCAGCTACTTCTCTCGCTCAGGCGTTAGGCTGGTCCCACAACCCTGGTTCCCCTATCAGACTTCAGATTCCCTCACCCCAACTTCCGGGCTAAGTAGAACCCGAATCCCTTAACAGCCAGAGATAAAAGCTGGATAACCTATTTTCGTCCTTACCTCCATGGGGCGATTCGAAAATGGCATGTGTCCAAACACACACACGCGACTTAGTTGAGTTCAGGTATAGCATTTAATTCAACTGGTCGTACATTACCTAATATTGTTACAAATCATTCCAATTTTTAGGAAATGAAATTCCTCAGCTTGCATATGACACGATGACACTGTTTTATGTAACGTGGTAAGGCCTTACCAACCAACGTTGGATGACAATGTATGTTATAAGAGCCGCATTCACAGCTCAGGAATTTGCCTCATTAGCATGGACCGCTCCCAACATAATTCATAATGCTCTCTATATTTCTTACAGCGCTCTATTTCGATTTATACTACGCAAAGCTTTTGAGGCGCTCAGATCTACACACCTGTGCTGATGGCAGACAGCAATGACCCAGTTCAAATCTAGAACAATGGGCAAGAAGGGACCTTTACGAAACGCGGAAACATTCACTAGAACGATGTTGGTGTTGAAAATTGCAATTAAAGAATTGCAAGGAAATTACAAGTTAGTCATGATGAGCATTTGTCTTATAGAAAGTCTATTACAGTTGCCCTACACGGCTATGGAACTCGGATTGCTGAAGCAGTCGATACTGGATAATGGCAGCTTATGATGTAATGAGTAAATCTCTCCCACATACATGGTGGTCTAAAAGACAAAACAGGTACTAAAGAATGGCGAAAAATTGCAGAAACAACAGCGTGAAAACAGTGATTACTGACATGAAGCTACAAAAATACAATAATAACATAGTACCTGCCATTTATCCTTTATTTGCCTTCTTTATACTTAACTTACTTTTCTTTTAGAACCTCCCTTCTCTTTAAGTTTTCCTGCAAGGCTTTTGCAGTCCATTCTCGAAAGATTTTATAAATAGGTACACAAATGTAAGATATACTCTCAGGCAAGTAGTTTCCTGAAATACCTTTTTAGGTTTAAGTAAGAACCTGTAAATGGTAGTCTCAGTTTAAATTAAAATTTTGTTTTTGAATCAGGTTTATTCTTTTAAGGTCAAGAATCAAAGCTAACTCTTCAGCCATCGTTTGACTTCTTTTTCATGCTGACAGGAAATTGTACATTTATTTATATGATTGGAAGAGTTTCTGAAATCTGAAATAATTTTTTTAGTTCTTACTTCAGGGTTAAAATGTCCTCATTTACTTAATCTATAATCAAATATTTGACCACCGAAAGTCTTAGATATAGAATATTTACATTGCATAATTTTTCATATATATAAGAAATCTAATTTCTCTAATATTATATAATTATATTATATAATACGCAGACATCACAGAAGAAGAATTGTTTTAAATAAAAGAAAATACGCAACATTTATATAGTGTTTATTATTTGCACAAGCTGAAGAGAAACAAAGCAAAAGCTGCAACATGTTTTATATTTGTTAAAAGGTCAGAAATGGCCTAAGTACCAGACCTTCTTAAACTATCTGCAAGTTGCCTAAGCACATAATCAGTGGATTAATATGAAAACCTTGTTTTTCTTGTCAATGTAGTTTATAAAAAAACTGAATCTTTCTTTCTAGCACTCAGTACTGTGGAGTTTCAACTCAACAACTGCTGTGTCATGTACACAAGATTACAAAAGAGCTTTATTGCACTTTACATTGCATTTTCCACGAAGTGACTTACATATTTAGCATTTTATGTTGATGTCATTTGAAGCTGCTTAAATTATAACGTGAAGGACTGATTTTTGATGCCACTCACTCAGGAACTTAACATTTAGAGAGCCTATGGACTGTCCTGATACAACCAAAACAAACTCAAACAACTGTAACAGAGGCTGAGGGCAATAAAACACACACACACACACACACACACACACACACACACACACACACACACACACACACACACACACACACACACACACACACACACACACACACACACACACACACACACACACACACACACACACACACACACACACACACACACACACACACACACACACACACACACACACACACACACACACACACACACACACACACACACACACACACACACACACACACACACACACACACACACACACACACACACACACACACACACACACACACACACACACACACACACACACACACACACACACACACACACACACACACACACACACACACACACACACACACACACACACACACACACACACACACACACACACACACACACACACACACACACACACACACACACACACACACACACACACACACACACACACACACACACACACACACACACACACACACACACACACACACACACACACACACACACACACACACACACACACACACACACACACACACACACACACACACACACACACACACACACACACACACACACACACACACACACACACACACACACACACACACACACACACACACACACACACACACACACACACACACACACACACACACACACACACACACACACACACACACACACACACACACACACACACACACACACACACACACACACACACACACACACACACACACACACACACACACACACACACACACACACACACACACACACACACACACACACACACACACACACACACACACACACACACACACACACACACACACACACACACACACACACACACACACACACACACACACACACACACACACACACACACACACACACACACACACACACACACACACACACACACACACACACACACACACACACACACACACACACACACACACACACACACACACACACACACACACACACACACACACACACACACACACACACACACACACACACACACACACACACACACACACACACACACACACACACACACACACACACACACACACACACACACACACACACACACACACACACACACACACACACACACACACACACACACACACACACACACACACACACACACACACACACACACACACACACACACACACACACACACACACACACACACACACACACACACACACACACACACACACACACACACACACACACACACACACACACACACACACACACACACACACACACACACACACACACACACACACACACACACACACACACACACACACACACACACACACACACACACACACACACACACACACACACACACACACACACACACACACACACACACACACACACACACACACACACACACACACACACACACACACACACACACACACACACACACACACACACACACACACACACACACACACACACACACACACACACACACACACACACACACACACACACACACACACACACACACACACACACACACACACACACACACACACACACACACACACACACACACACACACACACACACACACACACACACACACACACACACACACACACACACACACACACACACACACACACACACACACACACACACACACACACACACACACACACACACACACACACACACACACACACACACACACACACACACACACACACACACACACACACACACACACACACACACACACACACACACACACACACACACACACACACACACACACACACACACACACACACACACACACACACACACACACACACACACACACACACACACACACACACACACACACACACACACACACACACACACACACACACACACACACACACACACACACACACACACACACACACACACACACACACACACACACACACACACACACACACACACACACACACACACACACACACACACACACACACACACACACACACACACACACACACACACACACACACACACACACACACACACACACACACACACACACACACACACACACACACACACACACACACACACACACACACACACACACACACACACACACACACACACACACACACACACACACACACACACACACACACACACACACACACACACACACACACACACACACACACACACACACACACACACACACACACACACACACACACACACACACACACACACACACACACACACACACACACACACACACACACACACACACACACACACACACACACACACACACACACACACACACACACACACACACACACACACACACACACACACACACACACACACACACACACACACACACACACACACACACACACACACACACACACACACACACACACACACACACACACACACACACACACACACACACACACACACACACACACACACACACACACACACACACACACACACACACACACACACACACACACACACACACACACACACACACACACACACACACACACACACACACACACACACACACACACACACACAATCCTTTTAAAGGGTAAAGGTTGATGGAAATACGCCTTTAACCCTTTCACTGCTACATAAAACGATCGTGTGCAACATTAGTCAGCGCATCTATATCTTTTCTGCCTGATTCTAGATCTATTTTGTAGTGCACGTCTTGTTTGTTCTTTCTACATTCACAGAAAGTCAGTTGGAGACATGCCAACATTCAGCACACCTAACGAACACAGATTTATTCAAGAAAACAACCCAAATAAAACCGCAGAAAGTGACCCGAAATAAATACATATTCTTCGGATATGTACGGAGTTAGTAGTGAAAAAGAAGTGATAGTGTGATATGTAATGTAATTAATCAACTGATAATTTAATTAATATCTATATTTTGTTCCGATTTAGCCAATTTGGCATTGCGCTCTTCATTTCTGGACACAAAATTAACTCAGCTCCGAGAAGGACTATGTTATTTAACTCATATCAGATTAATTATTATATTATTTAGATTTAAATGATATAATTATTATAAAGTTTTATCTTCTCTTATTATTTAGAACCACAATATATTATTGTCCCAAAATCTGAAATAGAACATTTGACAAATAAATGGTGATAGTTCTGAAAAATAAATCTTCGTTTCTCCCCTCATTGAAGACATACACGCCCTCTGCAACCAAATTCATTAAACACAGAAGTAGTAATTGCATTGATATATTCGCATATGGGTATAAAAGGGACTGTAGCAGCAGATGAAGCAGTGAAAGAAGCTACAAGGCACCATGTATCAGACAAAACTATTGCTACCCCTCACCAAGACATAATCAGGAATATAGGAACTAAACTGCATGAAACTGGTGTCATAAATAGTTGTTAGAAAATACCACATTGAAAGTATTTGAGATAGTGGAAAAATCAAGAGCTCGATACCCCATTGGACTCAAGAGAACGAAGCAAATTTTAATTTCCTAATGAGGATAGGACATCCCAGACTCACACACTCGCATCTACTCACTAAAAGCGAACCACCACAATATACAGAATGTAATACAAGATAATCCATCAGACACATAATAGCAGAATGCTCGCTTTATTCCAAGGAAGCTGTACAACCTTCCATCAGAATTTTATGCAGTTTTGTCAGAAGCCAGCAAAACAAGGAACCTCATGCGCTTCATCAAATCCACCAATCTTGTCAGTCGCATCTAAGGAAGAAAAGAGCCATAGAGGATATCATTACGTTTGTCATCGACCAGAAAGAAAAGCTACCGTAATCATATAAGCAAATTTACTTGTCAACCGAATTGTAGTTTAAAAGAGTGTAATCCATATACTATTATCCATTATGTATTTAAATCTATGTCTGTCGCAATAAGACACCTGCCCGCCTCGGTAGCGTGGATGGTAGTATGTCTGCCTCACGTTCAGGAGGTCCCGAGTTCGAATCTCGATCTAGGTCAGGGTGAGTTACATGAATAATGTTTTTTCCGGGGTTTCCCTTATCCTAAAATACGAATGTCGGGTAACTCTAGGCTCCATGGACCCTGCGCCCATTTGAGCATCATTTCACACATTCCATTCATCGTCCGATATGACTTAAAAAGTTAAAGGACGTAAGTTAAAAAAGAGAGACCTCTGTAGTCAAGCGACTTAAAATAAAGCACGAAAAAACAAATGCTAGGGACTCATGATATGTGAAACAACTAAGTGCTATTTAATTTTACCTGAAATCTGTACGGTTTTTTCTGTTCTTGATTTCACATCTTTTTAACAGTGTAGCTATTATTCTGTATGGAATGAAAGAACAATTGATGTCAAGTTTTGAGATCATGAAACAATTCTACTATAAATTCTTTTCTAGATATTTTAGTGTAATGCAGTCCACACGAGGCAACATTTTTTTCTCCTTTGAAACTTCAAATTAGACTAATACATGCAATAATGTGGCTTATAATTATTCTCTATTACTGAATTTCTATGCGGTTTATGAAATCAAAGGATGCTAAGCCCAGCAGAAGGCGTGTCATCGCGCAAATGTGCAAAGCTATGTTAATTAGCTTGCGGAAAACGAGCAGCAATTGTGTCAGTGGCGCAGATGACGGAGATTCTCGAAAACACTTACCACTTTGCAAGAAGCTGAAAGAAAGTGAAGAAGAATACCTGAGTATGGATGACCCAGTTCTCGCCTCTGACCTACTGCCTAGGGTAGACAGATATACGAGCGAATTCCAACAACAAAAAAGAGTTTGGGGTAGTAGAATGAAACTGAAAGTGCTGAAAAGGGTGAGGAAGGGGTTGCAGTGTGTATGTAGGTCAAGGGCCATTGAGGGATTGAGGGAGGGTCATTTATAATTCCCGATCTGCTCTTCCAAGGCCTTGTGGGTATCTACGTCACAACTATTATCTCCATTCTTAAAGCGCGCGTTCCCATGACAGCCTTTCGTGGCTTGTGCCGTGGAGCCTGCCTTTGTAGGAGAAAATAGAATAGCCTCAGATTAAAAATCACTCTAAAGTGTGACAGCTCACAATAAACAGACAATTCTCTATCTAAATTCTGTAGTTGTGTTTAATGTTTACAGATAAATACGTTTTGTAAGCGAAAACATCTTCATAATGAAGGATTTCTGTTTAAAACTTTTTTAAAATCATTCTACAAAATCATTCCACGAAACAAAGTGTAAAACAATTTGTAAATTAAGGCTGTTGTCCTCACAAGCCTATGTGAGTTACGTATATAACAATCCAAGCATAACAAATACAGCAATTTATATACTGGGACGATAAATGAAGTCTTAAGAATTACTTGTAATGGTGCTCGAGTTGTATCTTATTGACTTACGATAGATTTACTCCCACTGTCTTTTTAATTTACGTCCTTCAACGTTAAGTCATATTGGACGATGAATGGAACGGGTGAAATGATGCTGAAATGACTCCAGGGTCCATATAGCTTAGAATTATTTCACATTCATCTTCCAGGATAATGGAAAACCCCGGAAAAACCTTATCCAGGTAACTCACCCTGACTTAGATTCGAACTCGGTACCTCTTGAACGTGAGGCAGACACGCTACCATCTGTATTACCGAGGCGGGCGCTCATACCTTATGTGAAGGAAATGGCGAATTACGTGCAAATCACTAATCACTAATCCAGAAGTAAACTGGCAACCCTTTATTGACAATGATTTCGTGAGCTAAGACTTCAGTAATATCTTTGGAGGCCACTTTTGGCTGTAATGACTCATGTTCTTCAGAGTAAGGAAGCATACCGCCTACAGCCGCAAACCATTTATTTTTCACTCATTTAACCGGATACGTGGTAATATCATACAATGCACGAAATGGACAAACTGATGCTCAAATGTTTTCGGAGTACAAACGTTTTGGACGTTCTAACTGCATTCTTTTTGCAGGTTAAGGGGAAACCCCGTAAAATCTTTATAGAGAGATAACTCACCCTAAATTCAGATTGAGCGGATACCTATTTTCACATTAAGAAGGCATATTACTAAGCCATTGTTACACAGTCAAGTAATTATTCCGTCTTTTTCCATTATTGTAAGCATATTCATGTACACATTTTGAATAATTACGCTTTTCCGAAGGAAATGCCTCCCATTACTTTATACGAACGCCACAGAAACAGGCCTCTACTCTAATTCTTCCATGACGTATGACTTACTCCAAAGTTCCGATGGGCTCTGTTTAAAATTCTGATGTAGGAATTCTTGTATTCTTTCTACAAGTAAATATAGTAAACGGATCTTAATTCCCCTACACATTCCGAGTACCTTAGTCTAGCGCTCCTGCTAGAAACCAGTTCAACCTTTGGCTTTCATCCCAAAACATCGTTAGCCACAACGTTGGGGAGAATATTAATATTCATCACTAATGCCTACCCTTCGGCAGTGAGAGGGCCAGTGCAGGCTACGGTTGATTTCAGAAATTACAATTCAAAATGAACCAGGGGCGAACTGCATTTAGCATCCACAGTTACCCTTTAATAGGCGAGAGAATCTGGTGTAATTTGTTCCAAAAGGGTTGCCGTTGCGCATATAAACGTTCATATTTTAGTTATTTTTTAAAATTTTATTTTATCGATCGTCACTCTATTCTGATATTAATCGGTCCCACAGGCCAGAAGCTGAAGCTGGCACTTGTTCATTGATTCTTTTCTGTTTATCGATGAAATTGAAGTTTCCGACCTTAAGAAAAAGATATAGTAGGAATTAGATGTTTAAATTAAGCTACGTCAATTGAAGAGAGCTTTTAACGTAATATTGTAAATGAATGAATTTATTTATAAACTTCAGAATCATGGGTTACACTTATACTATAAATAATTAGATACCTACTTTAGTTATTCTTACCAAATATATTATTAAAATGTCATGCTATCCTTGAAATAACACGTAGGAGCTAACAGAAGCTAAATCGTAACAAAAAAGAACCCTTTTTCATAATGACCGCTTCATATCTACATCTGTGAGTGGAACAGTTGTATTTACATCTTTATATTTGACGACATAATATGTGATGCTAATACTATACGTCATAGCTGATGACCAGTGTTTTCAGAAGAGTGAACAGCCAGATACCCTACAAACTCGTCATCTGAACATTAAATTGGCATTTCCTTCAGTAATGAACGATTACATTTCAGGGAATATTTTAAAAATCGCTGTGCTGAATACTGACATTATTTGCCAGACATCTGTGAGAAACATTTGAGAAACATCATCTCGATATTAATCTTGAGGCTACATCTTCACGCCAAGGGATTCCACAACAAAGCCAGCAATTTACAGAACAAAAACCCGTCACGCTCCACTTGACAATTGCTACAGCTCTCTCTCTTGTCCAGCTGAACTGCACCAAACTCCAGGAAAAAGTGGTTTTACCAAGGCTGTGCAAATAACAGGACTTAGTTGCTTTTTATGTTCTGAAATATGATTCAAAGAGAACAGTTAATGTGATGATAGATATTCATGTCATTATACTTTGGATACTATCAATCAGTTAGCTGCCACTGTAAGTGAAGCTGATACACTTTCCCGTTGTTGGGAACGGTCTGGGATAAAAGCTGCCTCTTAGACAGATGAGATTTTCAAGGGCACCCACTAACACTGGACCCTGAAAATGTTGCCGCATGTAGGCAGACTGACTGGGGCGCCTTATATGTCACTCGATGTCCTTCCTTCCTGCCTTCGTATCCCAGCAAAGCTATTCAACGGAGTGCAAAAACTGTTCATTTTTACTGGTACGTATGCATGAAGGTTAATGAATACAAACTTGCTCTTATGTATTGTTTAGGAGTTATAAAGTTTCAACTGGAACCATGATCTGATCCTTATAGAAGTTTCAATTCATTCGTTACGTAATAATCTCTAAATTTAATGGGAATTTATTTTAACCTCTTAGGATATTAATTTAAATGCACTGTAATTCCAGGCATTTAGATTCTTTCCTTACAATTCTTTTAGTTTTTCGATTTCTGTAGTGCAAATCCTTCATGTTGAACATTTCACAAGCAGCCATTAAATTTTTAAGCATTTACTGCTTATATATTCCTGCAAATAAATTACTGCCTTTGTAAAAATGGTACGTGTTTTATTATTCAGCTCTCAGCGTATTGTTGTATAGAGAAAAAAAAGCGTTAGCGAGCTTTTAATGTTTAAGGGCTGTATGTGCTAAAATTAAGTTACCATAAAAACGCTGTTTAAATTGGAGAATACGAAAGCAACACAATATATTCTGCAAGAAGGGATGCAAACAGGGAAAGTTATATATCAGCAATAGTGGTATTTGAATTAAAAAACTGATATAAGTAGAAGTTTAAAACTAAAGAATTAATTTGGAGTTGATGGGTGCGTTAAAAACCAGTCACAGAGACTTGTCAGAAATATAATTGAAAAATAAGACCTGAAGCTTTCCCGATGACGAATATGATCAAGTTGTTCTCGGGAAGCAAGCCAGGTTAAAAGACGATTAGAAATCAACGTTTCGGGCGTTTCAAGAAGTTCCAAGAGGTCTGGAAACTGGCCTTAAAATGGATATTCGTCGACTTAAGAAGCACAGATCAATTCAGTTTCATGATCAAGTTAAGTAGTTACGTTTCTTTGACCCAATTAATTTTCTATACTCACGCCATCTCCTGACCTGACATTTAATTTACTGAAAACAGTCTTTTGTTCAGTAATGCGAAGTTTTGTGCTTTGTCTTTGTTTATATTTGTGTTATATCCAGTGATTCATTTGTGGTTATAACATTTAATAAATATCCTGATGATGGGAGAGATGCACACTTCCGAAATGTCGATTTCTAATCGTCTTTTCATCTGGCTTGCTTCCCGAGAACAACTTGGGCAGGAATATAATTGGTTATTTGTACGCATCCAAAGGAAACGAATTTATGATGTATGCTACTAAATATCAATGTGAATAAAAATAGTGAAAATTGAACATTAAGTAGTATATGTATTCACAATGTATCTTAAATGCTTTCTCCTTTATTTTATTTCAGTTGTCTCTATTATAAAGTTTTAGTTTGTTACATATATCAGTATGTGTCTTTGTTATTATATAGTAATAAATTTTGGGGTTATAAAACGCTAATGTTACTACTAAAAGTCTACAAAGACATTCCAATATTGAAAAAGTGACATTGCAGTAAAATATGTAAAATGTTCAATATCTATATCTTAAATATTGCTATAAAGCTGCTTTAAAAATATGCAGTCTTTTGATTTTATCAAGTCACGTATTTTGATTAGTGTGAAACACAATTCATCTAAGGAAAAAAATATGTCATATAAATCCGAACCCTGTATATAACTAATTTCATATGCCCAATTTTCCAATTCATGCCCTTTCAGAAAATTAAACCACATGCCAAAAAAAAAAAAAAAAAAAAAAAAAAAAAAAAAAAAAAAAAAAAAAAAAAAAAAAACGGTTCAAGATAAAAACATGGCGAGATTCTTTATCTTTTAATATGACATTCCTTACCTAGCCCTGCAGGTAAGAGGGGCTGGACTTGACTTGTAACTTTCCCTCTCAGTGATCCTACCCTCACGATCCGACACACGCCCCTCGTTGCCGACACAAAAAAGCCGAAACGCTTGTAGCCAGACCGGGAAGGAAATTTTTCACGCTCCCTCTGGACCACAGGTACCTCATTAACATCACAACACGTTGAAAACAACAGCCCTATCTTACCGCGGTAATAAATGTCTCTCTGATAAGACACTCTTCTTTCTCCTAATTTCATCTCTGACGGAAACGTGATGCTAACAAATAGTCTAGCGCCGTGGAAGTGAGGCCAGTGCTAAATGCGGCGTTTTGCTTATTATCAGCCTTTCCTACGGTGCGCCTGGCAGAATTTTAAATCAGCAAATCACATGATAGAAAGTGGTTTCACTTCACTGTTGTTAACAGTTTGATAGCCATGTCTGTAGGATTATAAGATAAATTGGAAATATCCACAAAATGGCTGGAGATGATATGCACGAATGGTATTAATGTTATACGAAGTGGAATTATGGGGAGGATCATAAATAAGAAGCAAGGAGGCTCAGCATTAAACTATTTTGGAAGTAACTGTAGGAATACCGCCATTGGTCCCAGGATAAGTCGCTTTATTACAATTAGGAAATACCTACAAGGAAAAAAAAAGTGTAGGAATGCTAAAGAGAATGTTGAAAAGTTGTTTCAGATGTTTGGCAATGAAAGAAAGAGGTAAGGCTAATGATTTGATTATACAAGAGAGTTTGAGAGAATGGGAATAGTTGGAGAGCAGGATTGAAAGAGATTAGAAGAAATAAGGATGAAGGATGATTGCAAGGATGGGAAATAGTCGAGATGTTTGGAAACAAGTGAGAAAAATATAGAGGATGTAGAAAGACAGGAGATATGAGAAAGTATGGAAAATAGAAACATCTTTGAAATTTTACAGAAAAATAAAAAGGGAATAGTGCAGAAAGAAATAAAAAAAAAAAGATTACCTTGGATGAGAACAGGAACGACATTCTTATGTGACCCAAGAGGAAATGATAAAGGAATATATGCAGTTTGTAAATCTGAAGAAAACTTAAGAACTTAACAGAGTCTGGAAGTTTAAACGGAGAGAGCAAACCTAGGAACAAGTGTATAGAACAATATGGAAGGAAATTTAGTTGCATTGAAATTGTTAAGAGTAAGAAAGAAGAGAGAGATAAGAAAGTATGGGATTTTCTAATAAAATAAAAATAAAAATAGATGAAATGAGAAGAAGAGGGGAGTAAATTTAGTGAAGGAAGCCACACTGGCTGGGAACACGAAGAAAGGTAGCAGACGTTTGCAATATTAAAGTATATATATATATATATATATATATATATATATATGTGTCAATAAATATATAGAATGTTTGCAAATTTAAGCTGAATTTATTCAGTAAATTCAAGTTCAAAATATAAAATTGACTATGCATAAAGCAGGCAACTTTATTGAACCTGGTTATATAAGAAACTACTCAGTCGTGTACATGCGTTAACCTTTTCATGCCCTCCTTATTCCAGTCTATGTAGCTTCATGATTCCGATGTTTTCGTCGTCCGTGACATTGAAAATTGTAGCGATTCGAAACATCCCATGAACACTACAACCTTGACATTTCAACGCAAATTATCCTCTTGGAATAATGTCTTTATTTTTTCTGGAGCAGGAAAATGTGGCTATGATGTATTTATTCTATGATGCCTAGATATGTTTAAAAATCTGTGTTGCTATCACATGATTTTTTTCTACTGTTGTACAAACTATTGTTATAAAAACTCATTCTTCTAACTACTTCTTGATAATCGAGACTTTTTACTTCACGAAAGGTAAATATTTAAAAAAAATTAACCAGTAACGAAAATATGTGTGGAATAAGTAGCACCACAAAAATGTATTTTAAATAAATTGCATGCCATACAATTTTTTCCTGTAGGAGATTTTATTTCTATCCAGTGGTTTATCAACTATACAAAGGTCATTTAGAATATTCCCAGAAACTACGAGTATACATTTTATTCTTCATACAGATATCTTAATCATATTGTATTTCGATCAAAGTCATGAGAGCCGTTTTAGATAAAATCAAAGATAACGAAGGTTTCCTTCTAGTTTGAATCTAAATAACAAAAAGTTTGTTAGATATTAAACTTGATATTTAAGCTCAGCATTTTCCATGGATGCTACACAAAGATATGTCATGCTTATGACACATAGAAATTTTTCTAAAAACGCCTTCTTATCCAGGAGACCTCAAAACTTGTCTTTACAGTGAATATCTATATTGTATGTTCAAAGAAACGCTGTAGTCCCTTTATTTATATAAGGCAAGTACTAGAAAATGTGGTGAATGACTTTCGCGATGCATCACTGCAGCGTTTTGACGTCCTTCGCCATCTAGGGATAACATATGAGCTTCTGATTCCTGAGGTCCTGGGCTTAAACCTGGCTAAGGGCAAATTAGTTTTTGGGGGTCAAAAGCCTTAGCATGGGTTCCTTCGAAAGGGAAATAAAGCCGGTAGTCCCTTGTTCTCAGGTCTGGAACGGAGGTCTCTAAGCCAAATTAAACTATCTTTCATGCCCAATGCACAATGAGACGCTAAGAACCACAGCTGTTAAAGAGCATCCATAAACAAAAGACACTCAAACTCAAGTGTTACCTTTCATTTCACTATTCGTAATATTCGATAATATTGTGTACAACAGCGTAAATTGAGTTTCTACACGTTCTATGCGTTACTCTTTGTTCGTTAGCACTAATTAGTTCCTGTGCCATGCATATGCATTTCCCTCTGGTAATTATTCGTCTGCAGCGCATGCGTGCCAGGTAGAGCCGGACCACTTTTGTCGCCGATGTGGGGCGTCCGGTTTACGGCGAAGGGACCCTCAAGCTGTATCACTTCCATGTGGGAGATAGAGATACGACAATTGTGTTAGGTGACATCAGTCAACTTGCCAATCTAAGGGTTGTTACTTTCGACTTATCGTCATATAATTAAACGTAGTACGTCTGTAGAACTCGGAGATAACACCCTAGAAATTGTCAGTGAGAGAGAGAGTGGGGGTCAATGCTTTCGTTTCTAAAGGAATGTTGCCTACTTACCAGCACAAGTGACATCTGCTATCAGGAAAGGTGAAGAAAAAAGAAACACACACACACACACACACACACACACACACACACACACACACACACACACACACACACACACACACACAATAACAACAGTATCGGTTCTGTACATGGTGAAAGGAAACTCACAGAAAATACCTATATGTCGCAATTCCTTAGAATAAAAGAAATTTCATTTCTTGGTATCAACCGCTCAACTTCTAAAGTGTCACTTTCTAACAAGGGCAATAGTTTACTTGTGTTTGCTACCGTGTAATGATTCAAAAGATCCAAATTTCGATAGTAAATAAAGAAAATAGAAAGAGGAAATTTCATTGTTGTTTTAACACAAATGGATACATGAACTAATTCTGAATCTTTGTAAAATTATATCTATTTGACATCATTACAGGCATTGCTTGTAAACTATTTATTTTACTGAAAAATATAAAGGGGTGCAGCAAAAAAGAGAGAAAAAGCAAGTTTATTGCTCTTTATTGCAATGCTATTGGGTTTTCACTGTTTACACGGCTATTAAAATAATAAAAATAAATGCTTATTCAGAAAGACGTATTTTTAGTTCCTTTATATAGGACTAGGCGTTTATATTTCAAAATTTTATGTTTGAGCACTTAAGCCTCCAACGTTGGGTTCAAACGCATTTTATTTCTTACACCATTTCTGCCCCCCCCCTCCCGTAAAGGTGACGTGAACAAACTTATGTATTCAGCTTGCCTAATAGTTATTAACAGCTTGAAAATGTCTTGAAGAAATATGTTAATGAAAAGTAGTACATATAACATACATACAATTAATACGTACAAGTAATATCTACAACTAGTACTTCCTTAGCGAATCAAGAACACGGCACATTCTTAAAGATTCAGAGAATATGGAATTAATGCTTTATGTTTCTGTTTATGACTGCAAAAGAAGTTGGCAATCTATATTAGCTAAGCTGCCGAAATTGCAAGATCCATCCTTCCTCTTAGACATTTCTATAGCAAGTC
This sequence comes from Mantis religiosa, assembly GCA_030765055.1. Taxonomy (NCBI): domain Eukaryota; kingdom Metazoa; phylum Arthropoda; class Insecta; order Mantodea; family Mantidae; genus Mantis; species Mantis religiosa. Next base: position 85,570,589 of record CM060954.1, on the reverse strand, counting down.
ATTTTTGAGCCCACTAAATTAACTATCCCTCAAGATTAAACGAATGCACTTTATTTAACATTCGGGGGATCTGGATAACGGTACACGTGTTTACGGTACCCTGCAAGAGAAATGGGTCCTCTTCATGCTCCGACTAGCAAAATAAACAAGCTGAACACACAGTTGGCAGTTAGAAAATGTTTCCATTAATTAAAAACGTGAAACATATTTAGTAACTCTAGACACATCTTTCTTTTTTAAGTTGGTACTTCAGAAGGACGAATTGCCACGTGTCTCCAGTTCCTTTGTGGACATAATAATGAATCACTATGTAGGCATGCGTCTTTTACTGTGATTCAAAATATGCTTTGTTTTATGCATGACCTAAAGTTCCCATTGGAGTTTGTGGCAGCTGCTTTCAAAGCAAAGCCATATACGTGTATAAAATTTTTTTATAGACCCGTTACTGCATCACACGCGGTGGGCATTGGTGATACATATTATGAAATAATAATAAGGAAAGGAATTTTGGGATGAAAGCACTCAAGGCTTAACTTTAGGATAGCTTTCCGATATTTGCCAGTTATGAGGACTGAAAACCCCTCGTCAACAAGGACACCCCTGTTGGTATTCAGCACGTTCAGGAGTTCATGACGACTGCAAACACACGTGTCGGTGTAAGAGAACAAATAATATAATATTTCCTTTCATAACCGACCATTGTATTGTTTGTAGATAACACAGAAAAAATGAGCACCTGCAAGCGTTCTGGTATGAAATTAATGCATTAGCTAAATAATTTTCTACAATAAAGAAGGTCAATATGAATCACATTTATTATTCGCTGAGAGATGCATTATTTTCACCCCGATGAGAGTTGCCTTTGATGAGGGTTTGCGACTGCAATCCGCCAGGTGGTGCGTCGGTAATTGGCTGGTATTGCGTGGGAGGGATCATCTCGCCGAGCTTATCTCGCAGCCTCCGAGGTCAACACACCACAGGGTCACTGTCCTCCCCTTTCTGGGAACATTCCTCTTTATCGAAAACACCGAATCATCCGCCTGTTTCCCATATCCACCAGCCCATGTCTTCCCAACACTTTAATTGCAACCGTGCCTCATTTCATAAAGGTACTTATCGTGGAAGAGGTGAGAAATACTTCAGTACACGTGTTAGCTGCAATAAATAAATAATAATGGATTGACTCATAAGTCCTGAATTTTTTTAATGAAAGTGCTACGTTCAAAATAAAATGTTTCGGCAATGGGTTTTGTGTTGCTCAATAGAGAATTATGTACTATTCACAGGAGGTGTTTAAAATGCTCTTTATTGTCGATTTGACAGTCTATCGAATGAAATAAAATACATTGCATGCATCAAAAGCAGCAAATCGCCTTCATATCAAGGAACTTATGAAGAAAGGAACTTAGTTTTGACCTTTAGTATTGGCGTAGGATTTATCATGGAGGAATACATACTGGGCACATAGAGAATCAATACAAAACTGGCGATTTCCAAATCTGAACGACCGCACATAGTCGTCTGTTATAAGGTTATACGTATCAAAGTAGCATTATCTACAATAATTCCGTATAAGGGTACCTGCCGTGGAGTTGTAATTATTATGTCGGATATTGATGCCTATCAATAGAAACGATCAGCGAGACTATTTGTCATATAAGCATGTACGTAGCTTGTTGAGATCCTTTAGCAGTATTGTTTCCATTCTTTGCACATATTAATTAATTATTATTATTTCCTCCGACTCACACTTTCTATTATAAGTCTCTTCTTACGATTTTCTTCTTATCTGCAGTAACCTTTTCGGCGTAAAACTTTTCTCGCTCATGAGCAGGTGATGTCACTCTCTGAGCTCAATAATAGGGCTATTTCCGGATATTAATACTTGTCGCAGTAGTACTTTAGTTTCCCACTTCCTGTTTCTTTAAACACAAGTACTCACCCATCTAAAGCTTCCAAATTTCTCAGTGGTTTCTTTAAAGACTTGTTTCTTGTTATTGTGTAATGCATGTTTCTACTGTGGGAACTTGCATGTAATGATTCCATTAACGCTGTCAAAATTAGAGGCTCCCAACTGGAAGGTTACCACATCTCATTTCCGCAATGGGTTACAGAAGTGTTTCTTCACGTACTTAAAGGTAAATTGGAGTCCACAAAACGATTTTTTGCAACGCATCAGCTTTTTCTTTGATCCAATCTTAATGAAATTTAAAGGATTTTTAATACCATCCCATGTTTTTCGGATCTATCTTTGACCGTGAAGCACCAGTTCTTTGAACAATCAAAATAACAGGTGCAATCGACGTGACGTGTAAAAGAAACAAATGAATGCTACCTTATATACATCTCTTATAGGAACAACAAACACGTCCTTCAGAGGATGACATCAGATAGGGTGCCTAATTCGGGCTACAGCCTTTTGAGTCCAGGTCTAATGAGGGGATTCCCCGATCAACGGGAAGGACGCTACGGGTGCTACATTCTAATAAACTTTCAGTGTACGGAAGTAATTAGGTTTATTCATATTTGGTCAGCTGTTACATGATCGCTTACTGTCCATCGAAGGCGATGGAAAAGCCCGATTAAAAGCTAGCTATGAAAATTAACTAGCCTTTGAGTCTGTTAAGCTGTAAATAAAAGGCTTACTATAAAAACAGTACAGCAATTGGATGGATGTGCTCACTACATTTTGCTGTTGTAATAAGTATTATTATTATTATTATTATTATTATTATTATTATTATTATTATTATTATTATTATTATTATTATTATTATTATTATTATTATTATTATTATTATTATTATTATTATTATTATTATTATTATTATTATTATTATTATTATTATTATTATTATTATTATTATTATTATTATTATTATTATTATTATTATTATTATTATTATTATTATTATTATTATTATTATTATTATTATTATTATTATTATTATTATTATTATTATTATTATTATTATTATTATTATTATTATTATTATTATTATTATTATTATTATTATTATTATTATTATTATTATTACTATTATTATTATTATTACTATTATTATTATTATTATTATTATTATTATTATTATTATTATTATTATTATTATTATTATTATTATTATTATTATTATCATCATCATTATTAGAGTAGTAGTAGTAGTAGTAGTAGTAGTAGTAGTAGTAGTAGTAGTAGTAGTAGTAGTAGTAGTAGTAGTAGTAGTAGTAGTAGTAGTAGTAGTAGTATTTCCATTTTGCTTTCTACAAATTCACTTTAACCAATTTCAGTTTCTAAACCGTTCCACAATTACACCTAACACTACCTTTACCTTGGGCTTTATATAAAAAGTTTTTCGTTTCAAAACTTCCTTTAGGATTCACAAGTAGTTCATTTCTTATTTTGTAAACTATTGTCTGATCATATTTCTTATGCTTAACTGGAGCACTATATACCTATGCTATTTAATGCTTCCCTTTAAGGATTTTAAATTCTCTCGTTGCAAAACTGAAAGTAACTTTAGGTTTTATTTCAGTTGAATCTCCCTGCCTGTTTTGTTTCCTGTGAAGACCTCCAGAAAACATATTGCGGGCATTGCATTCTTTTGTCTAACTTTTCGAATGTTTACTTTTCTGATAGGAAAACTTAAAAATAAAATTGGAACTCGTTCTCAATACTGAAAAATTAAGTAATTAATAATATCTAATGGAAAAAATGCAACAAAATTAATGCCAATCTGGCTTAAAATTGTTTGTACCACTATGCAATCCTCATAAGTCGTTCCTTAAGGGTCGTATTTCGTAAAATATTGTTATTATTTATGACGCTAAATTTTAGCAGTAAATAGCGATATTCAATCAATATCTCGGAAATGCTAGCTCTGAGCAAAAGCGCTTCATCTAGGGAACGAAGAGGCGCTTTTAGTAACAGTCGCAAATGAAGGGAAAAGGCAAGGCGAGAACATGATCCGTTTAAACAAGGCTAAATGACAAAACCAGAAAATGTACTTTATTATTTAGATGATCAAAATTTTAGAAACATATACAACTACATCTTAAATGCATGGCTCGGTGTTTAAAAAATATGAAAGAAGTTTTTGGACACTCATCAAACACTCCCGCTTTTCAGGAGAGGCAACTTACATTTGACAAGGTGAATATAAACCCCTTAAGTGAAACCAGTAGCGCCAACAAAACAAAAATATAATGCTACTTTAATTAAAGAAGAGGCGTATTTATGTAGACGGCTACATGTTCATTATAAGTCAGTATGAATAATTGGATTTGATCCAGAAAACCCACACATGTAAAAACGGGATCTCCTACACAGTACTACGGCTGACTCAAGAGACACCCGGATGCGCTCAACATGGAGTCCTTTAATAATATACTCGAAAAACTTTTATCTCTTTCATCATTTATAATCTCGTGCCAAAAGCCAAGTACCAGGAGGGGCTGTTGCTCAACGTGTCGGGGTTAACAGACCCATCAAACTAGCCAGAAAAACAGGAATGCTTTGGTCATTTAATCACGATCACAGTTCTTCTATTTGAAGTAGACGACTGGTTCACTCCAACTGCGAAATGATCAACATTTCAAATTCAAATGCTACGATAGATTCGAAGTGTTAAAAGTTCCTTTTGGAGCCAAATGTGAGATATTTATTTCAAACATTTTATGTCTTAAATTTACTTATTAATTAAATCACAGCAGATATATTAAATATGTGGGCAATGTTTTTAAAAGGCTTGGTTTGCTATTTCTGATTAAATGTTTTATTTCTTTATTGATAGAGATTTCATGTGATAAATAGTTGGGAAATGCTGAAGTGCTAAACTTTGTATGCTTTACATTTCAAATATCATTATTATATTATAGTCCCTTGAATTTTTTGTAAAAAAAATTAATAAACTGCAATGAAAAATAAGTATTTATTTAATTGTTTACCGATAGAATTTTACCATTTCGTACAACACATATATACTCTAATTCTTTTTTTATTTAGAAAGACATCTGCCAGAACATACCATTGTCTGGTCTTAATATTTATATTTACTCTGTAACTGATTCAGCCAGAAAGCACTTCGGCACAATATGTAACCGTGCTATGTTTGAATGTAAAGTAAGTAGGTAAAACACAAAATATTTGACGTCAACGTGTGAAATTTCCGGAAATGTAAAGTTACTCTTTAGAAGATATAGATCTGGTCAAAACGCGGTGTTTTAAGGTCTTTGAATGGCTTAACTAGAAATTCAGCAAAACGTTTTATACCTTTACCTTCAGTTTTAAAAAGCTTAGGATCAACATTTTCTAAATGATGGATTTCACTAATTGAGAAGGTGCTGACGTGTTTTTGCTTAAAGGGGGGTTCTTGTGAAGCGTCTCAAGATCAGCTGATGAAATTTACTATATATTAACAAACTAGAATGCGACTATTTGTAGAACATTTATAAAGTTTTCATATATATATGGATGAACCTTAAGGAGCGACGACTGTATCAAAACATTAAAGATACGTGAATGATATCGAACAAAAGTTTTCTAAGAAGAATTCACTCAAGCTCATCAAAATAAAATAATTCCATCCTCCTGGTGCTTCATATTCAAAGAAGTTTCGAGTTCGATTCTCGGTTAGGGCAAGATAGCTGGATAAATCAACAGAATTTGTCCATATTTTGAGAAGACGAATATCAGTTAATGCAAGCTCTAAACATTTTTGGCTTTTTTATTACACAGATTTCATAAGCGTTCTGTCAGACATACCTATCACCTCAAACCAAAATGAAGAGATATAGGAATACACAGACTGATGGACAGATAAAGAAGGAGGGAGACGCGTATAAATGCAAGACAGCTTTTCTGGATAAAGAGTCGCGATTCACACCGGAACCTGATGGAAGATATTTGTGAAACTGTGTTCCAAGTATTTCCTCAGAAACAGATCTAATGAATTTAAATGGCAGGATTTTCCGCCTGACAGGAGCTAACACCGCGCGGTGACAGAGCCAAAAGTCATGATGTATGGTGGGCGGCATCTCAACAGGCCATAAGGTCGTTGCAGCTGTGATACAAGGTCCGATTACCATTGATAATAAAACAATAAAACCAAACAAACAGATGAGTGCCAAACAAAAACTTTCTCCCACAGAATTTCATTATCTGCGCGTGAGGGTGTGTCCGCCTCGGTTCAGTGGACCAATGGGGTGTGAAGGTCGAGTCGATTGGATTCCTCGGGCCGCTCTGCGAAGGAATCCATGCATACTAAAACACGTCATCATCGTTCACTCTGAAAGGTAATGATCCTGATACACGTTACAGGACTCAGGGCCACTTTGTGCACACATTGTCATCCTACATTGGGCGCTAGGTAGCGTACCCGTGAAGCGAGGCCGAATGTCTATGTCCGATAGTGGCAATGGACAGCCAATACGCTCGTTCGAAATTTTCTCACCCATTAAGAAACAACTTCCTCTTCTTCATTCTAAATTGTCACTTTTAAAACGTCTTAAACCTGTACACTCCATACTAGTCACCGCTCAAACTGTCTCCCAAAGTTCACTAAGATAGTCTGTTACTGAAGAAGTGTATAGGAGCATTGTCTGTCAAGGAGATAAATATTAACGAAACTAGCAATTAAAATATTAATTAAACAAAACTTCTCCAAATTTAATATAAATGTATGTTCGGCAAGATAAGTCAAGTCATTTAGCATGGGTGCTGAAATGTTCATTAAAGGATAAACTAACCTAAAGCATACGACATTTTGTTTTTGGAATGACCAACCTCATTGTTAATTACTAATTATTATATTTAATTCTTTGTATATGTTAATCACACAGCTTCTTAATCTCAGGATAGTTACAACTTAGGTACCTATTTACTAATCATTCCCATAATTTGACGTTTAGGTTATGAACAATTCGTAATTTAAGTTTCTACGGCGCCGTAGCTGATTGGTTGGAACTTTCGTTTCTAAGGTTCGATCCCAAGGGACGCATTTGGCGTTTGTAGTAGATATAGTGCAGGTTTTCTTCGGTTATTCGGTTTCCCTTGTCATTCATTCCCCAAGAACACCATCATCCATTTCATACCACCTATGAACCACTCTGATACCAGGCTTCGGGCCGATCCAGAGTTTGTCTGCTCCTTAAAAGCTTCCAGATTTCAGGTGCTGAGGGGAGGTGTGATACCTCGCTACGAGAGGGTTAAATAGCGAAAGAAATAGAAAAGTCTAGTATGGGGTTTCTCATTTTCGTAGGTAAAGGGGGGCGCTGTTAGAAGACTTCCTGCTCCGTTGAATCCGGATGAAAGTGCACGAGTCATTCAGACTGTTTCTCTTGACAACACGGAAGAAATGCGCCAGCGTTTCTCCAGAAATATCGAAGATCACAAAACGCGTTGATCTAACAGAAAGGATGCAAACAATTTAAATTTGCGTGTGTTAGTGTGTGGGAATTGTGTTTACAAAAGAGGAAAGTAGGGCCTAAGTTTTGCTATTAAAGTTAACGATGTCGGTCATAACAATGGCGTGAGGTTGTTCTCACTAGTCTACGTGAGGGGTCAGTGAGCATGGACAGTCTCTCGGCCGCAAGGTCGCCCTTTGAAAGCCAAACTCATTTTACCGGAACTTCGCGTGATTACGTGACTATATCTCAACAGGCGTTGTGCCACGCTGACGTCATTCCTTCTTATTTTACTATACGCGTGCCTGACCAAAAGCATTTGCGGAAAGAGCTGCTGTAATCTGCAAATTGGCCAACCTAATCTGGACTGTGCATACGACAAACTGATTTAGGGAAGACGATAAAATTACCCGGTGCCGAGGCCCGCCACTGCATTGGGCGATGAAGCTGTGCAATTTCATGAAATATTCTGCACACTTCACTTCTGTTGTAAATATTTAAACTCTGTTTTGGATCATATTATTAAACCTGAAGACTATTGAATTTGTAACATTGTATTAAATTTTAATATAAATATTTTATTAACAAAGAAAGAAGCAAAGAATGTTTTTATTATAGATTGGAGTCAAATTGTTTTCATAAACTGGCACAAGTATATTGCTTCTTCAATAAAAACTGCTTATTTTGATGTTGTCAATTGGTGAAGTGATATTTATCATCAGAGGTTTCATATATCACCCAATACTCATATCAGATATACAGTAACATCCTCAACCAACGTAAACTTAGCGTGTTTGCATATTAATTGCCAATGTTCGATCTCGTTTGGATATAACTATTCGAAAAGGATTTTTCCTCATCCTGATAAACCAAACCCGTGCTCATTTAAGTACTCTATAAACTGAAGATGTTATCAGAGACATTTAATGTTTTCTTGCTCTCGCTTCTTCGAACAAAATATAAAATAAAGAAAACCATTACTAATCAGTGTGTTTGTTTATGCCGCAGTTCACTTTTTTTTTTTTAAATTCTTTCAGTTCATTTTTGTTTGGCAGAAAAACTGAAGCATTCAACAAAGGTAATCAGGCTATGTTAACATAGTGAATAATTTTAGGAAATCTGTGAACTGTAAGCACTGCCTTTGAAAGAATATAACAGAATATCATTTTTGTAAACTCTATTAAGACGGTTCAAGGTTCACCTCCTGTGAAGATGTTTGCACTTAGATTTTGAAAAATTCCATATTGTACCAATTTATCCCTAGCATATCCCTTTTTTATTCAGTGGTACTACAGCTTGAATGAGGCCGACCAACCCAACTGTCGGGCTCAAGACACCCGTCAGTGTCATCCAACCAACGTGGTTATGTGATGTAGACAGCATCACGCATCTCCCAGGCAAAATGTCGACCTATCGCAGTTCTTTAATTGCTTCAGGATGCCGAGTGGGGACCAGTCCATACTCGGGACTTAAGATCCACATCCGGATGCACAGGAACGGACCCGAGTGCATTCAATGGCTCTAACTTTAAATGATCAAGCTGTCTTGAGCTGTGGCAAGGTAAGTATGCTAAATCAAACACAAACAAGGAAAGAATCGGGAATGCCATGGCCATAAATTACAAATTAGTATAAAAATAAATACGCCTTCATTCCTTATCCTTGCCTTTTTTATTTTCATTTTAGACAAAAGAGAGCTCATACCGGATTCTAAGTTTACTCGATTATAATTGGAAGACATTAACTTAGCGCACAAAAAGTACTCGTAGCCTTTGTGTTATATAACACGCTGCAATGAAGAGAGTACATTCGAAAGGTCTTTGTGCTATCCCCCCCCCTCCCCTGTCTAGACATGCGGTGAAATTTTAATTTCCGCTCACAGCATATAGCACAGTATGATCAAACTCTTCAAAGTAAACAACTATGATTATGATAATATTCGTAGTAGAAATTACGAAATAAACGTTTCGGAATAAAGGAGGGCGTATCAAAAAGCGACCCGGCCTTGGCCGAGAATCGGCTTTGCCGGATGTTGTTCAAGTGCCAGCGCTACGACGTGGATGTCATTAGGTGATATCACGTTGCCTGGTTAATGTGGAAGACATGTGAAAGATAAATGGGAAAATAATAGAATGACTTTAGAGGACAACCATACTAAAAGATAGTGAAAGTGAGCAAAAGCTAAACTGCCAAAGAGGTCGAGTTACGAAATATATTCAGCATGCTCAACAGCTGCGCCACAAGCAAACTGAGCAAACTATGCGCCAGTCCCATCTACTAAATCCTATATATATGATTAAATACAAAACTGCATTGCCATAACCTTGAGTGAGTGACATTAAGTCTAATGCCAGATACAAGAACTCCCCTTTAACGAGTACTTATAAAACTACAAATTATAACTGTAGCCTTACTATAAATCGAACCACAAAAAAAAAAAAAAAAAAAAAAATGGCATGAGCCCGGGGTCCAACATTCCTCAAACCAGGAAAATCCGGGAATAGGAAACCCTCCGTAACCATAATTCATTACTTCACCTAGCCTATCTGTCCACTGCACAATATCAGCAGAAAACACACGTTAAAAGGAATCCTGATGTTACTTCACATGACTTTATTTACTTATACTTCAACAAATTGTTGATACAAAACCTTATTCTCCTATCTCTATATGTTCATCCAAATACACATTTGTCAAATGGTTTCATTGCCTACATTCTTGAAGGTACAATAGGAATAAAAGAATATAGTAGACTTAGCGATTTGATAGTTTTAAGGATGGTCTATGTATGCTTTGACATTCCATTCTGTAAGCATGCTCAAGATATAAAACAAGAGTAACTATTTCATATTTGAAAAGTACAAGTATTTAAAAATAAAAAACAATAACGTGGTTCAAAAGTAATCTTCATTTTAACAAGAGTATATATAGGTAGTAAGACTTTATCTCATTTACGGTTTGCTAGTTACGCAAATGCGTAAAAATTAGTATGTATTAGGCGAATGCGTAAGTAATTAGGAAGGCTTTTCTCAGAAAATTCGAGATAATATTTAAATTGTCATAAAGTATATTAAACATACTGCATTTTAATTCAAATCGCTAGAGCTGTTTTTAGAAATTCAAATTTTAGAGACTTTTCCATGGTAGGATAGCTTGGGGTGTGGAATTTTCCTGAAATTCTTCGTGTCGTTTCAAGTTTGGTATTTGACCGGCTATTGAAATATTCTGCTTCAAACACGGCTACTCATGTGGACCTTTTTATAAAAATCATTTTTCAGTGTTCTCAAAAGTGATGGTTCTCTCAGTGAAATCAAGGTATGGAATGTTTCATGAAATACAGTGGCTTCTCAGTGATAAAGTAAAAAAGGAATAGGTATAACCAAAACTTAAAGCAGAATTCTATCATATTAAACCCCGTTTTTCCGCTACCAAAGTACACATTCGTTAAAGCGGCATCGTCTTTTACGATTGCCACTTGCGATTCAGTTTAATTTCATCATTCTTCAGGACAACTACCGGATCTGAAATGCTTTATTTCTGAATTATCCACGTTTATGATTGGCATAATTATTTGGCCTTATATTTTCGATTCAGATCCTCTTTGGACTTAGCTATCTGCATTATGTAGTGTCATTTATTTATACAATTCTGTTTGTTACGCTCGACATTTACAGAAAGTCCATAGGAGTTGCAGCTCAGGTGTATGTATATATAATAGTACTTTTAAACACAGAAAAGTAGAATGAGCTGTTTCTTTATCCGAAAATTCCTGGAAAATAATAAAATTAAAAAAATACATTAACTTTAACACAACAGGACACATTTCCGTAATGTTATTACAGCAACATTCATATATCTACTCTAAATTTGTTATATTTATCCATTTATTTTAAAAATGACATAGGAATATTTTATATTTCACATATTTTGACGAACATCTGGAAGGAACCTGGTAAGGCGAAGCGGCAAATAGGTTAGTTTAGCATTAGAACATACGACCTTCCAATTGTAAGTTACAGAAACTACCATTTGATCCATTTCGCTGGATTTTTCTTGTTTAGGGATAGTATAAAAACGGTGACGAGAGAAACGTGGCGTAACATTGACATTTCATAAAGAGGTCCAGTAAACCTTGGGTTTTATCACATAGAGAAATCTTCCAGCCTTCAGCCTGTCATTTAACTGTCAGCCTATAGACATGGGAATAAATGCAAAATAAGAACGTCAGATTTCCAACGATGTAGTAGTCGGTACACAGGAAGAGCGTGTTGTATGCATGACTTTTTCCTTCCCAAAACGTAGTTTCTTCGACTTCCTAAATTCTTGCTGATTATATAAAATTGATGGTTAAAATCAAGCATATGTCCGAAAGATTCAGATTTAGAAACATTTGGAGTATGTGCATCTATAGGAATCACGTGTTCATAAACAGAATCATCTAACATTTCGTATACAACAGTAATTCAGTTCTTTATGAATCATTGCGATTACGTTCTTGAGTGTGCCATTCATAAGACACTGCTTAAGCATACTTTCCCGGGAGGTCATTTTGAAGGATGGATGAACCATTGAAATGATGTACAAATGATCTGGGATCCATAGAGCATAGAGTTTTCGATATTCATATTTTCAACGTATGGGAAAACCTCAGGAGAAGCTTTATCTATCCGTATAACTCACTCAAGATTGGACTCCGGACCTCTTGAATGGAAACAGACGTACTACTTCCATACGACAGAGGTGGGTTACAGACAATTTGTTGCACACTGTTTTTAAACATAATTGTGTGTTTTTTATTTTGTCTAAATCGCAAATTAAATTCCAATAACAAACCATAGCTTATGAAACAGGCTATAAAACTAGTGATGTAAATAACTGAAACATTATAGTCGCCTGCTATCCAACGCTAGTGAATGACTGTTAATTCTCGCAATTTCCATTTTAAGTAGCGAAATGCTAATTCTGCAAGAAATCCCTGCACTGCTTGTTTTACAACCGTTATGGCGCGGTGCGAAAAAGAAACAAAAAGGAATCTGACCGCCTATGACCCCATGGCGTAATACCGGGCCGCCTCTTGATCATTTTAAAGAACAGTTAGACGCCGAGCGTTAAGGCGGAGTCGGCACGTACTTTATACTTGATATAAGACTCGTGCAAGGACACCATCTCGTTTGTTCTCCAGGATTTCTGCATTCCACACTTCATTACCGAAATCGGTTCTTCCTTGTTAAGTATTAGTATCGAAAACAATAATAATGTGTGCTTTATAGAAGAGATGGGACAGCTGGCTGGCTTTCTTGAATAACTAAACTCGAAAGAATATACATTTTTCAGGGCAAAGTGGTAAAATACTGTTCCTATTAACATGGTATACAAAAGAATTGAACCAGAACCCATTTTTGAATTATCCTATGGATACGTTCGTGGGTTAATCCATGAGTGCACGCTGGACAACAAGGAGATCTGGAGTCAACTACTTAATAACAGGTACTCAAAAATAACAATTCCTTATTAAAATAAAGGTAGGCCTCAAGGACTGCTTCTTAAGAACTTACTCAAAAGTTTTGAAATGACAGCAGGGCACGCCTATTCCAACGGATACTTACACAAGTTGGATCAACTTCCTTGTCCTTTTTTACGAGATACTGAAACAGCAAATGAAATGGAGAGTCAACTGTTATTGACTCGAGTTACTTGCAGGTCAGAGGATTGAACAATCTAACTACTGCTTATGTAATTGCATGAACTTTATATGGTCTCAGTCAGAAAGCTAGCCTCGTTTATAAACTATGCAGGCATTCTGAGACTCTAGAAGCGTTCAGCAAATCAGTAAAGGTCGAGGTGCTAAGGGCTTCGATAGCTCACCCCTCCCAAACCTAACCTAACCTAACCTAATCTAATCTGACACACAAATGAAGGGAATAAATCAATGTAATAACCTGAAACACAAAAACCACGATTGTTAACTTTCAATTTCTTGAACTATAATGACGTAGCATTCATCTTGAGGACATAGACTAAGTTGCAAATTGCAAAATGTAAAACTAAACGATTAGAATTCGATAGAAAGCTACCAATTTCCAATTCTGAATGAAAGAAGTCATAAAAAGAATCACTTATACCACTGAAATTGAAAAAAACTTAAGATTATATATTTGCTACCACATGAAATAATGGTTCAAATTATTTAAAATAATTTCTTTAAGCTGAATAAATTAAATACACGATGTAAATGACTTTAACCACTTGAATAACAAGTTAGCAACTTTTATTCGACCAACATATATTATAAATTGGAACTATTTTGGAAAGTGTTAGGTTTAAAATTCTCCTCTTTAAGAGAAATTAAAACATTACAGAAGGCAGAGTAAGATACTTCTAGAAACTGATCAAGATTCAGCTACAGATGTCAGCAATATTTTTGACATGAGTGTTGTAACATCCAAGGGAAACATACCCACATCCTACGCAAATTAAGATATCTCTGCAACATTAGAAAGTTGTCCAGCAAAATGGGGATTTCTAATAGTATAACTGTTTTACTGTTTCTTCTTCAGCATCACACATTTTCACATTGTAAATTCCAGTAATACAGAAACATCTGTTGTTCATTCTCTTCACAAAACCCGCTATAATTACAGTAGAAGCAGTTCATGAAGTGCAAATAGAAAAGCCTGTGTTTTATAATATTTGCTAGCAAAAAAGATGGGGGATATAAGGTATTTTCGGAAACTATTTCTTCAATAACCACTTTCATTGCCACTATCCTTTACGGAAGTATTATTGTTAAGGTAGAATAGGGACTTGAGTGAAAATGAAAGGCCTTTTTGCAGATTTTCTTATACTCAGGATCTGAGACTTCCAGGTACTAGTAATTTTCTGCAGTTCCATTAGGAAGTGCCACAAAGTATGTGGCTGTGAGTTCTACTTGTAGAATCTTAACTGTTACACGCATGACATTCCTTCAAGCCAGGAAGTATCTCACTTATTAAGTGGCAGTCAACTGTAACATTACAGTCTTAAAGAATCTCTGTTGCTAATTAAGAGCGCGAAAGATCCTTCTACTGGATACTACAAAGGAGCGCGTCTTGTGAAGGTATTTAAGCAGAGTGTCGAGTAACGGATCAAAGGAACACACTGAAGTTTCTTCACACTTAATATTTATCAGTGTTTGGCTCCGTGAAGAATTTCGCCAATAGAATCAATATAGTAATGTTTATCGAAAGATTGAAAGAGAAATTCAGCTGGGAATTTTAAGAGATATGCAGCTTCACCACTGTAAGACGAAACAAGACATTATGATTGCCGAAAAATAGTGTGCAGTTTGAGTATATACAGTAGCTATGAGAAAATATAAATAATTATTGGCGGTTTTAACAAAAAGGGTTGAAATGAAAACAGTTTTCTGAAGAGACCGCTATGTGGGATTAAGACCTTTTTTTCAAATAACAAATGCTGGGGAGGAACACTTCAAAAGAACCAAAAGGTAAAATTGTACCTTGTACCTCTTAAGCTGTGTCTTATCTTTGTTCCGCTATTCACTACCTGCTTTCTGTATTGTTGATGATTATTAGTGTAAAGAATGGACCCTTATCTTTTCGCAGTTCCTTTTTTTTTTTTTTTTTTTTTTTTTTTTTTTTTTTGGTATGTACAGCTTGTTTCTCCAGTTCCACTTTATCAAGGGAGATGACTGTTCGTGTAGTGACTGACATGCGGAAGGTTTCCTATTCAAATCTCGTGCATCTGCCAATCCTGTTCGTGGTTTCCCTCAGTTGGGAAATAAAAGATAAAATAAAATTATTATTTCAATAACACTATACGAAGTTAAATACAGATATTATAACCTAACTCAAACATGTGACTACATGACTGAGATCGTTGAGGTATTTCACTAATTACGTAGACCAAGCACCAAGAACATCTATCCCTGATGATTTAATCAATGTAAATAAACTCAATATTTTAAGACACCGACTACACAGCTAAGACTTATTCAAATGACAAAGCTTTCCTGAAATGGTTGAATACAGAAGAATCATGGAATTTGAAA
Organism: Mantis religiosa; assembly: GCA_030765055.1. Classification (NCBI taxonomy): domain Eukaryota; kingdom Metazoa; phylum Arthropoda; class Insecta; order Mantodea; family Mantidae; genus Mantis; species Mantis religiosa. Next base: position 85,555,139 of record CM060954.1, on the reverse strand, counting down.
AAGAACTTTAAACCCTAAAGAAATCCCTTAGAAACCTACAAACCAACTGGACAACACAACACTGAGCGGCTACCGAAGGTAAAACCCACGCCACATAACCATTTCGTTTTGACATTATATCACCTTCACCTCATCTAGTGTTAAGCCGTAGCTCTAATCTGCATCCCTGTTTACCAATTCCCTATGCATGTTGCACGTGCTAACCCCGGGTGTCAGTCAGGGCTCTGTCATGGCTGGCGCCCGTAAACCCAACAGACACGCTAGCATGGTCCCCATGCTAGCAAGAGTAGAATTAACCTATACTAACCGGGGTGCTTTAGCGGAACCCGAAAATAACACACAAATCCCCCTAGCATACATTTTGCACGTTTATTGACAGTCAAGCACCCTTCCCCATAGCTGCAGGCTAGTTTATTAACAGCATGTGCATGGGGAGACGATGTAGCCTCTGAGGATGATCGTCACCGGGGGCGGCGGGTTTAGGACCACCCCTACAAAAAACACCTTAGAAAGAACAATGTTATGTAGGTTTTTCTAGTTAAATCACTATATTTTTAATAAATAGAAAATGGAACACTCTTCCAGCAAGTTTAAATTATGAAATAATCTCAGAAGTTTGTATTTAACGACCGGATTTATCAAATTTTCATATGAAAATGAAAAATTAATATTTTTAGGAATATTTATGAAGGAAACAAACGGCGATAATTCCGTTGGTTTTACCTTTTTAAAAATGTAGTTTTAACAATAATTTCAAACACGTTTTATTATTGACCATTACAAATACGTGAAAAACTTCGGGTACACAATTTTTGTTTTCAAATGTCAAGGAAACAAGTAATATACATGAGCAGTTTTGAATCACATGCTTCCGTGAAAAACGTTGGCGTGACCGAGTTTATCTGGTTGCGTGAAGTATACAGCAGCAAAATTCTATTGGCAACAAAAGTTAATTTACATCACTCGGAAAGTAAATTTCAGGAGCTGAGCTTTTAAACTGGAACCAATATGCTATCATTACAACGACTAAGGTAATGAAGATTTATGAGGCACGTTTATGAGATAACAAAATCTTGTACGCTTAATAACAACCCTTCATAATAGTATGTAAATGTGATGCAGATTATTTTCTACTGGGAGTGGGAGAACATCTTCAGTGTTCCCAAAGGACGGGCATCATAACATGTGAGAAGGGTCGTTAAAAAGAGCACCACGCACAGACATACAGGCAGGTACGTAAGGCAGTTCCTTTATTTTTTCCTCCCCGTTTTTATTTACTGCTGCTGCATTACTGGGTTGTCACGATCACAGAAAAGCTACCCTGGTGGTCCTGCAGTCTGTTGCACCTATTTTTTTCAGACAGCACTAGTGCACCAATCCCTTAACTACCGTGCCACCCAAGAAGCCTTTAATCTCTTTAATAGCCCTAAAGACGATTAAGGGATAGGAACTTTATTAAACTATCAAAGAGCACGAAATTTAAATCTTATCGATCGAGAAAATATTTAGGAAGTATTTGTGAAATGATGTGCATTAGCTGTATCATTACCAACTTATCTTTTAACTTCCTCAATAAATTGACTATCGTATAACCAGTTCTAAATTACTTATCTTCAATTAAAAACCGCTAACTACCATTCATTTTTGCATTTAAATCTCTACTAGTCATATAATGTACGGAGGACATAGCTGTGATATTAGTGAACAGTTGTACTGAAAAAAAAAAGGGGATATGGACAGTTTAAAACGCTAAAATAGCAGAATCTCTATTGTATTCACTTATTTTCTCCAACTATTACAAATTATTCAAAAATTATTTTCTATCTACCTCATCTTAATCTAGGCAAAATATCGTGGGCAACTACAAGGAGTCAGATAAAACCAAATTGATAGTCAGTTGTTTCAAATGTAGATACTAAAATGCTGTTGCATAACATCGCGAGAAACAAGACAATATTTTAAAAATGAAATGGTACTTGCCACAAAAATTTATATACTATATATAATATATTATAAGCATTAAATTTTCCCATATTTCACGGCTCTAGATTGCCTATGTCCTGGTGGTTAGCATGTTAACCTTCAGATCTAGAAGTTCCAGATTCGTTTCCCGGCTACGGCACGGAATTTTCCTAAACCAGGTTTATTCCCATTTCGAAGATGAAAGAGCGTGAATGTGTGTACTTGTACGTGTATATGTGTGTGAATTTAATATAACAGGTAACACAAATCCAAAGATAAACGCCCAGTAAACGAGTGATACTGCTGTTGATAATTGTTCCAAAGATTTCAAAACAACTGCCGAAACCTTAGATGTGAAAGTGACATATAAATGGAACATTTCGGAATATGGGAGAATTTCACTGCGTATTTCTGGAAAATTCATTATATTCATTTTATTCGCAAATACAATATCTTAAGCATGTGATATTTTAATCAAAGTTTAATCAAAAATCAATGTGATAGTTTAATCAAAAAATGTTTAAGTTTTAAATTCCAATTTTTTAAACATAAAATATATTCCGAAGAATTTCTAAGCTGGTTCGAGGAGGAAATATTTTCTTGAAAATCATCGTGCAATAAATTTGTAGTATATTGAGCTTAAAACGCCAAATTTGTCATTTATCTAAGATTTAGTTCATAAGTTATGCGTTCATACATTACACTCAGATACAAAAACGGATATTTTTATAAAAATGCTTTTTCTTTTTGAGACAGGAGGCTCAAAAGTTGCATTTCTGGTGAGATGTTGATATTGTATTTTGGAGAACGCAACTTCCTCTTCGTCCAAGGTACTTCCTCTTCGTATTGCAGAGGTAGGCAAGTTCTTTTCTTCAGTTATTCAATGAGCTCTACTTACGGAATGCCCACTTAGTCGTATAAACCAACAACGTCGAACGTACGCACAACGAAAACTAGAAATGAAATCATCTCAGCACGTTACAAGTTTATTTTAAATTACTTAACGTTCATTATGCAAGAATGTACTTCCGCTTTATCTGACAATATGTCAAGCGAAAGGAGTGCTTACTGGAACCTCAGTTCTTAGAGTAGGAGATTTAGAAGTCATGCACAAAAGAAGTGTAATCTCCCGAACAACACTTCTGTTCACGGCCCATCATTGAATCTTAAGTCCCTCAATACTGCTTAGCAAAAATATTTTGTACGTTTATTATTCCTGATGATATTTCAGTAGCCTAAACTAATTACCCATTTCCAATATAGCTCCACATTTAAACAGATAAAAGCGTATATTCGCATTTTGAATAGAATAATTCCTTTTAAAACACTTTCGCATTAATTGTCGCGTTATATTGTGATTAATTTAAAGTAAATTCTTATGTACAGAAACATTAAATTTTGAATTTAATAAACTAACGAAAAAAAGATACAGCAAAGAATCAATAGTACTGGAAACATTTATGGAATTTATGTTGAGGTATATGGTTTATCATACGGTATACGTTTGTCATACAGCAAATAATAGAATAATAGAAATTGTATTAAAATGTTTCTCTATGCATTATAGGTAATACATTCTAAGAAAAATAGCACTGATTTGCATAACTTAGAATAAATGAGAAGCAACACAAATTACAATTATGGGTCCAGAACTCACAGGATAGCCTAAGTTGCGTTTTTCTAAAGGAAATAATCTTAAAGAATATGCTCCTATGTACCAAAAGAGTGTAAGCTTGAAGCTCTGCAACGTACTGATGTTATAACCAAAGCTTTTTAAATATTGCTGTCGTTAAAGAGAAAGCAGTCTCACATAGACACCTACGTACACATGGAAAACTATGCACCCAGAAAGGCGTTTAAAGCATATACCTGTTCTACCATTTTCCAATATTTGCAATTTTTAAATCGTGTTTTTGGGATGTATGCAGTTATAAGAACCAAAGAGATAAAAAGGAAACTATATACGTACTTTTTCTTTCATGTGTTAAAAGTAGCGGATATGATCAATTGGGCAGTTAAATGTGAAAGTTAGGGAGGTCCAGTTCAGACATTTGGTAATACGTGGCTTACGAGAGTCTGCATGTGCGCACGTTCTTCTGTGGACAAGTTTATACGTATGGGAATGGCAAAGTCATACCAGAGACGATAAAATTGGACACATAAAATACGTACATGCCTTAGTATTTAATGCATAAACGTAATTTTTGTATCAAAATAACGTTTGGCCAGTAAATCCTTAACTGCTGTTACTTTAGAAATTAGACATTTGTTGCATTAGATTCTAATTTAGTTTTATTAATTATTATTAATAATTATTTATTATTAATATAATTTATTATTATTATTATTATTATTATTATTATTATTATTATTATTATTATTATTATTATTATTATTATTATTATTATTATTATTATTATTATTATTATTATTATTATTATTATTATTATTATTATTATTATTATTATTATTATTATTATTATTATTATTATTATCATCATTATCATTATCATTATCATTATCATTATCATTATCATTATCATTATCATTATCATTATCATTATCATTATTATTATTATTATTATTATTATTATTATTATTATTATTATTATTATTATTATTATTATTATTATTATTATTATTATTATTATTATTATTATTATTATTTATAGAATGCTTTCACACGTTTGAGTGCCTTTTATCCTAAAACTTAACATGTTATGGTGTAGGTATATATTGGTATCATATGCATATAATACGTCTTCCAGAATGCATCTTTAACCAGTTAAAACGTTTTGATTCATTGAGATTTTTCTATATTAATTCTATAAATATAAATTTCATTTTATGAAACTTGTATAAATATTGTGTGTAGTAATAATCCATGTTCATATAGGTTATAAATTGCTACAAATTATTCTATGGATTTCTTATATTAAATAGAAGAATAAAGTGTTGAATTTTTGAAAGAAAAAAAAAGAAAAAGAAAAAAAAAGTTGTTTTTCAATATTTTAATGAATGAAACATTAATTCAAAATCATAGAACTACGTTTTTAAAATTTAATTTAACAATTTTTTTTCGCCAAAATAACTTAAACAATTGGTAAGATTTTACGAACCTGTGCAAAAAATTGCAAGCTATGGACTAAACTAATGGATTTTAGACATATAGAGCAAGATCAATAAAAACTGTTTAAACAAATTTCAGTAAAAAGCCTTAAACAGTGTCAGTTTAAATAACTCCTTTTTGAAAAAAATTACCACTAAAACAAAGTATTTAAAATTCTATAAAAACTAAGGAGTTCACTTTCAACGAAAAAATATAACAACTCAAATATGGACTACCTAGGACATTGAGTATCTATATTCATACAAATTTAAAGTGTGAAACCTGTATTTGTGTCCGGAAGATAAGAAAAACATTTGCAAAAACATTATAATTATATCTGCGTTTGTATTACTATTGTATTAGAAAAATCTCAATTGTGTTAAACGCTTTAATAGAAAATACTTGGTGACAAAAATATATTTAGGACAAATTAAAAATCACATCTTAGGTCAGTTCATAATTCCAGTCCCTAAAACGAAAAGCTACGGAAGATTTGGTTTCAAAAATGAGAATAAAATAAAAATAGACAGTGTTAATTAGCATTAAAGTATGTGGTGTGAAATATTCCAGTCGCAATGTGGTTATGTAGTTCCAATTGGAAAGCTGAAACTGGCACACTTAGCACTGTCGTTCTAGAACACCCGGTTAAAAAAGGAAGTATTGTCTCTGTAGCAAAAACGGATATCCTGGGCTTTTGATAGAAGGTCAAAGGTGGGATGAGGAGGCAAGTTCCGGTGAAGTTTCTATCTGGGAACCACGATAAAGGTCAATATTTGCAAACATATGGTAAGATAATCCTGTTACGCCACTGAACCTCCTACGTTTTGATACAGAGAAAGTTTCTGCTGCATGGTCCGCTTCTGCAAGGATGGATGTCAAGAGAAAAGAGGTTTCAACACGGCACACAATGATACAAGCATTTCTTTCCTCACCTACATGGAATTTAAAATATTTAAAGAAATTCTTTACTGAGTGAAGATACTGTAGCCATTTTATTTATGACAAAATACTGTTGCCTTACTTCATCCGAAACTTACCGATACGTGCCAGTTTACAAATACGTAAGGATCAACTTCATTGGCTACAAGTATTTAACGCCCTTGGGCAGCTTTTACTATATTTGTAATGTATAAAACAATGTAACAACTTTTATCACAAATTAAAAATTAATAATGCCTTGCAGATATTTTAAACCGCATTAAATATCCAGAATGCAATCAGAGATGTGGGAGAAATATTCAGATGTAGCTTGACTAACAGTATTACAGGCCATTAAAAATAAATATGAATATAAATATAAAATTTAGGAAACGATTTAAAATATATTTGCATTTGAATCTACCCAACAAGCCACATCCGTTTGCTTAGAACAATAACAACATACTGTAAGATTAATTATCCTCTCAAGACACCAAAATTCTTCATTTTCTGCACGAAGCATGAAGAGGTTCCTCTTGCAAAACTTAAGCACTTCACACGCATATAAACCAAAGCTTTTGTAACCAAAGTACAGCTTAAATCAATTATTTCGTCAATTTAAAGAGCTTTCTATTGTCACGATTGGAAATAGGTGCACAGTATCGGAGATTTCAACGCACGTATAAAACAGCAACTTCTTCACTGGAACACAGTTTCAGTTAAAATTCACCAGTCACTATTATTTCACCACACTTCCACTGATTTTAAAGTTGCACTTCTCACTTTGCAGAGATGTTTATCCATTGTAGAAACGGTTGCACGGTACCGACAAAACACTAATGGGTTCGCACAGGTCTAGCCGACCACCTGTCAGTCGAGGGGGGTGGCTGTTTCTGAGGAAGGGCAAATAGTGTTACATGGAGATAAGGGTCTCTAGAGGGGAAAGTGAACACCTGAACGTGAAGGGTGGTAGCCGGGACGGCAGTCATACATATGTTAATCATAGCATGAGAAGGGATGAGAAAAAAATAATGTGTTGTTTTAATGAATATCACTGTGACAGACAGCAACTTAATTTAAGAACCGGGCTATTCTAGAATGACTGGGACGAATATCTAATAGTAGTTGAGCCAAAGAATTGTTAGAGAAAATTTATTAGTTTTATAATATGGTTAGTTTATTATAGATTTCAATCCTGCTGCAGTCTATAGAGAATAAAACTGAAAGCAAACTTGTACACGCGTTTAACTACAAGCAATTGGAGAAACTATTGCAACTTACCCGTTGCTGCCATGGCTTCAGATGCCACAGCTTCGACTCCCGTTCGCCGCTTCTTGAAGCTGGCTTAGGGTAACTCCTTACTCACACTATGTCTTCTGCTAGACTGGCTGTAAGAACTTCGCGTACCAGAGGAGGCCGCTGTAGCAGCCGTCTTTGGAAAGGCAGCAGAGCGAGCCCACCAAGTCGTGACGCAACGAAGGCTCGGCTTGTGATTGGTCCAACAACCGGTCACTCTTGCGTGAGTTTCTCAAGTCAGTCACACGGCGCCGTTACCATGTATGTAGCTAAAGGTGGAGGAGGCACTAGACAGTTCACCGTTGAGGGTGACAGATGGGCGAAGAGCTCGTTCCATCTCAAAGAACATAAATTAACGGTTATGATAACGTGAACTATTTTTGCTTGCATCTTCCATCGAATTGCTTATGAAACAAAAACACCAGCCATTTTCACTTTCTGTAGGAAAGCGAAGAGGGTGTTAACATGTAATCCTCTAGATCCTTGCAGATCAACACATTTAATCATGGACAGCACATTGTAAAATAAACTTCTTCACATTCTGTATATCTTAAAGAGGTTAGAAAATTTAAACGCCGGATCACAAGTTCCAAACAGACTCCTTTAGCAAAATTCAACGTACAGGAATTCGACTGAATTTTTTCAGGCATCTTAACATTTTTAAATGTTAGTACCATATTTTCAAGAAATATTTGAATCTAATATTGGCACTAATAACACGCTTACATCAAAATGCTGGAATTTAATACAGTAGCATCTTTTAAATGAAGAGCAAACTTCCTTTCCACACTTTGTAATTTTGAGGTACCATTTGGCAAACTTGAAGGCCAAAGAACAAATAAAACCCGTTTCAGATCATATTGCACATACTCTGAAAAGGAAGGATCCAGAATTAACTTAAAGGTAGGTGTAACTTTACAGTACATATAATGCGTAAGAAATACTGCAATCAGCAATGACCGTACTTCACGTATATTACGACGGTATTTCCCATTACATCAGTGATCCCTTACTCATAGTCACGTTAGGTTGTGAATACCAAACAGCGTTATACGCCGAGTGTCCACGGAGTCGCATAATATCCTAGCAAGGTGGTGTTCTACAGAATATTGTTTAGTATTAAATAATTTGATTAAATAAATGACGGATCTTCTGTGTCATGTTGGCACGTTGGCCATGGCTAGAGCGGCTGGACGGAAACCTGAAGATCCGTGGTTCAAATCCCGGCTATGGCATTGCATTTTTCAGTCTGGCTCTACCCTTTCATAGTGCGTCCTACACACGGCTAGTGTGAAAGAACAATTAATTTGCATTAATTGTACCTAATAGTGGTTTGAACTATAAAGCCCGGGCCTTAAGTACTCACAGCATAGTAAGTCGCCATTAAGGTGGTTGTCTCATGTGTTTATGAGAACTCCTAGTGGTTTACCGGGAGAAACACGAGACAGTTGGAGAATTTAATGTCATGTTGGCACGTTGTTCATAGTAGCTCAAATGGCTAGAGCGGCTGGACGGAAACCAGTAGATCCGTGGTTCAAATCCCGGCTATGGCATTGAATTTTTCAGTCTGGCTCTACCCCTTCATAGTGCGTACTATATAAAATGTTACCAAACAGAAAGGGTCAAACTCTAGCACTAAGTCTAATGGCTGGCTAAGAATTCCTTTCCTCTTTATGGAACTGTCTCTTCATAAACTCGTGTTTTGAGATCTTATACAAACTGGCTTCACTTTTCTGCAGCTACTTTAACATTAGAGCTAGATGCGTACGATGGAGAGACATGTGAATTTATAACTTCCTTGCTAATTCCTTTGCTAACACTTGCTACTTTCATCGCAATCTAATCTCTCTCACCAACAGGGAAAGAAAAATAACGTCAACTGTATTAGCAATGTTCTGTCACCGACACTACTGGTTAATATACATAACAGCAATGACAACGATTTATAGCTCACAGTTTTATGTCTTCTTATAAGGTTTCACTGCATATTCATTCAATAAATATATTAATACACGATTTGAGGCCCCACAGAACAAATTTGGATTACTAAGGGCATTTTTATCCAAAGATATGACGGAAAGATTTTAACGAAAATCTTCACTCCAAATTTTTACATTTTTATAATATTTTATTTTAGAATTTTGATTAGTAAATTAGTAAATTTGATTATTAAAATTACTTAATCAAGTATATAATAATAAAATACGTATCAAGTTTATATTAATGAATAGAGAAGTCTTCTTCATCTGAATGGAGTTGGTATGATTTAGCATAGCTGATAAATCATAAGACCTAGCCAAAAATTTACACACGAAGGATAGAAATTCTTTAATAGACACATTTTATAACAAATGAAGTGTTTTGTGTTGCAAATAATTTCTGAGATATTAATTACCTATATTGATTTGTATGCTGTAATATGTTATTATACATTACTTGAGGTGCTAAATCACCACTCTACTTTTGTATTCTCCTGATTATGAAGAGTGGTATTTGAAAGACACCAAACAGTGACCCGCCTTTTTAATATCTCACTATAGTTTCAGATTCCTTTATCCAGGTATCTACAACGAAATACGTATTTAAACCATTGTGTAATTTTATCTCAGTTAAAGTAGACAGAAAAATCAGCTCTTGTACTTTTTTTTTTTTTTTTTTTTTTTTTTTTTTGTAATTTACGTCCTCCAACGTTAAGTCATATCGGACAATGAATGAAATTGGTGAAATGATGCTCAAATGAGTCCGGGGTCCATGGAGCTTAGAGCTACCGACATTCGTCTTTAAGGATAAGGGAAAACCCCGGGAGAAACCTTATCCAGGTAACTCACCCTGACCGAGATTCGAACTCGGGACCTCTTCAACGTGAGGCAGACACGCTACCATCTACACTACCAGGCGAGTTTTGTACTGCCTTTAAGAATTAAGATCGTAGAGATAAAAGACGCTATGGTGGGCAGAAAATAAATGTGCATGTAGCACATAAGAAACATTTTTACAACTTTATCATTGCAATTTTATAGTAGATTAAATAAACATTTTCTTTTATAGTTATGTTGTATTTTCCGCATAAACAGAGGTCGCTGAAGTTGGGTAACGAAGTCCCCATTTTCATACGAGGGTTGCTCAATAAAGAATGATCATCATTTTTTTACGGTCATAATTTTTCGCACTAAAATTCATTCTTATTATATTCTGTTAGCTTAATGTGAAACAAACACGCCGTAGTAGTTTCATTTTTGGTACTCCTGGTTCCCGCCTGTGAGAACCAGGCAAGTTCAGACATGTTCAGTATCGTCTACCACTGCAATGGAGGTAACATGGGAGGAACAATATCCGGCTTTGAAATTCTGCTTTCGTCTCAAAAAATCTTCAGTTGAGGCCTATACAGTGTTACAGGAGGCCTATGGAGAGTCTGTACTTCCCTGCAGCACAGCTCGAAGGTGGTTTAAAATGTTTAAAGAGGGGAGACAATCAATTTCCAAGGAAAGTGGACCCGGTGCTCCAGTTACTGTTCTTACGGAAGAAAACATCAAAACTGCTGCTGCCATTGTGAGAGAGGATCGACAAATTACCTTAAGATCACTTTCTGAAATACTGAACATTTCATTGGGTGCCACCCACACCTTGGTGACAGAAACATTACACATGCGACGTGTTTGTGCGCGATGGGTTCCAAGAGTGTTGATTCCCATACAAAAGGACATTCGCACGCAGCTCTGCATGCAGTTAAAGTTGATGTTAGAGGAAGATCCGGAGTTTCTTTCAAACGTAATCACTGCTGACGAAACTTGGCTACATCATTTTGATCCTGAGAGCAAACAGCAAAGCTCAGTGTGGAAATCTCCTTCATCACCAACCCCCAAAATAGCAAAAGTGATTGCTTCTACTGGGAAAGTTATGGTCATCTCGTTCTTTGATATTCATGGAAGTGTTCATCAGCATGTCGTACCTGCACAAAAATGTGAGGATCTACTCCCATTAGTCCTGGACCCGTAGGACCAGAACCCGGGCCTCTCGGGTATTTTACCACAGGACAGTACCTATTTTATAAACTGCCCCCTCGCTGCACACGGCAGACGGGACGGAAGTGGATACGCCACTTACGCGCCGGTCCTTAATGAACCAGCTACCAAAATACCTTGGTAGGGCCGCCGGTGTCTAGCACACCAGCTACTAGCTCTGCAGGCTAGCACCCGAGACTTATAAGCCAACCTTCTACCCCCTCCGGGCGGCCAAGGCCTGGCCGAAGGTACCCAATTTCCCGTGCGTGGCGGGAACACACTGCCCCCTCGAGTCCAACCCAATCCGAACACTCCCAAAGGGAGGGGCTCGAATGTTCGGCCCGAGGTTTCTCTAGTAACGTCAGAGGTACCACGAGTGCGTTGTACCTGCACACACATCAGTAACGACAATACTACAGGGATGTCCTGAAAACATTACAAGTCCATATCAGGTGCAAAAGACCACATTTCCATGAAGCAGGCTGGATGCTGCACCACGATAGTGCGCGGCCGCATATTGCCAATGGTGTTGCTGAATATCTTGCAAAAACAAAGTAAAGTGCATCCCCCACCCTCCCTATTGTCCGAATTTAGACCCATGTGACTTTTTCTATTCCCTAATTTGAAGAAAGCCTTCGTGGGAGGCATTATGCATCATCAGAAGCAGTGGTAAAGGCTGCGGAGGCGATTTTGAAGGATATCTCAAAATGGTTTCCAGCATGTCTTTGAAGACTGGCAGAAACGCTGGGAAAAGTGCATCGCATTCAGGGGGAGACTATTTTGAGAAGGACCATCATAATTATGAGGATGAATAAAGGTATGTTGTCAAAAAAATTGTGATCATTCTTTATCGAACTGCCCTCGTACATATATGGGAAAGATAGATGTACACACGTAAGAAGGGCCGTGGTGGAGAACGTAGACCATCCGATTAGATATGCTTCTGTTGTGAAACCTCGGAGGTAGAAATTAAGGAAGAGACATGAAGATCGACAAGAACTAAATAAAAAAGTGAACAAGTTTGAACGGGGTCCCTAACCTTCCAGTTCGAACGAATCAAATGCCATCCTAGCACACCCACGATCCTTTAACCTCCAGGTGTTCACCATACGGTCGTCCGTTCGAGTATACTGAAACTCTGCCCAATCTAACACACCGAACAACACCATTTGGTCCCTCAGTTTTGTAACGGATGACAATGAAGGAAGTATGGATACAGTAAAGGAGGTACAGAAAGGTATGGTAGATGTATATTCCTAAAGACCCGAGGAAACCATAAAAAAAAACATAGTTCAGAACGAGTGACGCCGGAAATCAAACCCAGGACCTTCCGAACAAGAGTTTAGAATTCTTTGGAGAGGCATCTTGATCGCTTAATATGTATGAAACACAATCTGCAACGGCTTTTGTTTTTTCCTGTTTCGTCCTTTTGAAACCATTTTAAACACTATTTTATGACGAGCAAGCAAAGACGAATTCTTTTTATTGAAAAATCATGGTGTGTTATACTGCAGCTTATAATAATGTTTCTAGTACAAATATTTCAAATTAATTTTAAGCAGTGTTCTATTATACAAATTCCTAAGCTTGCAGACATGTGTCAATAACTCGAAAAGAAATGATGATCCCCTATCTTCCCAGAACCACAGCTCTTTCATTTCTTCAGACATTCGTTCCTTTCAGGCTTTCATAGCAATACCTCAAAACGGCTTTAGTGGGAACTAATAGAAACCTGCACAAGCCATAAAGCGGACAACTTAATAAAATTTCTACATATTTAGTGGGCTTTATGAGTGGTGAGGTAGTAAAATAGCTCTTCAAAGGGAATTATCAACCGTGAATTACTTTCATACATTTTGACGATAGAAGATTTGTTGTATTTGAGTTATATTCGAAGGAAATATTTATTCATAGGCAACTTAGATGCGCAGCAAGCCATTGACAGTAAAAGTCACTCGAGAATGAAGCAAGTTTATGATTCCTGGAACCTCCACCTCATCTCGGTTCGCCTACCTCAGACATAAGAATTTTCACGTATATACCAGGGAGTGTGGGATGATAGTTTCCTTTTCTACTTCTTGTTCTCTTTCATTTCAAACTTCTTGAGTATCTCAACATTCGGAAGGAAACGGAAGGATTATATCATATAATTGTTGCGACTTGGTAACAATGAGTTATGTGTGTTTAATCTCTTCAAATACTTTGAATTCAAATTATGAACAGCAACAGTAAACAACCCTATATTTTATTTAAAAATGAAGTTTAGTCTAATCATGTCTAAGGTTGTTTTATTTGGCAATGAGTCAAGCACATTTTTGTTGCAACGAGTTGATTGCGACAGCTTAATCACGTGTCACCTAGCGAATGGCTCTACAGTAATGTGTAAGACTCCCATTCGGAAGGATCGTGGTTCAATTCGCTGCCCATAATTATTTTGGATTTTTCCTCATTTTCCTTGGTCGATAGGCAAATAAAGGAATGTACTCATTTCCATCATAATTTGTTTTCTTCTTATGTTTCACGTATATTACGGCATGAGGCGAAGCTAGACAGATTATGCGCATGCTTGCTCCAACAGATACTTGCTCATCGCCCTCTAATAGGGGACTAAGAAACGGGGTCTATGCGCGTCTCATCTAATGTGTAAGCAAACCGTGGCCCTTTGCATTAATTGCTATATACATAGTTTACAATTAGTACAATTGTTTAGAATTTTTGAATTCTTAACAAACATCTGCCATCTGGCAAGGCCTTTAAAGGACATTATTTTTTATCATAACTTTATATTTACCATCTGAAAAAAAAAGAATAACTTATTTATTGTTATGTTTCAATGCAAGAAAATACACGAAACCTTTCAAAATTTAAGGGCGCAACAAATGCTTTACAAGAGAGTAATGCCAAGAAACATGCCCTTTGGAAATTAATTGTTCTTTCACACTAGTTGTGTGTAGCTCAAAGTATGGAAAGGTAGAGTCAAACTGAAAACTTACGAGAGCCGTTCAATAAAGAATGATCACAATCTGAGATCCTTCAAAATCGCCTCCGCAGCCGTCACCACTGCTTCTGATGATGAATAATGCCTCCCACGAAGGCGTTTCTTTAAGTTATGCAATACAAAAAACTCACATGGGGCTAAATCCGGACTATAGAGAGGATGAGGGATGAACTTTATTTTGTTTTTGCAAGATATTCAGCCACAACATTGGCAATATGCAGCCGCGCATTATCGTGGTGCAGCAACCAGCCTGCTTCACAGAAATATGGTCTTTTGCGCCTGATATTGACTTGCAATGTTTGCAGGACATCCCTGTAGTATTGTCCAGTTACTGATGTGTGTACAGGTACAACATGCTGATAAACCATTCCATGAATATCAAAGAATGAGATGACCATAACTTTCCCACCAGAAGCAACCAATTTTGCTTTTTGGGGGGTTGGTGATGAAGGAGATCTCCACACTGAGCTTTGCTGTTTACCCTCAGGATCAAAATGATGTAGCCAAGTTTTATCAGCAGTGATTACGTTTGAAAGAAACTCCGGATCTTCCTCTAACATCAACTTTAACTGCATGTTACCTCCATTGCAGCGGTAGGCGATACTTAACATATCTGAGTTCTCACAGGCGGGAACCAGGAGTAACAACAATGAAATTACTACGGCGTGTTTGTTTCACACTAAGCTAACAGAATATAATAAGATTGAATTTTAGTGCGCAAAATTATATCCGTAAAATATTATGATCATTCTTTATATGCCATAGGCGGAATTTGAACCATGGATCTTTCGGTTTCCATTCGGGCTGCTCTTAACTATTGAGCTACCATGGTCAACGTGTTAGCATGACACTAACACGAATCTATTGGAGAATGTAATGTCACACTGGCATGTTGACTATGGTAGCTCAATAGTTAAGAGCAGCCGGACGGAGACCGGAAGATCCGTGGTTCAAATCCCGACTATGGCATTGAATTTTTCAGTCTGACTCTAACTTTCCAATATGCTCTTTAATTGTGTAAGGAATATACATTTTTTCTTTAAGGTGGTTTACTTTGCTTTTGTGGGTTTTCAATTATTATGCAAGAATCAGGAAGAATGAAGACATCTTTCGGTGTTAACATAAAACAAGATTCTAATATATTTTGTTTGTTCTAACTTCTCAGTCTGGTGGCATTTTAACCAGTAAGATTTCAGTTACTTTATAAATAATTAAAACCAAATAATTTGTTCATAGAAAGAATTAATTGAGATGGAGAAAAGCATTCGTATAAATTTCCTTGGAACCTAAACGGGACTGATATCCGTCATCTTGGCAACGGGACTGATATCCGTCATCTTGGCATTGTTGAACTTGCAAGTAATTGTAAATAATTTCAACTCATATCCTATTTTCTTTCATGAGAACATAAGTTTGTTAGTATCCCTAACCTGTCTATGAAGTGTAAAAATGCATATGCATTTTGTGGCTTTTCGATAAAGAATAATTCATTTTCAAATACATTATGATATTCTTTTGTCTCAGCAAAGCACCTATATGTGCCCACAGGGCCGAAGTTTCTACCAGGGGCATATCATCCTGCCATGCAGTGCCGAGATTAGATGGGTTAGGGAGATCAGCCACGGGAATCGAACAATGACCTCCCGAATGCGAGCCAAAGACGAAACCGCCTGAACTATCCCGCAGTCTTGTGATACTTATTGCCAAAACAGTACAGTTTCTTAGCCAGTATTGTAAACAATCAATGCATAATATAAAAAGAGAATCCAAAGCTGCGATAACTTCATCCAGAATATTTCGTTCAAAACACTTCTCCTTCAATATGCATACTTAAGGATACGCTGATAGTGGCTTAGGACACTCAAGATCTGGTTCAAACACATGAAGGTTCAACAACAGAGAATGGAGCCAGATGTTTCACAAAACCATTGACGGTGTTGACTTTGGTTGCAGAATATTAGTAAGGTTTCGGCTCTCTTCTTTCACAGCATTAATGACCTTCACTGTAATTAATCTCACCACACATTGTTGCTTGCCTGCAATGCAAGTAGAAAGAACAAAACAAAAAATACAGGTCACTGATAGTGAATCATAAAGTTGAAAGCTGTGTGCTTACCAGACGAGCAGCAGGGATGAATGTGTGCTTATTATCCTTGAAACCTAATTCTTCGCTCCGGCAGACCAGAACAATCTTCATTAACGATTTTGTTGGATCCGAGAGGAAACAGAAATCACGCGAGAGAAAAAAGCAAGAGTCAGAGAAACAAAACAATAATTGTCAGTATTCGAAGGATCTTGAAACCTCCTGAATTCCACTTAAAAGCGATCACTGTTACATTATATTACAGATCGAGCAGGTTATACTGCTTTATTTTAATGAAACTAGATCGAAATTAAAAATGCTTATGTAATATTTGTCTCCCATAGGCTGACGTTTGACCAAAAAGTGCATTTACAGATCAGAATGCAGTTCCATCCTTATATCAGTGTTTAAAAATAATTAACTACGAAAACATACAAGAAACGTGTAATTGTTAACTATTCAGTTGCTCCCCTCAGAAGCACTATCACTAGAAAAACAGTGAAACGCAACTGTGGCCGATTTTCTCTCCGCTACACGCAGCATTGGTTGGCAGCTATCAACGGTTTAGCGCACAGATTGTTGTAGTGTCAGTGCGGTAATATTTTACTATCCCGTCCTAGGTAGGAGATCGTTGAGCAAAAGATGGATATAAAACAACGATACAAAATGAAACTTTATAATTTTTCCCCAATGGCCCCAAGGAAGAGAAGTACGAACATATATATTCCTATTTTTCGATATGTTTTCTCAATAACAAGTCATAGCTCAAACAACGACTTCAATGTTAAAATGGTCTCATTTTAGTACGTCTAAAGTAGGCGGAAATGGAAAAGGATACACCGTATTTTAAGCATGTTGGCTTTTACAGAGAAGCAATTAGCACTACTTTGCCAATCTATTCACACTAAACCGCTTAAAAATCGCACACTTTGGGAGCTGATAATGCACACATATTTCATAAGAATTATCTGGAAAACTTCCTAAAAATGGCCTTATGTTGCCTTTGCATGAGGCGGTACTTACATATAAGGTAATAGACAAGAGTATAAGGGTGCACATACTTCTAGCCAAAATAAGAAAACAGTGTTATAAAATTGGTTTAATACTTCCAAGAAAATATTTTTTGAAACAGCAATGATAGCATACGGACAATTTGTTGCTTGGTTCGTGCAGTGCGGTGCATACAGAAAGTAGATGTTATTTATTTCTCAATTTACAACCAACTATTCCAAAATCTGTATATATATACAAACCTATTAAAATACAGGACTTGTAGCGATAATTCCTAAATACCCATTTGATACATTTCACCAATTCCTCCTTAAAACGAATTCACCCAACTGTTCATGCTACCATGTCTTGCACTTTATATACTCCGTAGAGCATATTGTTGCTACCAACACATACATCTCATTATTTTCAGAAGGAAATAAGAAAATGGTTGTTCCTCGTGTATTTGTTACTTAATTTAATATTTTAACCAATAATTATTAAATATAACGATTTGGCTTATAGGATGGACAATTCACAAACTGCAGTCAACAACTAGTGCAAAATTTCTTTACTCCAAAGAATCACTGTGCTTACGTGTTTGCTACTCCCTTCTTATTTTTATATCGCAAACTTACTTTCAGTTTAATAACTAGGATTATTACGTTCTGCCACGTAAGTAAGCGTTTTAGTTCCAATGAACAACCCTTCAAGAGAAAGGTACCTTAGTAAAAACATTCGTGCGCGAGTGTGTATGAGAGAGAGAACAGCATAATTTAAAAAGATTGCCACATTTCATTTTTGAGTCACACATTGTATATGCAGCACGTCATAAAAATTTCACCAACCTCAACTATAACTGTATCTCAGCTCGATATGTTTAATTTTCTTAAAAATGAATAATGTTTTTGCCAAATATGTAGTGTTCTTAAATATATGAAAAAATCAAATACGTTTTGAAATTTCTTTAAATAGTTCATGAAGTCTTTATCTTACTGAATGCATTTTTATAACAGGAAAATACTAACCAGATAAACTAAAACTTACAACTGAAAAAATTGAGCTCGTTAAAATGTATAACTTGTGTAAATCTTTCGCTGCCTTGTCCATTTTCGAAAAATTCTACTAGACAGTTTACATCTTTCAGAAACGTGTTCGTAAGTTCAATTCTCTGTTTTATTTTTCATCTTTATATGAATGTAGATTTAACTAAACACTTACTGTGTAATTTAAGGTCATCCCTGTGTGAATTGTTAACCTCATACAGTTAGTAAAATAACTTATTGCCTTTTTATAACATTAACCCACATTGAGTACAGAAAGTCAAAATTTAATGACCAGATTTTACTGGAAATAGATGTTCAAGAAGTATGCTTAAGTAAAGTATGCTAAGAAAAATATTTTTAAAAATGGGTCTTATATCGTTCTGGGAGCTGTTAACACCAAAATAAAAAGTGAATTGAGTACCAAAGTTCAGCTTCTTCCAGATTTTCTGAGATGTCAAAGAAAATTCCACCACCCCGAACTACATTTAAATGAAAAACAAAACATATTTTTTCATTTTTTCCAAAATAGTTCCTAACAGTTTATTGAAATATTAATATTTAAGATAAGTATTTGCACGTTAAATAAAATATACATCCTGAATTTTCTGGGAATAACTTGTGAAGGGTTTTTAGCAATTTTTAGGAATATCTTAAATACCCCAATTGACGATACAGGAAAGTAGATTATACAAAGCTCACTTTAACCAGACTTTCATATTTGACTATTTGTCATGAGTAATAAGAAGAATTACAGTTCTTATTATGTGCTAAAAGCCATGGCCTTCAGGATGACTTTCTTCTTTTGAATACGTCACAATATCAATTTATATTTGCAAAAGAATGTTAAGTCAATAATTTGTGTTTATTAAAACAGTTTTTTATTATTATTCAAATATTTTGTGTTTTAAAAGTATTCGACCTTACCAAATATATTCTATAACTTATATTATGTATTGTTTTATAGAACTGTAAAGCTTTCCGTATTCAATGAAATCTTACTCAGCAGCCACTAGTGTGCTATTTCAATATCTGGTGCTACGTTTTCTACTATACAGTAAGGGAGAAACTATTGCATTCCGCTCAAACGTTCGATAAATTATAATACCTATGTTGATGTTCATATTTATTTTTAGGTACTTTAGCGATAGGGATACATAGTAAGCGATAGCCAAATCTTTTAACGGAAGGTTACTATGAAATGAAATTGCGTTATCTTTGCATGGCCGAGAGAAGAAGAAGAAGAAGAAGAAGAAGAAGAAGAAGAAGAAGAAGAAGAAGAAGAAGAAGAAGAAGAAGAAGAAGAAGAAGAAGAAGAAGAAGAAGAAGAAGAAGAAGAAGAAGAAGAAGAAGAAGAAGAAGAAGAAGAAGAAGAAGAAGAAGAAGAAGAAGAAGAAGAAGAAGAAGAAGAAGAAGAAGAAGAAGAAGAAGAAGAAGAAGAAGAAGAAGAAGAAGAAGAAGAAGAAGAAGAAGAAGAAGAAGAAGAAGAAGAAGAAGAAGAAGAAGAAGAAGAAGAAGAAGAAGAAGAAGAAGAAGAAGAAGAAGAAGAAGAAGAAGAAGAAGAAGAAGAAGAAGAAGAAGAAGAAGAAGAAGAAGAAGAAGAAACCACCAGCAAAGACTGTACATTTAAGAAAACTGTAAGCATTTTGAAACAGCCGATAAGCCACAAGAGTTAATCAAAATCGTATTACAAAAATGAAAGAAGTAAAATAAAATAAAATAAACCTGGTTAAAACACAAATTTTATGAAAAGTAAAAACGCTTGTACTATTAACCATTTACAAGATATTTTTTCTTACTGAATATTCAGATACTTGTGCTTTCTTCACATACAGAAGCCTACCTATTTTGAGTAGCAGAACCGAATCTTACTATTTATTAGATAAATAATAAGATTTCATAAGAATTGTGTGTTTTGGAGTTCCATAAATAATAAAGGCATTTTTTGGAAAAGACTTGAGTGTATGTGTAATATCTCTGTGCGGATTTTTCCTTTCTTTGTTTTAATATTTAATGTCCTCCTAGGTAGGTCTTATCGGACAATGAATGAAATTTTAGAAAGAAGCTCAAATGAGCCCAGGATCCATAGAGTCAGCTGACATTCATCTTTCAGGATAAGGAAGAACCACGAAATAATTCTTATCAGATAGCTCACTCACATTGAGATTAAAACTCTGGGCATAGTGATGTATGGCGCCTGTATGTGCGTGTGTATGAAGAACATAACCTTCTTGGTTACCAAGGTATTTAGGAACAGCATCTTCCAAGGATGCGAAACGAACATCTTCAAGCAAATCTCCCTAGAAGAATAGTTTGTATATCTCGTTTCTTATAGCTTTGCTCCGCTAATTTGCGTACTTCCGAGCTTAGTTGCCTCCCTCTTTCCCATTTGATTTGCAATGTACATACAAACCCGATGCAGCGCAAGGTCAAGCGATAACAATTGGCGTTTGTTAGTCCCACAAAAACGCGAGAACGGCTTAACTGATTTGCCTAATTTTAGTTTTGAAATATTTTTATAAATCCAAGGAAGGTTTAAAAGGTGAGAAAAGAAATCTGAAGTGATAATGGATCGGGTTATTAACTAAATATGGAAGTTCACAGGCACACTTTTACGGAACACATGCACCTTCTTTTATTTGCGACAAACAAAAGCATTACAAAGTAGAAAGATATAGCACTCCTTGCTAAAGTCTTAAAAGCTACTTCACTTACTATATTTTACAAGATAACGTTTATCGTTTGTTATCAAGACCGAATATTTTTATGTAGCATGACGATATACCTTTCGAAGATTAGACACAAAAAAAATTTCTGAACGCACTATAACACTATAAGTATTTGACCACAGACAATAATTGTTGTTAAATATTGTTGAATCTTTGGATACCTTCTTTATTGTATTTGTGAATTCGTGAATATGAATAGAACTGACACAAAATTAATTGAATTACTTTGTGATTTTGTGAAGTTCGCTGAAACTGATTTACTGTGCCAAGGAAAAGATGACTTGACTTGGGTCGTAGAAGTCAGTCAAATGTGCGACGAGCTAAGT
Source organism: Mantis religiosa (assembly GCA_030765055.1). NCBI lineage: Eukaryota > Metazoa > Arthropoda > Insecta > Mantodea > Mantidae > Mantis > Mantis religiosa. The sequence goes on along the minus strand of CM060954.1, from coordinate 85,533,684 downwards.
CATGTGCTGACCGCACTGATGAGCAGCGAGTTGCAGCTAATGCTAGTTGTGTTCGTATGTCAGAATTTCGTTCTAGAGTGTTTCTTCCGGGGGAGTTGTTTTCATACAAATAAGTTGACACGATCATAAACTAGGATAACGTTGTGATCATGCTCCGTAACAGTAACCAACCACGACCGTGCCATAGAACAAGATTAACTGTGAAAAGGCTACTGAATAACGTCATCGAGGTAACAATTATCAAGGGAAAGTACAAAGGAGAGCCTATACTGATCCCGGTATTCCGATGATTCAAACGCATGTTTTGATTTTAAGCGTCTAAAATTTCCCGTGCGTTTGGCAGTTGCATGAGCAAAATAAATCGCAAGGGCAATCGTTGGAAGTTTGCGGAATAAACTTGTAGTTTTGCTGTTTCTCTTATGGGCAATTTTACGTCTCGCCTTCGCGCGTCGGAAAACCACTATCTTTATATACGAGGGCTGTTCAATAAAGAATGATCACAACTTTTTTTTTTCCTTATTTGACAACGTACTACTCATCCTCATAATTTTGATGGTCATTCTCAAAATAGTCTCCCCTGAATGCGATGCACTTCTTCCAGATATCCTTCAAAATCGCCTCCGCAGCCTTCAACACTACTTCTGATGATGGATAATGCCTCCCACGAAGGCGTTTCTTCAAGTTAGGGAATAGAAAAAAGTCACATGGGGCTAAATCCGAACTATAGAGAGGGAGAGAGATGCACTTCACTCATCAACATTGGCAATATGCGGCCGCGTGGTGCAGCATACATCCTGCTTTACGGAAATACTACATCCCTGTAGTATTGTCCAGTTACTGATGTGTGATATGCTGATAAAGCATTCCATGAATGTCAAAGAATGAGAAGACCATAACTTTCCCAGCAGAAGCAACCACTTTTCCTTTTTTGGAGGTTGGTGACGAAGAAGATTTCCACACTGAGCTTTGCTGTTTGCTCTCAGGATCAAAATGATGTAGCCAAGTTTCGTCATCAGCGATTACGTTTGAAATAAACTCCAGTTATTCCTCTAACATCAACTTTAACTGCATGCAGACCTGCATGCGAATGTCCTTTTGTTCGGGAATCAACAGTCTTGGAACCCATCGCGCACAAACACGTCTCATGTGTAATGTTTCTGTCACCAACGTGTGGGTGGCACCCAATGTAATGTTCAGTATTTCAGAAAGTGATCTTAAGGTAATTCGTCGATCCTCTCTCACAATGGCAGCAGCAATATTGATGTTTTCAGCAGTAACTGGAGCACCGGGTCTACTTTCCTTGGAAATTGTCTTCCCGATTTAAACATTTTAAAACACCTCCGAGCTGTGCTGTAAGGAAGAACAGACTCTCCAAAGGCCTCCTGTCACATTGTATGCCTCAACTGAAGATTTTTTGAGACGAAAGCAGAATTTCAAAGCTGCATATTTTTCCTTGCGTGTTACCTCCATTGCAGCGGTAGGCGATACTGAACATGCCTGAACTTGTCTGGTTCTCTCAGACGGAAACCAGGAGTACCAACAATGAAACTATTAAGGCGCGTTTGTTTCACATTAAGCGTACAGAATATAATAAGATTGAATCTTTAGTGAGAAAAATTATGACCGTAAAAAATTTATGATCATTTTTTATTGAACAGTGTTCGTATTTACGCACCATAAAACAATTGTTAATCAGAAGGCTTTAAATTTATTAACGTAATTGTAGCTGTGCTGTATTTAAACTTCACCCCCAATTGCAGAATAAATAACTAACTAATCCTAATTTGTTTTATTTCTATAGATAAGTTTACACAACTTTTATTGGCGGTGCGAATTTCGCCGGGTGAGATAGTATTAAATAAAATTACCATGTTAAACTATTTTGTTCTGCACAAATAATATATCCCACTGCAAAAGATAATGAGATGTGACAGTTTCACTTGATCTATGGATTCGGGACAAATTTATATGAAGCAATGCTTAGAAGAATGTGTAGAGAAAATAACGTAAATGAGAAATAACAAGTCAGTTAAATTGATTTGTACATTGGAACAGTCTGCAACACAGTTTATGTTTAACAGGAGTTTTATTTTATTTGTCCAATGTTACACAGCTTGAAGCTAATAAAACATTGTCGGCACGCGTTGATAGTATGAAAATCCATTAAAGGTTAATATGAGGATTGTTGGAAGTCATTAAGAAAATTTCCATTTAAAGCACTCAAGGCCAGTATTCAGCGGAAATTCTTACAAATTAAACAAATAACTTCTTTTAAACATTTACCTTTCCTGACTTCGAGGCCAGCCGCACACTGCGCTTCTGTTTGATGGTTCAATAGAGGTGTTGTTAAGAGAAATGAAAGCGAAGATCTCAAATGTGTATGCAGCATAGGCAAACAGAACCAAGAAGATTTAATGTGAAGGTCTCTCTCAGAGAAGTGTAAAATACAGTAGTTCAAAGAATAAACATTTACACGTGGCTATGACGTTAGCTTAATCCTGTAGGGGGGGTCTCAGTAATCTGTGTTCTTCATTGTCAACGCAATTTTACATATTTCCATTGACTTAGAACTTAAGCACTTATTATGAAATCAATACTATGCCATACTTTAACAAATTAACATATTGATAAAATATATAATTGCAATAAACATTTCTAAAGCACCTAATGCTTGTATTTAAGAATAAGTTTCAGGTATCCAGAAAATATAAATTCTTAGCTTGGATTCTATTTACTTGCACATGAATGAAACATTTTGGTGTACGTTTAGTTTTAGAATGGTACTTACTTATTTATGATAATAGAGTTAAAAGTCATATTTTATACTGCAAATAGAAATAATGTGAAAAGAGCGCCGCGAGGTGAGCACCCAGGAAAACAAAATTAATTTGAACATCATGTTATACACTATTTTTTGATAGTTGCAATACGTATTTATAGGCGGATTGCAGATTGTGAATTAGATTCATATTTATATATAGAATATATTATATATTATATACCGATATATTATATACAGTTTGTTTCAAAACGACACCAAACGAATACATCCGTTGCGTAGTTTATAATCCGAATTTCGGTATCGCATCTTCGAAGTTCTGTTAGGTATGATTTTATGCAGAATTAAATATTACATTACTTTGTGATTAGGCAGCGCAGGAACCACTTGTGTGCGAACCTCAAAAGTTATTTGGACACACCGGCCACGAAAACAAAAACATTAGCTCTTGCTCTTTATCAGTGACCCTTGCCTACCTTTCGGTAATGGAGCAAAGAGCAGATATATGTGCAAAAGTCGAGTAATAACTCGGACAGTTGCAAGGTTGCTCTTCAGTGTAAAACTACAAATTCCGTCCTAACAGGGAGGATTTTGCGCGTACTTAGAAAATCCAAGCAATATATATATGGAGCGCTATACGAACGCCGAAATGACGGATATGGTATAGATGTATTGAAGAGCTGAAGGGAGTTTAACGAACGCACGATTAATTTATCTTCATTAGAAATATGAATTGAAAAAATAGTTACATCAATGATAATATTTATTTGTTTAACTTCAGAGCATTTTGTTATGATCTAAATTGTACAATACTTTCAACAACTTACTGTAAATATAAACAGCTTCCTTTTCTGTTACAAATGCTTTATTTAGGATTATAAAACATGTGAAATAAACTGCTCGACTCATTCTTTAAGCCATTTAGTTTTGGTTAATTTATCTATAATTCTTTGATGTTTTATATTCTGTTTGTCATTTAATGCTTCCATCCTCAGCCTCATTAACATTAACTTCCCTCTAAAAGCTATAAGTTGCATATGTCCACCAGCTTATTTGTCATCATGGACTGTTATAACGGAGTTTTGGAACACGTTAAACACTCGTAATCAATAATTAAGCAATAGCTTATTTATTGCGGTTTCATAAGCCAAAGAAGTTCTTAATATCAGCAAGCTACTACGGAGTATGCCGGTATGTTTACAAACAGCTACAGCACGCGGCATGGCGTGTGACTTATACATGCGAACTCCGACAGCGTGAGGCACGCGTCGTTGTTCCTGTCACTGCCTAACCTACACTCATTCTGGAGCATTTTTATGCGGCTCTGTTTGTGGTAAAAATTATCTATATGTGTCACATAGATGCTGAACAACTACTTCTATATGTTCGTTCGGTGTCGCTTTGAAAAATGCCAAAATTCAATAGCATAGGCAAATAACATTGTCCGCACACTACTCTAAAAGTAAACAAAAAGTAAGCTTTCCACACATATAAAAATAAAATAAGCATGCTAGCTGAAGAGGGTGAAATAAGCCCTGATACAGCCTTGGGTGAAATAAACCCAGAATCCCCCTGGTAGTAGCGCGGCTGTGACGGTCATTTGTTTCGCTTTAGCATCAGTACTGAGAATATGAGCTAAAAAAAAAAAGCATTACACATAAGGAAGGCTATGAGAATAATTCCGCTGGTAACTTTCAGACATCCGCTTCAAGAATGCTATTTTAGTTTGTTGTCCTTGATAATAAGGTACATTATGGCCATAAACTAATTTTCCCACAATTATGAAGAAATCCATATTTCGACTTTATCTTCAAAATATGCTAATATATCTTCACTGTAACTAGTTCTATGTTCCTTACTTTGGATCATAAAGGAAACCTGTTATGTGCTATTATGTACTGCTCTCTCAACTTATTTTCCTGGGGTTGGGGGCAACAGCTCTAATGTCACGCTCTTAGCTACTTGTAAAATTTCGGTTAATTTAGCTCCATAATTATAGCATTCAAATTAACTACCATTACTTCAACAACACAAGCCTCTTGGAACAATCTTCATATCCATTAGAATATAAATGTTGGTAACCCTGGAGTGCTACAATTTACACCACTCAATGGCATTCCTTTTTCCTCTTACTTTGTATTATATATTTATTTGTTTACTTATTTATTTATTTGTTTACTTACTTATTTATTTGTTTATTTACTTATTTATTCACTTATTTGCTTATTTACTTAGGTACTGATATACTTTTTATTTATTTACTTATTTATTTATTTACTTATTTAGTAGTTATTATTTATCTATTTATTTACTTAGTTATTATTTATCTATTTATTTATTTGTTTATTTATTTCTGTAATTTACGTCCTTTAACATTTTAAGTCATATCGAACGATGAATGAAATGGGTGAAATGATGCTCAAATGGGCCCAGGGTCCATGGAGCTTAGAGTTACACGACATTCATCTTTTAGGATAAGGGAAAACCCCGGTAAAACTTTATCCAGGTAACTCACCCTGACCGAGATTCGAACTCTGTACCTGTTGAACGTCAGCCAGACATGCTACCATCTACGCTACCGAGGCGGGCCTTATGTTTATTATTCAAATATTTTGTATTTAAATATTTTGCAGTCGTTTTTCCTCTTTCTTTGTATTATATATTTATTTGTTTACCTATTTATTTGTTTATTCACTTATTTGCTTATTTACTTAGGTACTGATATACTTTTTATTTATTTACCAATTCATTCATTTATTAGTTATTATTTATTTATTTATTTATTTTTGTAATTTACGTCCTTTAACATTTTAAGTCATATCGAACGATGAATGGAATGGGTGAAATGATGCTCTCTCAACAAAATTGCTATCAAATGTGACATGGCTTTAGCCAAAGATCATATCCTATTTGCATATTAAAATGATTTTTACATAAATATTAGAAAAAAAATCTGTGCTTTCCCTTTTCACTGTCCAGTTCTATCTGATTTTCCTTTACTAAAATCTGCCTTAATTTCTTACTCTCTTTGCAGAATAAACCACTTCTGGTACATTTTCGGACAGAAATACTTTTCTCGAAGTTCTACCCCGGTGCATTTAAATATGAGATAAATATTCTACTTATTGCTACATAAGTGACATTGATCCTAGGTATACCACATCTAAAATCTTTTAATCTCCAAACACCGGTTCTTAGCCATGCAATCGTTCTCTTCCTCTTTATTTGCCTTATCAATATATGTTTCCCTTACCTGAGATCACTTTATCTGAGCATTGAGATAATACGTCGTAAAACACAGTTTGTTCACAATTTTTATCTTAATATCATTCCTTTGGTGCCACGTTAGCATCTTTGTAAACATTATAATTCTCAGCTGGAGTAAAACGTTACACTAACGAACGAGGGTTCATGCTGTTGACTTAATTCAGGCTGCAGACATCAGTGGTGTCGTGCGCCAAGGTCAGTGTTACAAGAAGGCATGTCCATTATTATCCAATATTTCAACAAAAATATGATAGCTTATATGTAGTTTCCTACATACTATTTAAATAAGTAAATAAAGAATGCACTTTGTTAAACTTATTTGACTTATTAAGTATACTGTTGTAGTTGCTTTTTACTGAATGTTTACATTGTTACAAGAAGCTGCTATTTTATTATATGACACGAAAATTACTTTATTACTTCAAGTGACTATAATTAAATATTGTTGTAAAATATTTTACTGATTCGTTGTATATTTTCTGCATTAGATACGTGAAATCCACTTCCCTGTTTTGAAGAGTTATGCATGTGTTGACCCTAGCATGAAAGTTCAGAGTAGATGTCATTATGTATGACAGGTTGAACAAACTGACATAGGGTTGGTGACACGTTATAACAGTACCTCTATTAGAAACCATTTTATTTCGACTATTTAATCCAATTGTGGGTTAAGGGAAGGAAACATAGTTTTAAGCACAACTTATGTAATAAATAATAGTTCACTTACTTTGGTACACGATAGCGAAACATGCCGATTAGTTACAGAATGTCAAGCAGAGGGATCTCAAAAGGGAGCTTCCAGGCTGAGACTCCTATCCGATTTGGGTTGGCCATGCTGACCTTGGTTATTTTCGTGATAGACAAATACTGAGATTACATTCTATTGGACTGAGATTTCTGTTCTCATTTCTTCTTTCAGAATTACAGGATAAGTGATGTGTAGAACGTGGGGTGAGTGTGAATTATGGAGAAAACTGACGCTCCATTTGAACGGCGCTCAAATCTCTCCGGATAAGGTGATCGTTGACGAGCAAATCGAGATGGAAACGTTAGGGATCCCGCAGAGCAGCGCCAGCTGCCGTCGGTCCTAGTCTTCATTTATACTGTCTCCCTCAATTACTTCCATAGATTTACCAGGTACGATTATTGTCCTGGCCTTAGCCGTGCCACCGAATTCTTTCTCTACTTCCCAACCATTGTATACTAAGCTGTCTAAATGTTAGTGTGTGGAATGACGTTAAACGTGCTAATGGTATTTCATTATACGTCTACTGTACATTTTATTTCCTTAATTAGAAAACCTGTCGAAGAAGAGACCATTCTTCATCTGCGAAGTATCTCATTCACATGAGGGATGAACAATGGATGTTCAAACCGATTCTTCAGTACTTGTCTTTCTCAGATTTTGGCTTTTGGCAGTATTTGGAATAGTAAATCAGAGGACATTAGTCCGGTTAGCCTCTTATCTCGATTAAATTATGTATTAGAATAATTAAACATTAAGGAGAAACTTTGCACACGTGCCTATTGCAGCAAAGATGTGTTACTCAAAGTTGTCATGGCTTACGAGAAAATACGATTAATATCCTTTTATCTAAGCAATGAAGATAAAAACTTCTGTGCATTATTAAATGTAAAATAAGAAATGGAGTATAGCCCATTTACATCCGAGAACACCTTTCTCAGGAATGTTGCAACTGTCAGCTTTTACACACGCGATTACATCTTCATCTGCACTGCTGTTCTCTCATACATTCTGGTGTTATCTTTTAACATGTGTGCGAAATTAAATGTGCTGATCTTCATATCGGACAAGTTACCTGCTGAAGAAACAAAATAAAACTAGGAAGTTATACCAAGGTTGACCGAGCAGGATGGCTCAGGCGATTTCGTCTGTGGCGTACATTCGGGAGGCCCAGGTTCCATTCCTGTGGCCAACCTACCTGATCTATGGTTTTTTTTTTCGGAGGTTTTACGGGTTGCTAAGCGAATGCTGGGTGGGTTAATTACATTCCCCGAATTACCTCTGTCCCTCCACTTCATGTCGATTATCATTTAACACGATATTTCATCTGGTGGTCTCTTTCGGGGTAGAAGTGTCGGCGGAAGTTTCGGCGGTGCATGGCAGGATGATATGCTCTGAGGGAAACTATTTCCTCCTCCGATAGGTCGGTTGCCGGTCTCCGGACCATTTCGGGACCGCCAGCCAGGAATCTTTGGGGCTCGGATCACCTGACTGGGACCTTTGGGGCTCGGCTGCTGGGCTCGTTGCCGTCTCGCAGTAGGGGAGCGTGTCCGTTGTCCTGGCATGTCGGGGGATGTCTCTATCCAAGGAAACTGTAGGGACCCTGTCCTCTGTACTGTCGTGGCTGCTTGGGTCGGCCAGCCTCTGTCTCCTACGCCTCATCCTTCCTCCCGGGGGTGGCGTGAATGCCCTCCGTAATGGAATCCTATACCAAAGTTGAGTCTCTTTGGCAATGGTTTAGACTGTCCATTGCACGACGTTCAGACGTGCGTGTGTGATAGAGACTACCAGGGCCAAACGCCATCTGCATTCAACAAGAGCTGGAAAGTTTGCATAACAGCTCTTCAGTTCTACTTAATCTTAGAAGTTGCTGCATTGCAACTAAATATTCAAGGGAGGGAGTAGTCCCTGATTTAGGAAATGAATTACTACCTGTTCTGCACGTGTTGCAACATCTGTTGGAAGAAAAGTGTTCCTGTCACAGCTGAGCTGCTGCTTGCATGACAGGCCTGCTCGGGAAAGTGTTTTGTGTGCCTTCCGAAAGATAAACAAAGTAAATGAGAAACATTTTTAAAACGCAGGTGATGGAGAAAAGGAGAAGCAAAATGGAATGTAAAATACCCCATTAATATACAGCCCTCCAGAAGAGATTAGATACGTTACAATTATTTACACAATTACTAAAGAACGGTGGAGCGGCGTTAGTGCTGCCAACTTACATTTTAAGAACACACGGTCAGAAAAAAGTGCATAATTATAACAGTTTTTTTTTTATGCAATTAGTATTTCGATATTCCATAAGAAACACTTTTCTGTCGTTATGCATACGTATAAACGACTACTCTAACAAGATTTAGGCTTGAATGATAAACCACCTCCAATTCTTAAACTTGGTTCGCAGTGTCATATATCTTGTTAGTGAAAAATTTCAAGGAGTTAGTGTCTAAAAGAGCTAAAGATAATAAATATGGACCTAGTTTATATTACTATGGATGTCAAACTGCAATTTTAGTGAATAAAAGTTCTATGTTCGATAGATAGAGCTAACATGAAAAATTCAATGCCATGACCGGGATTTGAACCACGGATCTCCACGGGTTTCCGTCCAGTCGCTCTAACCCATTGAGCTACCATGGCTAACTTGCCGTCACGACATTAAATTCTCCATTTGACTCCTATATTTCCCCGGTAGACCACTAGGGAAATATACGAGCCAAATGGAGAATTTAATGTCAAAATGGCAATTTGGCCATGGTAGCTCAATGGGTTAGAGCGACTGGACGAAAACCAGGGGATCCATGATTCAAATTCCGGACATGGCATTGAATTTGTCATGTTAGCTCTATCTTTCAAAAGCCTTAGCCTATATACGGCTAGTGTGAAGAAATGATTAATTTCCATCAATTAACTAAAATAATAAGAGTTATGATAAAGCCTGGGACTCAAGTACTTACGATAGTAAGTCACCACAAACGGTATATCGTGAATGTGAGAGTCCCTAGTGGTTTACCGGGGAAATATACGAGTCAAATGGAGAATTTAATGTCAGGACGGCACGTTGGCCATGGTAGCTCAATGGGCAAGAGCGAATGGACGGAAATCAGGAGATCCGTGGTTCAAATCCCGGCCGTGGCCTTGAATTTTTCGTATTGGCTCTATCTATCAAAAACCTTAGCCTATGTAGGGCTAGTGTGAAGAAATGATTAATTTCCATCAATTAACTAAAATCTATGTTAGATATTTGCAACCACTTTAAATATTGCATTTTAGAAAAGGTGTGTGCGAGTACAGCTAAAGTGAATAAAAAAATTCTGATATATTACTTTCACATCACTATTTCTAGCTATTATTTTTATTTTGATATTCCTAGATATGAAGACAGCAACAGTTCATTACATAGTCACAAAACAGTCAGTGTAATCAAATATTGCTTTTTACGGAATAGCACAGCGTAACAAATATTCTCGTAAAATGTTTTGTCCCTCCAAAGCGAGGATTTTGCCTTTAAGGGGACTCAATAGGCTTCATTTCATATCATTTTATCCGCTTCATGTTAATCTTGGTAAAGGTCGCAGAAATGAATTCATTTTAGATTTCTTTATAAGTCTAATAGTCTCAAAAGAAAGAACGAAAGAAAAAAAAATAGTTGAGTAGTTAGGTCTATGTCTAACTTGCACGTTGCCTATATGTTGAACTTGTTCATTACTATGACAAATTTTGTCGTGATCTTATAATCCTCTTCTTCCTTCTTTTATCCATTGCTATCCTACCATAACTGCTATTCAAATGTCTAAAATGAGCGAAATAGCCATACTTCTAACTAAAGCCTAACAGCTTTATCTACACTTATCTTTTGCCACTGTACAATATGAGAACAGAATCCGAAGCTACTGTTGTTTCAACGCTACCCATACAGTCAATTACTTGGGAGAAACCTCGTTCTACCAAGCACTGACTGGACCCACTTACTGTTTGCAAACATTTAGCGGGCAGTTCCTCTTAAATAGTTGATAATGATAATGGGGATGGAACCGTAGGATCATCAGTTTTTAATGTAAAATCTGAACTCCGTTGGGCCTTGGGGATGTTTCACATAAACTCAGTCAGTGTAAAGGCTCGAATAGGGCCCAGAATTGGAAATGTAACCACCGATCCTCAGAAAGAAAGCTGGAAACTGACTTACAATGCCACCCTAGCTGAAGAGATGGTCAAATATTTAAAAAGCGAATCGCTATATAATGACTGGAATTCCATACTCTCAGATGATCAACACTAAAACTTCAAATGAAAATGAACGATGCAACAAAGAGCTATTTGAGGTACTGTTTCAAGAAACACAAATATTTTGTGCAGTAACTTTTTTCTCATAAAGTTTACCACTCACATGAAATTATAAAAGATTCATTTCGAATGATGAAGGCCAAACAGCCTACTCGTAGAACCTTCAAGATGTGTATATCATTAGTGGCACATTTTATTACCACCCATAAATAGATTTGTTATTCTAATTAAAATGTTAGCGCAATTCCTGAGAAAATGAAGGATCATGAAAATTTTACCATATAAAAATAGTTTAGAGTGGGAGAATTTTCTGGAAAATTATTTTACATCCTTCCATGATACTGGACTTACATGAAGATCGTTTTTTATTGCGTTTTTGTGAGGAGATTTTAACTTAATGCCAATTTTTAAATTGCATCAGAAGATTTAGGTAATTCACTCATGAACAATTACAGGAATGTTGTCAAAGCTGTTTTGTTTCTCTTTTCTTTTTTTAATTTACGTCTGCCAACGTTAAGTCATATCGGACGATGAATGAAATGGGTGAAATAATGCTCAAATGAGCCCAGCGTCCATAGTCCTTAGAGTTACCTGAAATTCATTTTTAGGATAAGGGAAAATCCCGCAAAACACCTTATTCCGGTAACCCTGACCGAAATTCGAACTCGGGACCTCTTGAACATGAGGGAGACAGGCTATCATTTACGCTCCGAGGCGGGCTCAAGGCTGTTGCTACTTCTCCTTTATAAGTGGTGCTTAATCACGCATGAGCACGTATACTGACACACACACACACACACACACACACACACACACACACACACACACACACACACACACACACACACACACACACACACACACACACGGGCAGGGTGAGTTACCTGGATACGGTTTTTTCCAGGGTTTTCCCTTATCCTTAAAGACGAATGTCGGGTAACTCTAAGCTCCATGGACTCTGGACTCATTTGAGCATCATTTCACCCATTTCAAGCATCCTCCGATATGACTTAACGATGGAGGACGTAAAATTAAAAAAACACTTACACTTCTGCAACTCAATAGGACTGTGAAGTGAAGTGCAGTGCATTGCAAAAACAAAGAGTTGTGACAGTAAACGTGATATCAACAATCATCACAAGGACAATAATAGGAACTATAAGGACATAAAAATGACAAAATCAAGAAATAACTTGAATACCAAAGAATACAAAGCATGTAATATTTACTTGTATTGCTGCATGCCGTTAATTAATCTTAAAACACACACACACACACACACACACACACACACACACACACACACACACACACACACACACACACACACACACACACACACACACACGTGGGAAACCCTTTTCTAAAATGATTTCTTTTCTGTACTTTGGGGCCCCCAGAATGCTTATATCCGTATATTCGGTGAAATTTGGATACGGTATATTTTTGGTGTACCTATTCACTATTTTTCTTCCTCTTCTGTCATTATTATTATTATTATTATTATTATTATTATTATTATTATTATTATTATTATTATTATTATTATTATTATTATTATTATTATTATTATTATTATTATTATTATTATTATTATTATTATTATTATTATTATTATTATTATTATTATTATTATTATTATTATTATTATTATTATTATTATTATTATTATTATTATTATTATTATTATTATTATTATTATTATTATTATTATTATTATTATTATTATTATTATTATTATTATTATTATTATTATTATTATTATTATTATTATTATTATTATTATTATTATTATTATTATTATTATTATTATTATTATTATTATTATTATTATTATTATTATTATTATTATTATTATTATTATTATTATTATTATTATTATTATTATTATTATTATTATTATTATTATTATTATTATTATTATTATTATTATTATTATTATTATTATTATTATTATTATTATTATTATTATTATTATTATTATTATTATCAGTATCATTATTGAAGGCAGTTTTGGGGGTGTTTGAATATTTACATCAAAAAAATTTGCGTCCTACAGTTTCTCACGGAATGTTTTTTGTCCAAGTGCCTTAGGAGCAACAGTTTATGTACAACAAGTACTTTCGGGAAAATAGGTTCAAAGGTCAAAGTCAAGGATCAACCCTAGAGCCACTATATTCTCTCATCCAGGTATGGCCTTGTGTTCTTCGAAAACAATTGCGCGTTACGAATCTGAAAATTCTGTGGGAATATGGCCTTGCTCATTCTTCGTGAATTATTCTCTACAGCATCTGGAAATTTAGATTCGAAGTTAAAAGCCTGAACAATAAAATAACCATAGCTTATTTCTACTGTAAGCACCATCTTTGAAACTACTAAAATTGTGTTCGAAAATTTAAACCGTTAAAATGTTTGTTTGTAGACAAAGTACAAACGTTATAAAATGAAAGTAAACTTCACTGCCGCTTATCACTGGAAGAAAAGGAAGTATTTCATTCAAAAAGCGGTATTGAGAGGTTGCTCTGAAACCTAAAGAGGGAAAATATGTCAGTTGAATATTGGTATTTATATAAGTCCAGCTCATTTTAAGTTGACACGAAGATTGTACCACGCAAAATTATCTTTATTTGGAAAAGTTATGCTTATTTTGAGTTTTCTCATGCCTAAACATGCCTCCTTTTTTGAAAAAGAAAAAAATGCCCAGTATTTTATGGTACAGAAATCATTATAGATTGATCGTGGACAATGGGAAATTGCGAGATGAGATATGCTTTTAGCAGAATGGCAGTTCATGGCTTCCACCAGACGTTGGTGAACAACGCTACCATAGCTGGACATCAAATTCACTTCCTTTGGATCAGAGGGCATGTCGGAATTCGATACAATGAAGTCGCCGATCGCCTGGCAAAAGAGGGACTCACCCAAGGCACCTTCCAAGGCATCCAACTGCCCTACACTTCCCGGTCCTTCATCGTGACGCCTATTGTCGCTGGAATGACGCCTGGATTCGTTCGCAGTCCATCAAAGGCAAACACTACGCCGCCGTTCAGACGCATCTATCCACGACCCCTTGGTTCTCCAGCTTCAGGATTGCACGTCGACATCTCACCTCCATCATTAGGATGCGACTTGGACATGGATGTTACACCGACTACGTCTCATCGATTCCCCTGTATGTCCTGATGACCCAGGCGAAACCGCTGACCTCAATCATCTCTTGTTCAGTTGCTCTCGCTACCGAGCCCACCGTTCTTCCTTCCTCCGCCGCCTACTTCAGCAGTCTGTTCCTTTTCCCGCTAGCGTCAACAGCATATTACAGTTATGCCACAAACCTGTATACCAAGCTCTTCTACAATTTCTTAAAGAAAGTGATCTACAGATCTAGTCTCCTCCCATCCTCTTAATTTTCCTTACATTATTTTTCTAATTTTTCCCCACGATGGCCATATGGGATTTTACCGAAGGCCAAAAAAAAAAAAAAAAAAAAAAAAGGCTTCCACCACCTGATCTACACCTCCTCTGATGTACCAAATATAGTGTGAGTGTAAATTATAGAACTTTGCAAATATATGCAAGTACTATTACTTATGCATATATATAATATTTTAAACCTGTACGGATATTTGGCTGTAATAAGTATATTATTATTATTATTATTATTATTATTATTATTATTATTATTATTATTATTATTATTATTATTATTATTATTATTATTATTATTATTATTATTATTATTATTATTATTATTATTATTATTATTATTATTATTATTATTATTATTATTATTATTATTATTATTATTATTATTATTATTATTATTATTATTATTATTATTATTATTATTATTATTATTATTATTATTATTATTATTATTATTATTATTATTATTATTATTATTATTATTATTATTATTATTATTATTATTATTATTATTATTATTATTATTATTATTATTATTATTATTATTATTATTATTATTATTATTATTATTATTATTATTATTATTATTATTATTATTATTATTATTATTATTATTATTATTATTATTATTATTATTATTATTATTATTATTATTATTATTATTATTATTATTATTATTATTATTATTATTATTATTATTATTATTATTATTATTATTATTATTATTATTATTATTATTATTATTATTATTATTATTAGCATTAATTTCTGGCAATATCACGGCAACAGTATTGACTTTCACTATTAACAGCATACTGAGACACGCTTTGCCTATCGTTTCAGGCACCAGCATTCCTTTTTATCTACACTAAAATGAATTATGTATCTATATCTGCAAACATCTATCTCGATTAACATTGCTAGTTTGGGAAGGTTGGGGAATTTTCATTATCATTCAGTTCTGAGCTATGCTTAAAGTTTGACGACTCCAGCTCATTGTGAAAATCGATTTCAAAATTTGTACCAAACTTACAAACAGATTAACCAGAAAGCGAGTTAATGCTCTCGATTCCAAGAACAGAAGTACCATCAAAACGTTAAAAATATGCAGTTTAACAATATTAGTAAGAACTAAGTTGTAAACGTCTCAAACTTTGGGAGAATCAATATGTTGAATATATCATATTACACAGAAGCTTTTGTGTTTTATGACTGGTTGCCTAGAATATGACAGATGTTCCTCACAACGGGTGCTACACCCACACCGTCACTATGTTGCAAGAATAGATAGGGATTTTTGTAAGATTGCTTTGGAAATAATCCATAGTGTCTAAGAAAAGTTACAGGAAAGTAACACAAGCCTTTTTATCGCTTAATAAGAGCACTTTACATGCTCAAAATAAAATAAGTTATTCCTTCAGATTTCGATTAACATCAATTTTTGTTTTGATAGGTAATTAAGTACTTATTGCTTAAGATTAGGCATAACAAGTTTCGGAGGGGAGACTTAGCACCTTGATCTGTGGAAGATCTTTTATACGTGGGGAGAGGGTTGAGATTGGACAGAGAGGTCAGACCTAGGATTTGCGACAGCAGAGGGCGGGTTCCCTACAGTTTTCAGATTGGAACTCCCCCGGTGGCAGCTTAAATAAGCGGCTCCCACCCCCTGCACTGCTGGTTCCAGACTTGTACACCGTTCTTGATCCTGGAGACGAAGATTTAAAGAGAGTATTTTCCTTGACCCACAAAGGTTCACAACCCTGAAACAGTCATGCTGGTCAGATTATGTCCCACTAATTGGTAAATATATTTTTGTTCAAATTACATTACGTAACACGGGCAAAAGTCATCTAAGGTTGTTGTCTCTTCCAATATGTGATCTAGCACTGCAATGTACTCGTCAATTGTCCAACGGTTTTGAAAATCTTTCTTCAAAAATAATAAATATCCAGGAACGCTATGCATCTACAAGAATAATAATTTACCTGGTAAGGGTATTGAAAATTAGAAGGCTATCTCAAAGCACCAGTTGCGAATATGGAATTACAATAGCCTTTGTCCTTAGAGATGGTGCAAGGATTTGGATCTTCACGTTATCTCTCGTTGCAAACCTGTAGCGACCATTTTAGCTCAGGGGAAGATGGGGCGAGAAGATCATTTTTTGTTAAAGAGCTTGTATGTTGAACCTATAACACGTTTGACACTGAAAGCTTTCTAAACTCATCTTTATTCTTATGGCATCAATTTCATTTCATAACGTGCAGTGCTTTGGCAGGCTTCCCCGCCATTCATTTCAACAATTACTCATAAATCCATTTCACCATCATTTCGAATGCTCTCCTTCTACATTCTCATATCAGGTTTGGGCTGGGCTGAATACCCATCTCTCTTATCGAGTGTCCATCTGCTCAATTGGCATCTGACCCCAGATACTGATTTGTAAACTCTGGAGGGTGTTAGGTTTTTCATATTGTGAAAGAAAGCAGAATAGATTGTCATCATTTTAGGATTCAAGGCAAAGGTTTACAAAGACCGTATATTGCAAAGTTCAATTAGAAGAAACAACTTTTCACTGTCTTTTATTTTCTTAAAAGCAGCTGCATTGAAACTACAAATGTTTGATATATTGGCATGACAAATAATTTGCATGTATTGAATTTTCTTTAATATCCTTTTTCTGCAGCGCTACACCTTTTTCTCCAGCCTCATAAGGATAAATCCAAGATTCATGAATACTAACGATATTTCAAACCAAATTTGAAATGCCGTCTCGGAATTTTCCAAGCTGTTTCTTTCTCTTCCAAACAATACGTAGTTGTCTTTAATCCGAGTCAGTTTACGTGGAATCCATGGATAACAAAGTTGGCTCATGTCTGTTGATGTAAAGTGCCTTTGTATTTGACTTAATGGCATGTCAATTGATGGAACAGTTTGAAAATTTGCGTTTTCATTTCTGCGTGTAAATTACTTAATAAAATCTATTTGTGATGAAAGCAATTGAATGCTACTTCCGCATCTTGATATAAACAGGTTTATATCTTTATCTAGAAAATGTGTTTAAGTAAATATGTATGTGAATAATGTAAGATGAATACAACTTGCATGTTTTTACAGGAGTACGAAGAATGTGTGAATCTGTAATCGATGGTGAAAGTTTTCTAAGTGTTGCACATCAGATTTCTGAGAAACGAACATCCAAGAAATTAATGTGGTACAAGGTTATCGACTGCTTTACTATAATTGGTGCTAACAGAGCAGCCGCGGCATACCACTGGGACAGAATGATGCGACAACTTTACGATTTTCCTGACATTCTTGTTGCCTAGCCTGATGCAATGAAGTCACGAATCAATGTTTTTCACCATTTGTAATAATTGATATTTAATAATCACTCAGAGATTTAAAGAAGGTCCTCTTGAAAGTTTATAATCGGCATATAGCTTATGGCTTCACAACAAATAATTCAAATAATTCAAATGTGAATTGTGAAAGACGCTTGCGTCATTTTTCTTAAAAGATTAAAAAAATTTTTTTGAAATAAAATTGTCATTTTCTATCAAGTATAAGAAAGGCAAAATTAAATTCTTAATATATAATGACTTTTTATTCCCTCATGGTGCTATCTTAGGTTGGATCTGTTGTTCTTCTACAGACTTTCATCACAGTAAATTTTCATTGAAATGGCAATTGTGTTCGCTATTATGTGTTCGTCACAGACGCTGTGTATGACTGTGATTTGCAGGCAATAAACGACACATAACTTGGGTTGAGGGAATCTAAACCTCCCAGGAGTAGGCACTCCCCCGCGCTATATGCGAGTGGGTGGCCGTCAGCAAAATGCTGTTACCCTGGTCGCCTCATCCTACTCATCATGCAACCTTGGGAACGCCCTTGAAAATAAAGTGGAGCTAGCATGATTCTTTTCATGCGTGGGAGCTCAAGAGTGGGTGCACTCAAACGGTGAGCTCGAGAAACAGTTGTTCGATTTGGGTGGGGAATAACTTATTTGCAAATGTTCGCAAAACCGAAAGAAAAACCTATCATTTTGTTATTTCGTCTGCGAAAAGACACAATTTTTGCAGAATGGTCTTTCCCAATGCACGAGATGCTGTAAGCTTCACTTTCGATCGTTTCTCTATATAAGAAGACCACTTAGATATATAATTTACTGCACAACTGGGGTTTTGTTAAGCAGCCTTGTCCTTTATTATTAAGGAAAAGTAACAACAATCTGCCACCAATCTCCTAGGCAATAAATTATTACATTTACCCTGAAAACTCGATACTGAGATTTTACCGAAAATAAATTTCTGAATAAGAATGGCACTTTTAAAAAGGGTCCATACGTGTAGTATGCCTGTGAACATCTTTAACACTCAGAAAGAATAGATGGTTAAATATCATTATATCAGTTCAATATCTTAGAATACGGTATGAAGATTCTCAAGAAAATCCTCTACCTATGTAACTAATTTTGATTTTCTCAAACACGTATCTAAAAATTTTGATTATGAAAATACATGCTTAAAATATAATTATTGGCATCTGTCATAATCTTGATTAAGAAAACACATGATTAGTGAATTAGTGTATGGAGCTTTTATTCAAGGGCCCGTTGAATCTTTTGAGAATGGTTCTCTTCTGAATGACTTTAGCATAACTGGTTAGAGGTAGAGAAAATGTTACTGCATCAAAAATGTAGATCTCATTAACGAAGACAAGTAATGTCAAATAACATTTTATGCCATTAAGCAATAGCGAGATATTCCTTTTTATTGATTTGAATGTTTCAGCATTAACAGTTTTCTTGAATAGGAAGTCCTTATTCGTTTTTCTTTCTTCTAGTCACATAAAGAGTACGGCATTTAAATATATCACATAGCGACCAGCTCTTAAAAGATTCTTTACCGCTTAAGCCTACTGTATTCAGCTATTTCCTTTGTGCCCGCCTCGGTAGTGTGGTGGTAGCGTGTCTGCCTCACGTTCAAGAGGTCCCGAGTTCGAATCTCGGTCAGGGTGAGTTACCTGGATTAGGGTTTTTCCTGGGGTTTCCCTTATCCTTACAGACGAATGTCGGGTAGCTCTAAGCTCTGTGGACCCTGGACACATCTGAGTATCATTTCACCCACTTCATTCACCGTCCGATATGACTAACGTTGGAGGACGTAACATAAAAAAAATCCTTTGTATATCTGAAGGATTTACGCAATAAAACTATCTACAAATGTTTAGCTCGGTCAAAATGAAGCAGATACTAAGGTTTTGCTGAACAGGCAGAGAAGCTCATGTAAACGTAACATATCAGCAGACATCGGAAACGTTCAAGAGGTCCCGAGTTTGAATATTGGTCAGGGCGAGTTATCTGGATAAGTTTTTTTCCGGGGTTTTCCCTTATCCTTCAAGACGAATGTCGGGTAACTCTAAGCTCCATGGACCCTGGACTGATTTGAACATCATTATACCCAATTAATTCACCGTCCGATATGACTTAACATTGGAGGACGTAAATTAAAAAAAGAAGACATCGGAGCCCGTACACCTTTAAAGGGACATGAAGTTTACGAGTCACTGCTGACGTCAGTCCCTAGGACAACATGGAGGGATAGTCCGGTTCGCAACGCGTAGCGTTACATTCATTACAACTACTGCTCGCCACGCAGGTAGATCTGTCTTCCAGGGAGTGCGAGGTGTTTTACATATTGTCTTAATAGCATTACTTTCACAACAATTATTAGATAATCTCCATTTTATAAACCAAAAGTTTTGGGTATTATCAACAACTATTAAACAGCTTGAAGAATGTACTTTCGAGCTGTCTAAAAGCAGCTGAGGGGGTGCCTGCAAAAATTAACAATATAGAAAATGCACCACCTACCAAACGAACAAAAAATGAACTGTCCAGTATTCTACACAAAATACTGGATTTTCAGTTTTGCTTAATATAAGAAATAAACCAAGTCTCTGAAAAACATATGAAAGTCATTTGTACTACTCATAGGCACCATTAATGTCACTGAATGAACTTTCTCCCAATATTTTTATATTGTTTCTATGAGAGGTGCAGAAAACTCATATTCGACCATTTATGAATGCACATGGCTGTTCATGTAAATCCCGCATCAAAAGCAATGAGGAGGATGGCATGTTGTAACGTAGCTTACACTTTGTATCTGTACCGGACTGTACACACACTGCGCTTCGGTATACTTGTTGACACGGACGTTTGTTGAAGTCGCGCTTGACCTTGTATAGTACCTGTGCGCGTACAGTGGTTGCTAAGGTGTACGGATTCCGATGTATGCATATCAGTTTTTAAAACAAAGTGCAAAAACAGGAATTAACATAATAAAATGCAAATTTAAGGAAGAAAGTTTGAACATCAACTCATTGGATGTGATTCACTTGCGTGGGTTATTAATCCGGTCTACAGCTTTCCTCCTGGTTTATCACGACGCCATTATAACGTTAGTGAAGAGTATTTGAACAACTAAAAAAAAAAAAAAAAAAACCTGATAGAATTGCTTACAAATAGTATTAGATTTGTATTTTGAGCATATTGTACAAGTTTGTAAAGCTACAAAGCTTTCATTCACTGTTTACAGTGTGAAGTCTATTCTGCGTAACAATTAGACCTTTTCTACTGAGGAAACTAGGGACCCAAGGATTTGTATCCCTAGCCTATGACTAGTTTTACTTAAATAAGAGGTGTTTTCTAGCCACTGTAATGACTGAAGCTCTTATGCGTAAGATATGTTTCATTGATTTATTGCTCTCATATTGTTTGAAACCTAAGTATTGTAAAGTTGTCCTCGTATACACTTCCTGAATTCTCCAAAAATAATTGCACTATTCGCTGTTATATGGGGGTAAAAATAGGACACAATATACAACATACGATGAATGACATAAAAAGTGCAATTGAAATGTGGAAAAAAATCTGAAATGAGATTCCTTTGCTCCGGATAATACCAAAGAGACGTTGAAATGACATCGGAGCACAGAAACTCGACGATATGTTATGAAGGGGCATGACTTGCATTGTCGTAACATTTCAGACTGGATAAACCCCGTTCCTAATACTTTATTAGAATACCCTATTTAAAATTCCCAAAAATGAAGATAAATGAAACGAGCACACGAGATTGAATTCATCCGGACATGAAATTGTGGCATTTAATATTGCGCATCAGGATCGCAATAATAAAGCATGAAGTATGACACCCAGTAGACCGAAGGTACATAAATAATTTCCAAGGAGGGTTAGTAATATTGTTAATTATCATTGATCAATAAGGGGAGGGTAATAAATGCAATGAAATGTCTATGTTTGTATAAATAGCAAACATAAGACCTGAAGCTTTCCTGGCGATGAATATCCTCAAGTTGCCTTGCTTGCCGAGAACAACTTGAGCAAACACTGTTTCCGATAATAGGATTAAGCTAAATTTTCCTATTGGTTTAGAATTACTGAACATTGAGCAATTAGATGAGATGGAAACTGTAACAAAATCATCCTTTTTTACTAATAAAATAATAAGTATTTGCTATTTATCATATTATTTATTACGATAAGGAATGTAAAGTAGCCATGAATCAGTTTTATGAAAATGATGAGATACTAGTGAGAAGATAATATTTGTTGGGATAATATATACTTCAACATGGCCCTACGTGTGCTTTGCATTTCAACAAGTTACTGAACTTTGGGTCACAATAAGAAAATAGGCAACAAGCTTAGGCATTCTAAGCGTAATTTATTAATTTCCAATTAGTGTAAATATTCGGAAAATTTTCGTTATTGCAGTCAAAATTGGTATTAATATGTTTGCTTTTTAAGTTTTAATATAAGTACAACTTTACGTCATATCGGACGATGAATGAAATAGCTGAAATGATGCCAAATGAGCCCAGCTCCATAGAGCTTAGAGTTACCATACATTCAACCTTATTCAGATAACTCATCCTAACTGAGATTTGAACTCGGAACCTCTTGAACGAGAGACAGACACGCCAGCATCTACGACATAGAGGTGGGCGTTATGTTAATATGTTAACCTAAACAGAGATATATCCTAAAATATAAATAATAGTGCAAAATTAACAGCAGCAACAGGTAAAAAATGCGTAATCTTGAAGTTCGCGATAAATAATTATTGAAATCTAGTTTTGAGTGCTTATTTCGTACTTTCCTGTTTGTATGCAGACCTTTCTTTCAACAGCTTACTATCTACAGCCTTGTGTTTCCATATACAGCTACATATGGTATATGACAGCACAACCCTGCAGCTGGTGTTGTACTGTACCCAAAGGGATGTTATACATCCGACCATGTTTCACCCTTGTTAGCATAGGTACATTATGAAACAGACGGCCACTAAAGAACAATCGACCGCGGTGACTTCAATGCATGTATAGAAAAGGAACGTCGTGTTCGAACGATGCTCTATTGTTTAGATAGGCCGTGTAGCGTCTATGACAGGTGACGACAGAGAACACAGAATGTCACGATACAATGCATGTTGATTAGTGATATGTTCATTTATCTTCTGCTTGTATGCAGCGGAAACTCCATTTACAGGATCGTCTGAGTATATTAAGTGGCATATAAAATCAGAATGTACAGAAATATAGCTACAAAATATTCTGTGGTAAACGCTTCAAAACGTTATATTTTTAAGCTTCAAAAGTCACAACGGAATAATTAAAGATAGCAAGAACAAGGGTTCTAGTGTTGTTACAAATGTTTTGCTTACTGAGTGCTCTCTTTTAATTTAATGAATTATACCTGATACTACAGCATATGGGGTTAAAACGTTTTAGGATTGCTAAATAACTGTGAGCGGCCTGAAAGCTGTGTTCTCAGCGTTTTTTTTTTCTTAGCCTAGACGTATTCCTCCTGAAGTAAGGGTTTACAAAAGATATAGAATATCTTAGTGCTATAATATCAGTATTAAACTGCGTTATAACTTATTCGCTGCCTTCTGTATGTGCTAATTACACTGGACAGCAAAAAAAAAAAAAAAAAAAAAAAAAAAAAAAAAAAAAAAAAAAAAAAAGAATGTTTCAAGCCCTTCATGAGGCAATTCCTACTAATTTTGGGTTGACAAAAACAAATATGACAATGAAACATTTTTATTAGCTGTAGTTTCTATGATATACATAAGGTAGAAGTATTACATAGTAACGGATTGAGAGAAAAGGATACATTTTAATTACATACATGCTAACAACAATGAAAGTGCATTTGATATTTTTTAACTGGAAATTACATGCTAAAAGTTATAAATTGCTGGAAAAATACTTCGCAGATAGTCATGTTTGAAGAGAATCATGTGGTGGCCCATTGACTTTGTCGTCTTTTAGCTTGCCTCTTGTGATGCAGTTCCGCAGTATCCCTATACAAAGACCAACAGCATTACTTCATTCCAACGGCCCTGATATCTTTGTTCCATAACAGAAATGTCCTGGTGGAATCTCTCCCCCTGTTCCCCATTAACAGCTCCACAACTAGGAGGGAAAAGTGTAGGTGTGAGTGCAGAAAATGGATCTTAAGGGACATGTTGCATCCAAGGTTACGGTAGTTTTACAGGAGCAGTCACCAAATGCTTGTAGTTTTAATTTCTTTTGTTGCCTAAAATCCACGAACAACACCCTTGAAGTGTTCCAAAGCTTCCTTTTCTTTCCCCTCCAAAATTTGGTCAAATGCAGGATCCTTTACAAGTTCTCTTATTTGTGGTCCGACAAAAATGCCTTCCTTAACTTTTGCATCATTTAATTTCCAAAATTTCTCTCTGATTGTGTTTTGTTATTTGACAGGTGTGCCAAATCCCCCCAAAAAATCCCCCCAAATTTAAAATCTTCACTCTAAAAATGTGAAATGTCATTTTATCTCCAAAACAAGAGCTGATCTGTAATTTTTATGGTGATTTTTGAATTCAGCAGATGGAAATACATGTAAATTCACTACTTTTAAGCCCGAATTGTTGCCCAGAGTTATCAGAACTTTGGAAAGGTTCCAGGTATATGACTCCATTATAATATTGCAGCGCAGCATTTTGTTTGTGGAACTGTAACTATTATTTCGGAGGGGACTAGGCACGGAGGTCCAAATGTGGTTTATTGTACCTATGCCCCCAAGTGGGGCATCCTCGGGAAAGAAAGATGAGGCGAGAAGAGACAGAGGGCAGCCGTCCCAAGGAGCCACGGCAGTGCAGGGAGTAAGGTTCCTGCATTTTATTTAGACGGAAGCCTCCCCGGCAGGCCAGGACAGCGTACAGCGCACCATAATGTGGTTCGGAGACAGTCCCATCACGAGACCTGCGTTTGGAGACCTCCGTCCTACCGGAGGAGGAAGTGGTTTATTCAGAGCATATCATCCCGTCATGCACCGATGAGACACTCACCGACATTTCTATCCTGAGAGAGACCACCAAATGAGAGATGATATGAATGGAGATGAAATGGTGGGACAGGAAATTCGGAAGATGTAATTAACTTACCCACCTGGGACCAAGAAAACCCAGAAAAAACCACGGGTCAGGTAGGTTGGCCGGAGGAATCGAATCCGAGCCTTCCAATGTCTGCCGCAGACGAAACCGCCTTGTGCCTCAGTTATACCGTGAACAAGGCTATACGAACGAAACTACTAATCAACGCACTGACTAGTTGAAGAGTTAATCTAAAGGAATAACGGCCTCACACAGTCTAGAGGGTTTATCTAGGATAAGGGACTGTCCTAGAATCTTCTTTCTCCCCACCTCTTAAACATCCTAATACGCTCTCGAAAAGCCCGCTTCACGCTCACTTATGAGCGTGCTGGAAAGTGAACCAGCTAGTGAAGATGTAAGTGCGTTTCGTATGAAGAAAAAGAGGCTTTCGTGGTGAGATTACAAAACTTGTAGAAGGATTCAGTGTCCCTACTACGATGGACTAGAGCATACTTATGTTTGATTCTCCAGCAAGTTAACTACCCAGAGAATTCGACGTTTAGCACTATATCGCAACGGAAGGTGAAGTGACAGGGAAAGTTGAACTAGACCACATTAGTTAAATGACAGTGAGAACGTAGTAAAGTGACAGTGAAAACTGAACGAAGTTACTGGTGCATTGAGAAATCAACCTTTATCGTACAACGGCCGAGCTAACCATAAAAGTTTTCTACATATTTTAGAACTCATTAAAACAGTAATGTGTCCATTTTTAGCATTAACTATTTCCCAGTCATTCTTTGCCATTGATTTTAGTGTTGCCTTAGTTCTCATGTATTTGTAGAGGTACTAACATTTGTTTCTCTTAATGTCACGTAAAAGAGTATGGCATTTCAAAGCCAAAGTGAGGCAAAACCAAGATTATGAAGGAAATCCACCATCACAAACTATTTTTTACGTACAAAAACGTTACGCTGTTTTAATTTTTTAAACAAATGACTATAAAATGATATGCTTAAGCTGCTTTCATGACAAAATGTACCTAATCTTCATTTTGCTTGAAATAAACCATTAATATGCGAATATTTTCAGAATATCTTCCCCAAATGGGGTAAATTACTTGATGAGAACTGGATCCGTTTCACTATTGTGAATACCTTAACTGTGATGTCAGTCTAATTATAAAATGGACTTACCGTTTGATCTGTCATGTGGATTTGTATTGAGCAGATTACTTCCTTTCCTCGTGCTCCAATCTCACTCTATTAACGGTGATGTTTTACAGTTGACATTACCTCACTTATGAGAGTAACGGTCATGGTCGCTTCAGAGATAAGTTAAAATACAATTTTTAGGAGAACGGAACATCTGTCTTGGTGAGCAGCATCATCTGATAAAATAACATAAAAAGAAACCGTGATCACTTTCTCTACAAATCCTTTAAAAAATCATAGAATAATTTGTGGAAGCTATATAAAAATCAGTGATATTAGTGACTTATACTGGAAAGTGTCACATTTAATGTATTAGCTGTGACGGTGCGATTGCTATAAATGGAGTAGGGTGTACATTTGCTTTCTAAGACTCAAGTCAACGAAAGCAGATGGTATCTGAAGTGTGTTAGCAACAGTTACTCAAGTTTACAAGACTGGTTAAAAGGAAAGTATATTTTCTAATTACATTTGGCAGACGAGATCCCGTGGGAGTGAAGACCTGGTTTACATAATAGTGGTGGTTGTTACGGTTCTCAAGGTCTTGACTTCCCTGCTGGACAGTTTGAAGCGTGGGTAGCACACAGACAAGACACATAGGGCTGTCGAACGGTCTGCACGAGGAGAGCTTATCGTGATTCAGGACCCTGTCTTTTCCTTTCCCGGATTCATGTTCTTTATCTCCTGCTAGTGCACCGAGCACGAACAGTTGGCAAGGGGTTCCGATTTACATAAACTCTGTACATGATGAAGTATTAGCGCATGAAACGATATTTACTCTAGAGCAACCCAAAGTACATACCCTTGAACAGGTCGTTTAACCTTGAACTTGGTTAAAATGGAAATCTCAGAAAGACGATGTCAGGACACTGAATGACTAACTATTTAACTCCATATGTTACGTTTCTTATTGCTGCATTCGTTCTGCAAGAGTCATTTAAAGAACAGTTTCTGTGAGTAACAGTCTCTGAGTAATAAAGCCAGGATCAGAAGAGATGAAGTGGAATTGTTATTGAATTTTAGGCAGTGACGTCGCAGGTAACAAACCACACCTATCCCCCCGTGATTCTATTATAGGCCGCGCAGTGATTCCTGAAAATGAAAGCTTTGATACTAGTCTCTTACCTGTTTTACTTGGCCTTCAGTGGCAATGATATCTCACTGCAAAGACTTCACCCTCTCAAGAATCACTGGATTGTTTATTTCATGTGTCGTTATTTAGGGGTCGTACAGTTTCACAAATTAAATATTGTAGTTTATCAACTTAACACTGAGTTAAAAAATTTTGCCTTTAAACATATTTTAGTTCTTCTACACTTGACATATCTTCAGCTGTAGCGTCATTATCACTGTCATCCTCGTCACCACTTCCATCCCATTGTTTTTGTTTTTAATTAAGTTACTTCATTATTTTCTTCCTTTAAGACATCTTTTTCATAATACACCTGTTTTATTTCATTCATATGATGGCATATCCTTTTCCATTCCAGTTGTCCAATTTACTCAAATTCATTGGCGACACAACATTTCATCTTTCATTTTAAAGGTTACATTTCTGCAAACGAACCATTGTTTGGCATCTGTCCATATTCAGTTCTACAGGATTTAGATCCAGATATTACGGAGGAAGCCTTAAGGTTGCATGGTTATATTCTGACAATATTTGGTCAGTCAAAAAGTTTCTCTGAGTCGGCTTCCTGGCTAGAATTAAATCATACAATTCTGTTTTGGCGCTATTTTCATCAAACGGATCTTGTGATTCTGTAACCAAGAAAGTATTTATTTTCTTAAAGAACTTGATGTTGGAGGCTTATCTACTTGTGTATTATGGCAAGAGGATTATATATTGCTAACACCGAGTTAAGGGGTAAATGTTGAATTAACATTTAACATAATTAACCGTATTAATTTGTTTATGAACACTAAATATGTGCATGACTGTCACAGTACTTTGCAGTCAAGTACTCGGGGGAGGGTGGCAGGTGACTCAGCCGCCATATTGCATCAAATAATAGGAGTGATAAGTTCGGTGATTATAGGAGTTGGAAGGATACAGAAGAGAACGAAGGTTACATCTGGGTTCACTTACTATTCTATGGATGAATATCAGTGTTCTATGAGGTACGTCCAGAAAGTAAGTTCTGTTTGGTAATAAAATTAAATTGTGTACAGACACAGAAAAATTATTTATTGCACAACATTCTACAACTCTTAAGACTACTTTTCCGCATAACTGCTGAAATTTTGCAGTCATTTGTTATAGTTAGGCACAAGTTTTTGTATACCTTCTTCATAGAAGTTTGCCGCCTGTGTCTTCAACCAGTTGGAAACATTTTCTTTCAGCTCTTCGTCATTGTTGAAGTGTTGAACGCCAAGGACCTTTTTTTATGTCCTCCAACGTTAAGTCATATCGGACGGTGAATGAAATTGGTGAAATAATGCTGAAATGTGCCCAGGGTCCATGGAGCTTAGAGCTACCCAACATCTGTCTTTATGGATAAGGGAAAAACCCGAAAAAAAACCTTATCCAGGTACCTCACCCTGACCGAGATTCGAACTCGGGACCTCTTGAACGTGAGGCAGACATGCTACCATCTACGCCACCAAGGAAAGATTTGAGATGCAAAAACAGATGAAAGCCGCTAGGAGCGAGGTCAGGGCTGTACGGGGGGTGGTCAAACACGTCCCAGCCAAATCCCTGTAAGCTATTTTTCGTCGCATTTGCAGTGTGTGGTCGTGCGCTGTCGTGAAGAAACACAACACTTTTTGATAACCGATAAATATCAAATGGTTTCACTTTCCTAGCATTCAGAAAACGAATCACAGATCTGATTTCACAAGCGGCGGCATTTTCAATCAACACCGACACTGTAAACAAGCACAACAAAGCGTACGTGGCTGACAGCGATCTCACAATGGTGGACGTTTCTTGTCCTTGATACAGAGCGTCTACCACGCATGTGCAGAACTGCGATCGCAGCGCTGCAGCGGAGATAAATTGAAATAGAACTTACTTTCTGGACGCCCCTTGTAGAACTATTGCGTGACTTGACCGTTTGCAAACGGCACTCCCGAGACCGTGTTTACTTGCCCATCAGTAACTCATGGTCGCTGTGGTCTATATACTTTATATTGAATAGTGACTTGAGTTTAAAGAAATTGAAACTAGCTGTTAAAGGACCAGGGTTCAAAACCCAGAAGGTTCTGTTTTACTGAGTTTGGAGGCAGATTTTCCATATAATACACATGTCTTATGACAAGTTTTGTTATGTGAAACATAGGAAAGAGTTTTAAGTAGTTTTATAAAATATATGTTACCATCCACTATATGCGTACAGATAACCTGCACTGTATTTGAACCCTTTGTTATCTTTTCCTGATTACTATGAGACACGATGTGCCTTGTTGTTCACTGTAGGAAAACTACAGATTATAGATTTATGTGAAAATGTCACTCTCAAGCCAAATATTTAAGTTGTTCTGTAGGTTATACGTGTAATGTACAGCTACGGTAGTTTTTGTTGTAGTATGACAGCTACCGAACAGTGTGATACAGTTTCGAAATAGAGTTGTTAAGGTTCTATATTCTCGAGTAAATTAGTGCTTTGAATATATGTAAAGTCCAGTGCATGGAATGGTACATTAATCACTTCAGAAGTCAATAAATGCAAGGGAAGTTAATAACACTACAGGGCAAATTGGTTCCACAAATAGCCCTTCTTTTCTTACCCATTCCAGGCTTTCACTATTATTTATTTTCAATTTAGCCTGTTTTACAGCTTCATTCAGTTGTTAGCATCATAATCAAACTCTTTAGCATTCTCCACTTGATATGCGTGCGCTCTTTCCGCTGCTACCTGATGATTTGAAGATTGCCTTCAATTTGCTAACTTCACTCAGCACACTAAGGTCATGCTTAACAGTAAGACCTGCAAAATTGTAGCCATGTACTCACGTCTATTTCTTACCTGATTTATGAACAAGCCATTTTGAATGTCCAAGGTTTCTTTTCTTTTCTTTTTAAGGCTAAAACTTTATTCTGCTTTTGTCCATCTGTAATTTTTCTCTATCGTCAAAGACAATTCCCGAGGAAACTGGTCATTAGCAAGGACATAGCTGCAGGATTACATAGCAGCAAAACAATAATTTATTTTCGTGTTTAGAAAGCCGCAACTCCTCCTAGTGAAGGTCCTTATGAACAGCTCAAATCAATCAACCGCGCCTTCTCATTTGTAACAAACTTCCATAGCTGGAAAACTCTTAGGTGTTATATACTTTAGTCGGAAGATTTCGAAGGACCACCTGTTTGCATTATCAAAATAACATCTTCGAGATTTGTAAATCAGTTTGAAGTAAACAAGGGAGAGATGCTTCCTTTGAGCCACAAATCAAATGTTATCATTCGGAAGGTCGTCGGTTCGATTCCTAGCCCACATTCCAGACCCAATTTTTTTCGTGGGTTTCTCTGGGGATTAGTAAATGCTGGGAAATATAATTATGTACATCCTCCAAATGTCTTGTTCCATCATTTCACCCCAATTCTCATTTCACTGATTGGTTACTTCAGGGTTCTATGTGTTGGTGGGACTGTCGGTGTGCTTGACAGAAAGTTTCCAGCCTGTAAATCATCGTCGTCCGGATCGAAGAGGTTCTCCAGGAGATATGTAAGCTCCAAGAGGGAAGAGGGATCTAGTTTTACGCGCCATCACCGGGGAGTTTCAATGTGTAGCTACAAGAGACCCTCCTGTCTGTGGTGGCTTCTCCTCAAATCCAACCATTGTTGGTATCCTACGCACAAATGATCTTCCATAGAGCGAATGCTAAGTCCCTCTTCCGAAACTTGAGGACAACGAACATTGCTTAAAAGACGAATTTCAAAAGAATAACAACGATTATCTAAAAAATATAGTATATCACAAACATTTACACTTCTCATACTTGTAATAAAGTTAAATGTCTATTTCCTAGTTACATGTATCATTTTCATCCCTACATGAAAATGCGCACTTTATTTACACCCTGTATAAAAGTGTATTTTTTATGATTTTATTTTAATCACGAGACAAATAGTAGAAAAGACCCAAACATTAGTCCTCCATAGTTACATATGTTTAATTCCCTTTCTTGCTACATAAAGCAAGATAGACGCTGATACTGACGAGACATGCAATGAAATGATATTTGGAAAAGGAGTTTTGAAAAAAAGACGTTCTAGAACTCAGTTTAGGGTAACTACCAGCATTTACCGGTTTTGAGGACTGAGGAAGAAACCTCTGGACGAAAGTGAAGCTTACAGGTTAGCCCGGAACCATCCCGTTCGGGAAACGTACTAACTGTTTAAATGGCGCTGGCTTCCTTCTCTCCAGTCCTTCCCAACCTCCTTCCTTCCCTTTCCTGACTCCCTCCGTCCCTATTTCTCTATTTGCTTCCACGACCTCCTTTCTTGTTGTCTTCCTTTCTTACGTCTTCTTTCTTAATCCTCCATTTTAATATGGTATTATTTACGAACGGCTAAGGTACACTTTCTGGACTTCAGCACAAGAAACCTTACAAAGAATGAATTGTCTCGAAAACGGACTATGCTATGAAACTGGAGTTCTACATGTTTACTGTAATATGGTTTTCCTTCTGACAGGTTGGAGAATTACCTACACTTCAACAAATATAGAGATGTTTAACAGGCTGTTTATTAATAACCATATGCATTTTATCTATAATAATAATAATAATAATAATAATAATAATAATAATAATAATAATAATAATAATAATAATAATAATAATAATAATAATAATAATAATAATAATAATAATAATAATAATAATAATAATAATAATAATAATAATAATAATAATAATAATAATAATAATAATAATAATAATAATAATAATAATAATAATAATAATAATAATAATAATAATAATAATAATAATAATAATAATAATAATAATAATAATAATAATAATAATAATAATAATAATAATAATAATAATAATAATAATAATAATAATAATAATAATAATAATAATAATAATAATAATAATAATAATAATAATAATAATAATAATAATAATAATAATAATAATAATAATAATAATAATAATAATAATAATAATAATAATAATAATAATAATAATAATAATAATAATAATAATAATAATAATAATAATAATAAGAATAACAATAACAATAACAATAACAATAACAATAACAATAACAATAACAATAACAATAACAATAACAATAACAATAACAATAACAATAACAATAACAATAACAATAACAATAATAATAATAATAATAATAATAATAATAATAATAATAATAATAATAATAATAATAATAATAATAATAATAATAATAATAATAATAATAATAATAATAATAATAATAATAATAATAATAATAATAATAATAATAATAATAATAATAATAATAATAATAATAATAATAATAATAATAATAATAATAATAATAATAATAATAATAATAATAATAATAATAATAATAATAATAATAATAATAATAATAATAATAATAATAATAATAATAATAATAATAATAATAATAATAATAATAATAATAATAATAATAATAATAATAATAATAATAATAATAATAATAATAATAATAATAATAATAATAATAATAATAATAATAATAATAATAATAATAATAATAATAATAATAAAGTATACCACATTGTCATACGTTATAGCAATTAAAGGCATTTCAACCATTTTTGATAAAATGGATTAGGATTACTAAGGAGGGGATTCGGCGCTGCTACTAGTATTGATCTATTGCACATGCCCCCAAGTGGGACACCTCCGGGAGGAAGGATTAGGTGAGGGGAGACAGAGGGCAGCCGTCCCAAGGAGTAACGACAGTGCAGAGGGCACGGTCCCTATAATTTACTTAGTTGGAAACCTCCCCCGGTAGGCCAGGACAACAGACATTCTCCCCTACTATGGTTCGGAAGCGGTCCCAGCAGACGGTTCAAAGACCGGCAGCTGACCTACCGGAGGAGGAAGTGGTTCACTCAGAGCATATCATCCTGCCATGCACCGCCGAGGCTCCCGCCGACACTTCCACACTGAGAGACCACCAGATGAGAGATGCTATGAAATTATAATGGAGATGAAATGGAGGGACAGGAAGTTTGGGGGATGTAATTATCTTACCCAGCATTCGCCTGGTGACCCGGGAAAATCCCCGAAAATTCTATGGCTGAGGTAGGTCGACCATGGGAATCGAACCCGGGCCACAGATTAAACCGCTTGAGCCACTCTACTCAATTTGATAAAATGAGACATCACACAGATTTTCAATGAAAAGGGGTCCAATTCAAGTATAAAATTCGGTATTTATCGCCCTATTGGTTTTGGGTTACGCCGTGCAGTTAGCGTGTTCTGAGTTCAGAGGATTTTAAAACGTGTACTTGTGGTTAAATCACGATAATGAGCGGAGTGATAGCGTGCTTGCCTTCAACAGGCGGAGCCGACTTGCTCAGTATTGTTAGTCTATTTTACACGTATTGCTGTCATATGACAGTTTTGTTACTTTTGCTTTTTTACTTTGCTTCAGTTTAACATTCAAAATAATAGTTATTTACAGCCGTAACTTATTTCAGTATGTCGTAATTCTTTTCCTTGCTATAATATGAAGCATATCCAATGGAATTTCTCTCTATATAATAGATGGGGGATTTTTCTTTTACTTATAGTAATATGGTGGTAGCTCTGAATTAAGAGCAGCCGTTTTCTTCATGTCTGTTTATCCAACGCTTTGGCGATATTGCTTTCGTTTGGTGAATGTAGTAACTGAAGATTGTTAATATTTGCTTTTATTGTGTTTCATGGCTAATATATCCTCAGTATTTATTATCAATTGATCTCAAGCCAGGTAAAATCGTGTATCTTATCCTTAGCATTGACATTGATTCAAACGTGAGGTTATGGGTGAAACTACTTACTTATCTCCAAGGAAAGTAGCTGTAACTGAGAGTATTTTGAAGGAAACTCTTTATTTTCAACGTGAAATAGCTAAGAAATTGTGTATTTCACAAAAATATGTTAGTCGCATTAATCAAGCTTTAACATTCGGTGAGACGTTGATCTCACAAAGGGATGCGGGAGGAAAAGAAAGCTATCACCAAGGATGCAAAGAAAACTTGTGCAGGTGGCAAAACAAAATAGAAGAGCGACCAGCATTGACCTCAGTAATCAACTAAAGCAGTACGGTACAGAAATATCAGCCTCAGTAGTTACCAGAAGATTATGTGAAGCAGGTTTACCAGCACGCCGGCCTCGTAAAAAGGCTAAACTGACACCTGCAATGGAAAAAAACACGTTTAGAATGGGCCAAAGAGATGCAGAAACATCCAGTGGAATTTTGGAGAAAGGTTAATAGTATGAAAATTGTGTGTAGCATAAAATTAAAATATGTACATGTAAATTTTATGGAAATTAAATAAACAGCCTAAACGTTGTTTCTCTTATTGCTGGTTTTGTCATATCTTTGAGCAATTTTAAAACTGTTTAATATTAATAGAGATTTTCATTGTTTCAGGAAATTTTATCACATGAATACATGTATGTGAAGAGAGCAGCCAATATGTGAGTACAGATAAAGAAGCATTTTCCCCTCAGTGTGTCGATCAAAGAGTAAAGCACACAACATCAAAAATGGTCTGGAGCTGTATGTCTGTCCATGGACCTGGAAGATTATACATAGTTGTGGGATCTATGGAGCAGAAACAGTAATAAAAGTGTATTAGAAACAAGACTATTTCCGCAAAGTAAAGAATGGTTTCCAAATGGTGATTTTGTGTTCATGCATGACAGAGCTCCCTGCCATAGAGCAAAATCTGTAACCCAGTTCCTCAAAGAAAACAATGTAAAAGTACTACCATGGCCGGGGAATAGTCCTGATTTAAATCCAATAGAGAATCTGTGGGGTATTGTTAAACAGAGACTGAAAAAATTGAAAATAACAACAAAAGTTCATCTTACTGAGGGCCTGATAAGCATTTGGCACAGAGATGAAGAATTAAAGAAAAAGTGCTCCACCCTTGTAGAGAGCATGCCTAAACGCATCAAAATGGTAATAAAGGCTAAAGGAATGCATACAAAATACTAAGAGTTGAAAAAAATTTAGTATTATTTCTGTTAAATAAATAGAAAATAAACGATATATGTTAAAATTTCACCATTGAGTCTAATAATTTGAACACGTCAGTGCATTATAAGAAAGTGTAATGGCAGAGATATGATAGGATATGACAAGCACTAAAGTACTTCCCTTATCCAGAAAATATTGTACTTCTGTAATAATGAAGCCTCAAGAGTATATTTAATGAACATAAAATTGGTTTCTCACAGTAGCATCAGAAAACCTGTCCTTTAAATTTTTGTTTCTGGATTTCGTTCTACAATACTGTATTAATATTTAGAAGTGAACTTTTTATTTTTAGTAAAATTGTGTGACAACTTTAAATATTACGCTTGCATTAGCGTTAACGATATTGAGTTTCCAATGGAAGTTGAATGTGAACTGAATAATTCAACAGTAGTGAAGCAGAAAGCACATGTAATAACAAGGGTAATAGTGATATATAACAGAACTTGCAGCAACAATTGGGTCTTGGCATATAATTGGACTTTATCACTTGCACTGGAATAGTGAAACGGTATATAGCCACCACGAAAGTATGGTAGAAACCTGTTCGGGACTCGAATGCCCGTTCAGTCACGACAAAGTGCAAAGGTGGGCAGTAGACGTCCATGAACACTTGCAACAAAGTTGGGCGATGGTTCTCCTTTCGGAGAGCAACTGACGGGAATTTCGCAAGGCATTTATTTCTTCTTGTCATAAAATGCCATAAAATGCTTACACACATATAATTAGTATCCGGTTCTTGCTTAAACACGCGTTCTGTTGTACATATGGTGGGATATAAGACTCCCTTGCCTGCTACATATCAGTTACCTTGTTATTTAGGTACTTACATACGAAAGATACCACTACCAATGGTTTACATTGCATTAATTAGGACGTTGCTTCCATGAAGTCACATAAAAGCAACTTCCAATTCAGAGTGGGGTCATTAAAACTATTTCTACAACCTAGGCAAGACCCTAGAGACATTCCTCTGGTCTTATTCAGGGCCGTATTCCTAACAAAAATAGTGAGGGAACGCACACCTAAAAAGTTTTCCAGATGTTGGAGAACCGCTCAGAATTCTGCACTTGTAGATTCGCCTTCCTGCTTTGGATGTCCTCAGCATGCGTACGACCTTTTATCGATTCTTTTATGTAATCCTCTGGGCTCCATATATGTACTGGAGGTACGTTAACAGTCATAAATATTATTGGAATGTATTTCGAATATAAGTATATATTTTGCATTGTTGCAGTATTTTCAATGTTAAATTAAGAAAGGTAATTAATTTAAAAAAAAAACCATAAATAATATTAGTAGTAAGGGGACTGCGCCCCACTTCAAAAATAGTGGGGGGACGGCGAACATCCGCGTTCCCCCTCCACTACGGCCCTAGATATAGAGCAATATAGAAACATAACTCTGCTTCTTAAACATACTACAATCTGCTTTCGAATAAGATGTCAGGGCGAAGCAATGGAAATTAATTGTTCTTTCACACTGGCCTTGTGTACGCTAAATTGTGGAAACGTAAAGTTAGACTGAAAAATTCAATGCCATAACCAGGACTTGAACCACGGATCTTCCAGTCTCCGCCCAGCCACTCTAACCATTGAGCTATCATACTATGGCCAACGTGCCGACATGACACTATATTCTCCAACCGACTAGTATTTTTCCCGGTAAACCACTTAGGAGTTCTCATAAACACATGAGACAACTACCTTAATGGTGTCTTACAACGTGTAAGTACTTTAAGGCTCGGGCTTTATAGTTAGGTAAATTAATTGACCTAATAGTGGTTAACTATAAAGCCCGAGCCTTAAAGTACTTACACGTTGTAAGACACCATTAAGGTAGTTGTCTCATGTGTTTATGAGAACTCCTAAGTGCTTTACCGGGAAAAATACTAGTCGGTTGGAGAATTTAATGTCATGTTGGCACTTTGGCCATAGTAGATCAATGGTTTAGAACAGCTATACGGTTCAAGTCCCAGCTATGGCATTGAATTTTTCAGTCTGACTCCGCAGGGCGAAGCAAGTCTGGTCAGCCAACGTTACAGTAAAAACATGCAAACACAAATAAACTATCTCTCATTTACTTGTGATGACGGAAACGCTAATGTGCAACAAAAGAAAATTGTTATGGAATATTTTCATGATTTTGTCCACCTACTTCGATTGACTTTAATAGCTTCTAAAACTATTCTTACGCACGTTTCATTTTCAAACTGTTTTATGATAATCGACATTTCATTGAATTCGTTATCCTTTGTGGTCTCGGGGCACTGGTTGAAACCGGTCAATGGATTTTTTGGGGCGTAAAAATACTTCGCACGGCTTCCCTTTTACTTAAAAAAAGTCCTGCAACGTTAAGTGATATTGGACGCTAAGTGAAATTAGTGAAATGATGCTCAAATGAGCCCAGAGTCTATGGAGCTTAGAGCTCGTCTTTCAGGGTAAGAGAAAACTCCGGAAGAAACCTTATCCAAGTAAGTCACCCTGACCGAGATAAGAACTTGGGACCTCTTGAACGTGAGACAACACGCTGCCATCTACACTACCGGAGCCGGCAGCATGACTTTCTTTGGAAGGGAAGTAAAGCCGCTGGTTTCGTGTCAGATTCAGGGCACATAAAAGCATCAAGCCTGATACAAACCTCTGAACAAAAATTAAGTGGCCCAAAATAGAAGATACGTTAGAAAACCACAGCAGCTACAAATGCATCTACAAATAAAAACTTAATTTCAATTTCATTTCCTTGAAAGTACAAGATGGAAAGATCAAGCCGAGCCGCTACTCAAATGTCTAAAAACCAGGTCGTTAGCATTAGCTTATATCGCGAGAGGTGTCTGAACCACTTTAAAAAAGTCTTACACGTCACATTCACATGGTTTTCTCTAATCCTACTTCAACAAAGAATTGTTAAAGAAGCTGGTCCTTCTACTTGATGTTAATCAAGATTAGTAAAGTTACAGAACAGTTTTATTATATATTTCCATGTAGATACAGTGAGTTTAAGTACACTCAAAGATTTCAAGAGCTCACTTTGAGATTCTGATTGTTTGTACGATTAGGAGAGGAAAAGGAAGGGAAAAGGATTGATTTAAAAATTGATAAAATCAGAAATAATTTAAAATTAAAATTAATAACAAGCAATACCTCGAAAATGCTTTTCACTTAGTATCGGTCCTTATAACTTCCAATAGAACTTCATTTGTCACGACTAATGAAAACAGATCACCTTTGAATACTACATAGGTAACAGTTCAAACTAGAGCTTTATTAAGAATATTTTCTATTGTCCACATTACCTTACAAAATTTATTTAGTTTAGAATTGTCTCATGCAGTGTACAAGTTGTTACCTTGTTTGGTACGAGGTGCTAACACCTCCTATTTTATTTAGGATTGGACCAGATAGGAGCTTCTGGTTTCTTTTAAAATATACATGGACTCTTTGTAAATGTGTGACAGAGAAGGTAGCACTGTATAGTGCATAGAACTCTAGTGGCAGCGACGAGAGTAAGGACTGTTTTTGACACTTAAAATGGCGATGTTTTCATTGTAAGAACAGCATGTAATCATTCGTTTTCTCCATTTTCGTGATGTGACACCTATTGAAATTCATCGACAGTTGAGTGAGGCATGTGGTGATGGTACCATGTATGTGTCTAATGTGCGTTCCTGGATGCGACAGTTCAATGAAGGCAGAACATCGTGTGACAAGAAACCAAGATAGTCACGGCCTTGCACCAGTCGGTCTGACGATATGATCAAGAGAATGGAGAACGTTGTTTTGGAGGATCGCCGATTGAGCATTTTCAGATCTTCTTGCAGGGTTTTGTGTACAGATCCCACGGAAATGCCAATTTTGGAGGCGATGTCTGCAACTGTTCCATTTCCCGGATGAAATGGCCAAAGGCTCGTTAATCGTGAGCACGCTTAATCGTGATGCTGGATTTCAGTTCAGCTCCTCTTGGAAACCGGCCTTAAAAATGGAAATCCGTCGACTTAAGAAACACAGATCTATACAGCTTGTTAATCAAGTTAAGTAGTTACGTTTCTTTGACGCAATTAATTTTCTATACTCATGACATCTCATGGAAGGGCAGTTAATTTACTGAAAACCGTCCTTTGTTCAGTAATGCGAATTTTGATAGTGTTTTCTCTTTGTTTATATTTGTGTTATATCCAGTATTTCATTTGTAGTTATAACATTTAATAAACATCCTGATGATGGGAGAGATGTGCGCTCTCAAAACGTCGATTTCTAATCGTCTTTTCACCTGGCTTGCTTCCCGAGAACAACTTGAGCTTATTCGTCGCCAGGAAACTTCAGGTTTTATTTTAAGAATAAGTTATTAGATCTCTAAAATACTGAAGTAATAGTGCTCTGAAATCTTTAAATAATATTTGACATTTGCTTCCATGTATTCACATAAATATTGGTATTCCGTCGATGTATTTTCACATATATGGATCTGATAAAAATAATCCATTTAAAGAAATCTATTTGTTCACAATTTACTGCTGGTAGTTCAGGCTGTCCTTTTGTTGTGCAGATACAGTCCCATTGTTGTAGCACGCGCTACTGCTAGCATAGCTTATCTTCAACGTAACGTTTAGATCTCCAGCACATAATCACCTAAACCAGTTTGATATAATTCTGCTCTATTGGCTATTGTCATGTCAATTTAAATGAACACACTCTCTCTCTCTCTCTCTCTCTCTCTCTCTCTCTCTCTCTCTCTCTCTCTCTCTCTCTCTCTCTCTCTCTCTCTCTCTCTCTCTCTCTCTCTCTCTCTCTCTCTCTCTCTCTCTAACTCTAATGCTCCTTTTTTTCCCTAAAAAATGCAGCAACTGTAAAATTAACGATGCCTCAAAACACACATTTACTAAGAAGTTAATTATTACTCTCTATGCGCCTATATACATTCATTTTTACACGCATGCCTTAGCAGAGAAATATAATAACTAACATTTTGCCTATTAACTAAAAGTGAAGAAAGGTCCTTTAAGGCACACAGTAAATATGTGCAGCAAAACAGAGCTGTTATTTTCTTTAAGGGATATAAGATGCACCTTTAGAACTTAAGTACCCTCAAAATAGTTTAGCAAAACGGGGAAAAGATTTGAAAAAAGAGAAAGGGTTTTGCAAACGCAAACGCTAGACCATATATGTATATTTCCCTTACAATATTTGTGCACATTATTACTGGAAAATGCTCTACTCATTTACAAAGTTGGCACATCTGGAGGCGATTCACTACCATAGAAAAAGGAAGAAGTTAAGATTGAAATGTGGATTCGAAAAAAAAAAAAAAAAAAAAAAAAAAGAAGTTATTTCCAAGTCTACCGTCTTCTATTATGGCCTAAGATAATGCCCATACCACAAAACACTCCTCAAGGAGTTCATAAAATTTACCATAATACTGTGACGTAGCATAATAATACCATAAACCAAACTTATCGGGAAGTAAGCATTGAGCAGTTGGAGAAATAAATGGAGATAAGTAGAGGCGGTAATACTCGCTGACCATAAACATCGGAGACTCTACAGTCTACTTACCAGAACTTTGTATATTTGTGTATTTTGAAAAGCAGAAACTCAAACCAAGCTAAAGAGAAGGATTTGACCTTAGTGTATGTACCCTCCCATATACCCTCAAGCTATATACCCTCCCTCTGTTAATATAAATATAATGTAATATAAATCAGAACCCTCTTGAGCCAAGGTGAAAAAAAAATGGTGATTTATTGTTGCAGTACTTATGCAATATAACGCTCGTGACCGAAATATATTAATATGATTTTGCAAAACATGCATAGAAGATAGAAATGATTATTGGAAGCAATGGAATACTGGACAACGGCAACGATAGGGGATCACACAGCAATTGTGCATTTTTCTCCGCCTTCTCAAGCAAAAATAAGTAGCTATCTAACTCTGAAGAGCTAACTTGCTTGGGAAGAGTGCATCTGATTTATGGATTAAACGGATTTATTAAACCTAAATAATTTGAGTACCGCTCGCGGTTCTACCTAATGTGTGTAGGTAGTAATATGAAAATCGCTCAATCATTTTGATAACTCTTTCACCCTGAAAAGTCCTGTTCTTTCAAATGGGCACATCCAGTGCAATGTTTCCAAACGTTTTTAAACTGGGTATTGGTAGCTTTCTTTTTCGTATTTGTTACACTAAACTTTAATCCCGTTCCATCAAATATAAATACTAATTTTGTTGGCCTTTATTGTACATATAGAAAATGTTAACCACCTGGAACTTAAAATTATAAATGGAGAGGTTTAAAATGTTCTTTAATTGAGTCATTTTAGGGGAATAATTGTATTCCTGGTTCATTTTATCACATTTATCTTTGATTTCGCCGAATTTTGTTATTAGGGAATATTTGGGATGACTTTGATGAATCCTAGTGCATTGAGTTTTACAATCTGCCAAACATGATAAGCTGCATTGTATCCAGGGCATACTTTTTGAATCCTAAACATTATTATATTTAGGAGAAAGTGTGTATGCTTATACAAGAGGACCCAACGAAAATTATCAGCCAGTTTCGAACTCTCAAAGTCTATCCATATATATGGTCAAAATATTACATAATTAGACATCAGATATTGGCAAGAATTGTACATTATTAGTATTTGGGAATATAAAATTTTTGAAAACTACAGCCATCTACGAGGGCTGTTCAATAAAGAATGACCATAATGTTTTTACGGTCATAATTTTTCGCACAAAAATTCAATCTTATTATATTCTGTTAGCTTAATGTGAGAGAAACATGCCGTAGTAGTTTCATTGTTGGTACTCCTGGTTCTCACCTGTGAGAACCAGGTAAGTCCAGACATGTTCAGTATCACCTACCGCTGCAATGGAGGTAACATGCAGTTAAAGTCGATGTTAGAGAAAGATCCGGAGCTTCTTTCAAACGTAATCACTGCTGATGAAACTTGGCTACATCATTTTGATCCTGAGAGCAAACAGCAAAGCTCAGTGTGGAAATCTACTTCATCACCAACCCCCAAAAAGTAAAAAGTGGTTGCTTCTGCTGGTACAGTTATGGCCATCTCGTTCTTTGATATTCATGAAATGGTATATCAGCATGTTGTACTTGCATACACATGAGTAACTGGACAATACTACAGGGATGTCCTGAAAACATCGCAAGTCCATATCAGGCGTAAATGACCACATTATCGTGAAGCAGGCTGGATGCTGCACCACGATAATGCGCGGCCGTACATTGTCAATGTTGTTGCTGAATATCTTGCAAAAATCAACGTGAAGGACATCCCTCACCTGCCCTAGAGTCCGGATTTAGCCCCATGTGACTTTTTTCTATTCCCTAACTTGAAGAAATGCCTTCCATCAGAAGACCTCGATGTTGGATTAAGATTAGTTTTGGGTGCAGATGTTCAATAACTAGGTCTGTTCGACCTAGTGGTGAAGGCTGCGGAGGCGATTTTGAAGGATCTCTCAAAAATGGTTTCCAGCATGTCTTTGAAGACTGGCAGAAACCCTGGGATAAGTGCATCGCATTCAAGGGAGGCTATTTTGAGAAGGACCATCAAACTTATGAGGACGAGTAAAGGTACGTTGCCAAAAAAAAAAGAAAAAAAAAGAAAAAAAACCTGATCATACTTTATTAAGCAGCCTTCGTATTTTTCTCTGTCAATCAGGGCACAAAAGTGTGCTCTTGGACGATAGAACTTGGTGAAAATTGCAGGTTACAATTTTCAGAAAAAAAAAAAACAAATTATTTTCAATCCATTACTTAGAAAATATACAAATGCAATGCTGGGTAGCATATCTAATATATAAAATATGCATATAGCTGCATTCCTGATAAATTAATGCATGCTACCCCTGTATAAATAGCACTTCTCTTGAACTCAACACTTTCGTATTGAATGTTCATGCACTTTTATAAGAAAGTTGTGTGGAGAGTGTCTCTAAAATAGCCGCTTCTTTCTTAACGAATGCGTTTAGAAGCTGTATGTAGATTATGACCTAACTTGGTAGCCGTACTATGTGAGAATGTGTCAGAAAGTTGAAACTGCAAGCATTAAGAATGCAGTCTTACGACCTTGGCCCCTGTTACTCATTAAGGATGCGAATCCTGGCACTGCTTGGTACAATCTTAGATGTATTTAGTACGTACTTCGTGATGTGGAAGATACGCGTGCTTGCACTTGGCACATGACACGTCCTCGCTAGGGAATTCTCCAATAGTCGTGCATTGACTGTTTCCAATGGCAAAACCGGAAATTGCATTCAGAAATGTAAGTGCATTTATGATATCTCTATCAAGACATATTTTTGTTCCACATGTATAAAAATATTATCGGGAGTTAATGTTTGAAAAACTTATATAATTAAGTACCCTTACACAAAACATAACTTCCGCAAAATGCTATGGGTATGAGTATGTAAGTTTCAAACTGGTTCTGATTTTCAATACATTATTTTTTATCTTTCTCTCTATTCTAATTATACACAAATACAGCAAGAAGCATAATATCTGAGAAACATACAAAGACTTACTTTAAAATACAAGTCTATTAATAACTGATTCTGTGACACCATATGTCAAAAAATGCTTAATAGAATATATATGAATATGGTTAACCATTCCAAGCGGAAAGTGAATGTGTGTGTAGTGTTTAAGGCCCGCTTTTACTACATACGGCATCGCAGGCGATAACACTGATGGTACATGAGATGTAGATGGAGCACCGGTGGAATGAGATGGCGGGGGAAACCGGATACTCCGGAGAAAACCCGCCCCAGCGCCATGTTGTCCACCACAAATCTCACTTTGCGGTCGCCTGGGATCGAACCCGGGCCGTCTTGGTGAGAGCCAAGTGGTC
Source organism: Mantis religiosa (assembly GCA_030765055.1). Lineage (NCBI taxonomy): Eukaryota > Metazoa > Arthropoda > Insecta > Mantodea > Mantidae > Mantis > Mantis religiosa. The sequence continues at coordinate 85,489,495 of CM060954.1, read as the reverse complement.
TAAACACTGAGCCACAGCGTGGCCAAGCGGAAAGTGAATCAGACATTTTTGCACAAAATGCTTTGCTCCTTTATCTGATTAACATCTATTTCTTTCGGCTGTGAAATCCAAACAAATGGCTTAAGAAAATACAAATTCCTAATGTTTCAAGATGTATTACTTAAATGTAATACCTAATAAAATGCCGAATAGTAATGGTATTCTCAATTAATTAATGTGTTAACAAAATAAAGCTACTTAAACAAAAATGTGCATGGAAATGCAGACGGGGTATTATTTGACTGCGGTTGCATGTATTCCATCTTTTCTTGTAAAAAGTTAAATTAAGTCGTCAAAAAATTACAATTCAGAATATCTAAACTATATATGTTTGTTTGGAAAAGGACAGCATAACAAGAATATAGCAGAAAAAAGTTACAACAGTTACAGCTTATTAACAGTTTTTACAGGTTATAACAGTTTCAGTTATTTGTAACAGTAACAGTTACAAATAGGAGAGAAACAATGAACGCCGGGATTGAAAAGGTTAAAAGCAAAAACATAACAAATTCAAATCCGTTATTTTCAACGCCTGCGAATATACAACGCTTTTGCCAGTAGCTTTAAAGAATTCATGGTCACAGTAGTTACACACTTGCATTTTTCCCACAGTTCATGTGGATCAGGCTGAAAACATGACCTTGAAACAAACAATAAGAGCTATCGTCTCAACAATTATCCTAGTTAAGAGCATTTTCTTTCTGTTGTTGGCCATCTTGTTTCTGCTTTTAGCAAACAACCTCCTGTACACAAGTCCTACTTCCATTTGCAGTACCAACTCTTTAATTTAATCTGATGTGTTCAGTGACACTCAAAAGGGTCCCGAGTTCGAATCTCAGTCGGGATGTTTTTTTTTTTTCCTGTTTTCCCTTACCGTTAATGATGAATATCAGGCAACTTTAAGCTCTATGAACCCAGAACTCATTTGAGCATCATTCATCGCCCGTTATTAACTAATGAGTTATAACATGTAAATTATATATTAAAAATTGTATCGTTAAACCAAAGATTTGTCAGCCTTCATTGCCGCTACAAGAGCTATTAAAGTATCATTACCGAGCGGTATGGCTCTGTCGATTTCGTCTGTGGCCCGCATTCGGCTGGCCAGGGTTCAATTACCGTGACCTACCTACCTGAGTAAAGGTTTTTACGGGCGGTTTCCCGGGAATTACATCCCCCGAATTTCCTGTCCCTCCATTTCATATCATCTCTCACCTGGTGGTCTCTTTGAGGATAGAAGTGTCGGTGGGAGTCTCGGCGGTGCACGACGGGATGTTATGCCCTGAGGTAAACTATTTCCTCCTCCAGTAGGTCGGTTGCCGGTCTCCGCTCCTCAGCTGGGACCATTTAGGGACCACCAGCCAGGGACCTTTGAGGCTCGGCTGCTGGGCTCGTTGCCGTCCCGCAGTAGGGGAGCCTGTCCGTTGTCCTGGCCTGTCGGAGGAGATCTCTAAGTAAAATGTATGGACCCTGCACTTTTCACTGTCTTGGCTCCTTCTGTCGGCCGCTCTCCGTCTCCTCTCACCACATTCTTCCTCCCGAGGGTGCTCCACTTAGGGGCATAGGCACAAAGAGCCCAGCATGGTGGCCTACGTACCGAATCCCTGCCGTAGTGAAATCCTAATCCTAAAGTATCGTTACTTTAAAGCAATATCCGTTAAATTAATTTTGTCTTAAAGTATAACATATTTTAAAATGTGAACCAAAATTACGTATTCTTTAGACTAATCAAAATAAAGATGTTGAAAATACGTTGCATTAGTTTAAATAAAATAATTTATGAAGATTGCAACTCACAATAAAACACTGTATAGAACAAAATATGTAATAGAAGGATATAATAAGCAGTAATATATTTTATATACACCTTTGGAAACATTTACTTATTTGATTGTTTTATTTATTCCATGCAAAACGTTTAAATATGTGAAGTTTTATGATCAACATCGACTTTCACGCCGCAGGTCTAATTCAGTTTATATCGTAAAGGCAGTATTTTTTTGTTTTTGTTTTTTTAATTTAATGTATACAGTTGCTATATTTAATTTTATATTAAAATAATTGCATTCCCAAAGCAACAAGTAAAACGAAATCGCACTCCTTTCAATGTGCCATTACTGTTGTAGACGTGCTTATAACAAAAGAATGTGGGGATAGTGGTGGTGGTGATAGTATAATTGAATTAAATATTCATAGTTCAATGCCTGTCTACGCCTCGGCTATTTTCCTCGCACCTGGACGTTTGCCCATATAGCAGTCTTCCATAAGCCCAATAAATCCAAACACCTCCCTGAAAGCTATCGTCCTATAAGTCTGTTGCCGACCCTCTCCAAGCTGTTTGAAAAAGTAATTCATTGCTGTCTTCAGCCTTACCTTAATCATAACTATGTTCTTCCGCCTTATCAATTTGGATTTCGTCACAAACATTCCACTACCCATCAGCTTTTACGATTAACTCATCAATTGTTCACGGCTTCGAGGCCTATCAGTATACCACGGCTGTTTTCCTTGATGTTGCACAGGCATTCGACAGGGTTTGGCATGATGCTTTGCTCCATAAGCGCTACCGTATCGGTCTTCCTAATTACTTATCACATCTAATCCACAGTTTCCTCTACGACCGCAACTTTTCAGTACGCATTGGTGGAAAGCTTTCATCCCCACATAATATTACCGCAGGTGTCCCACAGGGTTCTTTCTTGGCCTAGACTCTATTTAATACATACATTTCTGATATTCCTGACTTAGCTCCGACTTCTTTAGCTCTTTACGCTAATGACACAGTACTATATTATTCACATGTTAATCTCCAGCACGCACAACAAGTAATACAGCTCTCTTTAGATCGCCTAACTCATTGGTTCAGCACTTGGCGGATCTCTTTGAACGCTCAGAAAACCGAAGCTAAAATCTTCACTCTTCGCCGATATACTCCGCTTACTCCGTTGCGTCTCTACAAGAACAATGTCCCTTGGCTCCCCACTACAACTCCCGTTAAATGCCTTGGAGTGCTTTTGGACTCTCGACTGACCTGGCGTGCTCATATCGATCGTCTTATATCACTGGCCTCCGGGCGACTTTCAAAACTTTCACCTCTGTTGCATCGCCGTTCCAGCCTCGCCTACAGTCTTCATTGTTACTGTACAAATCACTCGTTCGTCCGCTTATTACTTTTATGCCTGCCAAGTGTGGGGGGGCCGCAAAAACATGTCATCTGCGTCGTCTTCAAGTTATACAGAATCGCTTCATGCGCATCGCTACCAACGCTCCATGGTTCATCCGTAATCAGCAGCTCCATCACGAACTAGGACTGTTACCTCTTCACGACTACATTCGCAGGATCGCTCGTAGTTTCTTTTCCACACTACAAGAAGTTCCAGGAGCTGTGCGTTATAACATCGGAGTACGCACGCGCCAGCCCTCACGCTTGAAGAGGAGACTACCACAGGACCTGCTTCTAAGTGATACATCTGATTCGAGTAATTCTAGTGCTTGATGTATGTCTTACATCTTCAATATTGACATAATTTCTCAGAGTGTATAATTGGAGCTCTAACTTAATGTAGTTAGGGGGCGGCCTGTTAGCCTACCCTTGAGTGTTATTGTTCTTTAATGTATTGTTCTGTTACCTTCTTTTCACTCTGATCTGTAAAGCATTGTACTTCTGATCGACCAATAAAAATTATAAAAAATATTCATAGTAACGTAATGGAAATCAGCATATATAACATCATAGTGTTTTAATTACTTTTGAAAACATGCTTGTCTCACTTATTTTCTGTACTCATTATATCTGTTTACGAAACTGTCCTTGCCCCAAAGTTCATAAAGATAAGAAGTTTAGCAATCAAAGCAGATAATTTTATATCCTTATATTTTGTGTTAACAAAAAATTGATCATTATTAATACAAAACTTAGATGTGGAGGTTCACCTACATTTTTACATAGATAACTGACTTTCTATTTTTAGTGGCTTGAGTTTTCTTTAAGCCTTTGAATGCTGCTCTTTTGAAAGACATTGAAATTCTTGTTAACATTACACAAGTGTAGTACAGTTCTGTTTATTCTTTTAGAGCATGTACAAACGTAATGAAACATTCAGTACATGGAGAGCGTTCTTAGAACCTTTAAGGAACGGTGTCCAACTTTATGTCACATAGCAGTCTCCAAGAATATTTAGTAACGAATATCTATTTGACCAAAAGAGAGTGCTGCAACAGTTAATTATGCAACACGTGACAAGCTATACAAATACAAGCGACCTTCAGTATTGCAGGAGGTGGAGGAGGACGCAGGAGGAGGTGCAAGGACGTCGCTGCGGATGAGACATTCCTCGTGATGTTCATCATCTCTGTGGTGCAAGTTCCTCCATTAGGAAATGGGAAGGTCTCGTATGAATGTGGTAACTTGATGCTAACTGCCACATTAAGAACTATCTTTCCTACAACATTTGTTTAAACTGTGCACACGCCCTTACCTGTTGGATGCGAGGGCGGGGATGACGTATGGATTTACGATGGTACATGGCATGGCATTCAGATATAGTTGTCACAAGTTACATGCATTTAAGTCATGAAAAATAGTTACTATGCAATTCAAAATGATACAAACCAATACTGATATTTTGCTGCACTGAATAAAAATACATTTTTAATCTTAAATCCCAACTACGTGTATTTCAAATACCTATACGGATTTTATACCAGTTTATTGAAGCTCATTTCTAAAGCATTTGCTCTCTGGACTGTATAAAAAAGGAAAATATAAAGTTGTATCCATTTAATGTATTACTATCACGTTAAATATTCACATAATAATTTCTTACATGATTTAATTCACTAATCTTAAATTGAACATTTTTGAATTGAGGCTCAAGGACAACAAGTAGTAAAACTACGATTTTATTATATTTATTGCTAGATCTTTTGAATAACTACCATGAAATAGCTTAAATATGCCAAATAGCTGTTAGTAATTTGATTCCCATAGGGAAGGGATACATAACTCTTCAGCTGCTGTGGTGAAGTACTACTTTGGATCGAACGTCCCACTCCCTCATTAGGAAGTCACTTGGATTGGGATGGACTTGACGAATCACTTTTCCTGATACCTATAGATGAGTCCGTGCAATGATCCGGGCGTATTCTGAGACGTCCCTAACTCCGATGCCAGCCTTCGGTGATGGCAAGCTAGAAAGATGACACTTCTAAATGTGAAATGCGTAGTATTTAACGCCCGCTTTTACTACATGTGGCACTGCAGGCGGTGACACTGAGATAGCGGGGGAAACCGGAGATTCTGGAGGAAACCCGCCCCATCGCCGTGTAGTCCACTACAAATATCACCGCGTGATCGCCTGGTATCGAATCGGGCCGCCTTGGCGAGAGTCAAGCAGTCTAATCACTCAGCCACGGCGCGGCCACGACCCTTCTGAGCGTTTAATTACTCTTTCCCTTTGGAGCTGACATGTTTAAGTGGAGTATCAGTGGAAGCGAAGGAGCCTTTTTAAGAAAACAAATATTGTCTAATGAAAAACGCGGATGGCGGCTCCCTTGGCTGAAGAAGAGAAACGTCAGCTTCGGGTAGACCTTCACTGCATTAGTAGATCGATATCGCCAGAATCTCTTTCATGCAGAATGTATGAACACTAAGATTCACTCAGACATCTACCAAAATTTTCGGTTCCCCAAAAGTTATTGTTTATAATAATAAATATAACACGTAACTTTGTGGTAAATATCAATGCTTCATTTGGGGTTGTATATTATCCTAAGTTCTATGCTTTAAGTATATTAATATGTGTAATTTTTTAGGTTATGATTCATATTTATATTTAACATTAATTTTTATTGCTTTAAGGATGGTCAAGCATTTCAACATATATAATTGAATGACCATTAAAAATATTTTCTGATATAAACTTCAACAAGCTAATTTCTTAGGTAGGAAATGTAGATGATAATGCTCTTCGCGCGCGCGCGCGCGCGTGTGTGTGTGTGTGTGTGTGTGTGTGTGTGTGTGTGTGTGTGTGTGTGTGTGTGTGTGTGTGTAATTTACGTACTCCAACATTAAGTCATATCGGACGGTGAATTAATTGGGTGAAATGATGCTCAAATGAGTCCAGCATCCATGGAACTTAGAGTTACCCGACATTCGTCTTGAAAGATAAGGGAAAAACCCCGGAAAAACTTACCCAGGTAACTCACCCTGACCGAGATTCGAACTCGGGACCTCTTGAACGTAAGGCAGGCATGCTACCATCTACGCTACCGAGGCGGGCATAATGCTCTTTGTTGTAGCTTGCTTTTTCATTTTTGTCAAAGTACTATAAATTAAAGTCGAAGAAAATGATTAACCTTTTTGTTTGCCGGAAGATAGAAGAAAACCAACTTTTTACGGAAGTCTATCAATTACGGTTTGATCCAAGGCCCTTAGATATACGTAGCACCTCGACCTACAGAAGAACGTTTGTGGCTAAGCTCCTATGAGGGTGCCTGTCGGGAGGGTAGGATGAGGTGAGTGGAGACGGAGGTTGGCCGGACCTAAAAGACACAAAAGTAGAGAGCATTGTCTCTTCTTCTACAGGCTTACACATCTCACTGGAGGAACGTGACTCTAAGATCACCCTCGATCTGTAGGTAGAAGTTTTGCATACAACGTCCCCTTCCCTGCCGTAGCAATGCCGATCCGATCAATTCGAATCTACCATACAAGGTGAAAGGTGATTTAAAAGAAGTGAAATGAAAAATAAAAATGGGGTGAAATGGTAGGGCAGGAATGCAAGTTTACTCCCTCCTCGCTATATATCCAGTTAGATTAGGATTATGGCAGCGTAGCTACAATATACTCACACCATAAAACGCGAGATAAATGTTCCTAGCATTTATCTTTATCAACAAACCAACAAACAAAAGAAATCAGTTAAAATTTTGAGCTTCTGTTTAAAACTTCTCTATTACGTTACATATAAATTAAATGTTTCACACAAGCGAAGTGTAGATAAGGCTGAAAAACTAGAACTGGACTGAAAAATTCTTTGAGATCTCTTGTGGTTTACCGGAAAAATATACAAGTCAGTTGGAGAATTTAATGTGGGCCGGCATGTTGGTTAGAGCAATAACACGGATCCGCGGTTCTAGTCCCAACCATGAAGCTGAATTTTTTAGATTCTGCCTTTCTATTACATGTAAATTTCTTTACAACCTAACACTGCCTATCTTTAAACGTAATATTTCCTTATTTCACATTAAATAACACGAAAACATGCTATAAAGCAAATAATTGTTTTATGAGAAAAAGAATTGTATTTTAGAAGATGGGGTTTTAAAGTGTATTACATATGAAGTTCTCAAATATTTATTTTGTAAACTGGTATACCGGAGCCTTCCTAAGTTTATATGTCAATGTAGGTAAATACCTAGCTACATCATTGACTGTTTAGCCTTGTAACTCTCTGGCGGTTGAAAAATGTAGTTCGTATGTCATTTTTAAAGACTTTAGATCTAATGTAAAATATATAAACATTACATTATTACAAATACAACAGCCAAACAGTAATTAATTAGTATTTTATTTGGTAATTTGTACATACTGTTCAGAGTGCACGCTACGCTTGCGCACCTTAAAAGGAAATGGAAAGACCGTCAGTATGGCGGCTTCCGTACAATATGTAAAACACCAGAAAGGGAAACTTTCAATAAGTGGGCAAAAGGAAATTACATTGAACGTGTTTTGAAAGCTGTGTGAAAAATACCAAATCTTAGCAATTTAGAACGTTGTTAATATTCCAGCAGAATTAACCAATGTTCCAGCGCCAAGTATCAATGCCGCTCTTAGTGATGTTGTGATAACGGGCGGGCTTTCCACTCCAGGAAAACACCGAAAAAGAATGAAGCCAGTTGTGGAAAGTGAATGTGATGAATTTGTTAAAAGTGTTATTCGTAGCAAGGTTCATAGCTTCTTTGAAAGAAACGAGCCACCGTAATTACAAGAGTGCTTTAAGCAGTAAATAATGACCAGATTTAGCCCAGCTTTGAAAAACGAGCTTCTACACCATTCTTAGAATTTGTGAACAGAGACAGAAAAAATATAATTGTTGAGCACGAATTTATACTGTTTTGGCGAAGGAATTCCAATTGGGTACGTATTCTTTTTTCACTTTCATACCAGTAAAACTTTCAAATCATTGCCAAAGTGGTTACACGCAGCTATTTAGCCCTGTTATTCCGCAGAAAGACCCGTGTCTTAACTTTTAATTTATTAATGAGGCGAGGTTATGTAATGAAATCAATAATTTGAATAACTGTTGTAAGTATTCAGTCACTTTTTTGGTGTAGAAAAGCAAATATATATTACACATCTTTGCATTTAATTTTAACGTAAAATTGTTACCACATAAGTTACCCAAACATCGAAAATGGTAAAGCAAAACGTTTCAAGTTATTTTAGAGCTCATATGCTTGACACGTGGCCGATAAAATGGCGCGATTATTACCTCCAATCACAGTATCTGCGGAGTAATACATTTTCACGCTTTGTTTACATCATGGAAACTAAGGACGACTTATAGTTATTTAAATTAAAAATGCACACCAAATAGTTTGCTGAGGTTTCAAATGAAAAATATACCTAACGAAAATTTAAAATTTATAACAGTTCGGAGATAGTTTGCCGGTGAATGCCATGGCCTGTGTAGCTTGCGTTTTAGGATTTCTCCTGGTGTATCATGCTCATTTTTAATTCCCCTCTCTCCTGCTAGTTTGGGATCAAGCATCAACCAGAGGTGCACTTATAATTTTGTAGCAAATTTCTGAAACTATGTAAAAGACACGGGATTGTATTCACCATATCAATCAGAACAGGAACATGTTGTTAATTGCTAATGCTTGTGGAAATTTCAAAATGTGTACCTCGATTTCCAAATTGTTCACGGGAAATTTTCAGCTCATACCAAAATTCTCAAAATGTTTATATACATAAAATGCTTTTAATACTGTTATTTATTCTTATGCTACTTTTCAGTAAATTGTTATGGAAACATATTTGATTGGTGCTAAAATTTAAAGTGATTGGTGTTAAATTTTAAAGTTTGAAAGTGTTTAAATCAAAATGTCTTCCCAAGAAGAGGTGTTTCAGTGTAAAATTCTGTCATCTCCATTATTCCCTGCTTTGTGTTCTGCACATATGAAACGTTTATTGTTATAATTATAAATAT